>CM052804.1:23237882-23275236 GCA_028533885.1 Nasua narica | reverse complement strand
AAAAAAAATAAGGAGATAGAGTTGCCAGGGTGGGAATGTGAGGTACTATCACAGGTAAGGGGGATAGAGAGGCTATCTTTAATGTGATGTTTGGTAGGATGCCTACATGAATTGGGGAACCAGTTAGTTATGTGGGAGAAGAGATTCTACTCAGAGAATAGCTTTCCAGGCAGAGTTGAAGAGTAAAAGTCTTGAACCAAGAGTTATACTAGACCTGTTGAAGGTGCAGCAAAGCTGCACTGGAGGAAACAAAAGGTGAATAATTGAAGACGAGGTTAGAGAAATAGCCAGGACAAGATAAAATAAGGCTCTGCCCATATTAAGTCTTTTTTTTTTTAAGATTTTATTTATTTGACACAGAGAGACAGATCACAAGTAGGCAGAGGCAGGCAGAGAGAGAGGGGGAAGCAGGCTCCCTGCTGAGCAGAGAGCCCGATGCAGAGCTCGATCCCAGGACCCTGAGATCATGACCTGAGCCAAAGGCAGAAGCTTTAACCCACTGAGCCACCCAGGCGCCCCAATGCCCATACTAAATCTTAATAAATTAAAGATCAAAAGGTTAAAGGTAGTATGTCTGCGTCTGTACTATGATAATAGACTCTCGGTTGATTTTCTTGTCTCTACTCAGCCATCATGTGCAAGATTGCCAGATAGACCTTCCTAAGGCAACGATTTTATCACATACTTTTTCTCTTCTCAGGAACCTTTACTAGCGTTGCCAGTTCAAAAGCAAAGTCCTCAGCTCTAATACTTATCTGCCAACTCCTTCTCGGCCAGCCCTCTTCTTTCTACACAAACGTGTCTCCTTGTGTGCCCCAAATTGGGTTCCTCGGTTCAGTCTCTCTATCCTCCTTACCATCCCCTGAGAACATTTTGTGACTCCTGCTTCTGTATCCTTCAGTGCTCAATGCCATTCATGTTCTTCACTGATTCAACTGTATACTCAGTATCCATTTTTTAATGTCTGATGCATGCAATGCACTTTACTAGGCCATTTGGAGGACACTAAAAGGAAAACAATATGGTTCCTGGTCTCAGAGCACCTAAATAAAAAGAGGATACTAATCACTATAATGTAATGCTAGAAATGGGATGAACCATTGAAAAGGAACTCTTGTTGCTATGAAAATTTAAGAAAAGGGTGGGGGAAGAAGTCTCTGTTGAAGCTCCCCAGGACAACCCCACCTCTTGATAACCTTTATTACCTTGAATTTTGGGGGGCACCATTAGAGAATACCTTGGACTTACTCTCTTTCTCATGAGTGTTTGTTTTGCCCCCTCAACTAGACCATAGCCTCCCGAAGGTCAGGAATGTGGTCTTTTACTACTTTCCAGTGGTTACCAAGACTTCCCATGGAGTCCCTAGGATGCCCAGGTGTTCTCTAAATGCTGACAGAGTGAAGGTGGGTTGAATTCGAATCCAAAGCACCCATTACACTATTATGTGATCTGACTCAAAGCAACTTCTCTACACCATAGTCACCACCCAGTGGACTAACTGGGATTTGGAGTTTAAAGTCTTATTAAAAAAGAAAGTCTGAGTGCCATATATAGTTGGTCTTTTGATTTGGACTGACAGCCCATCTGCATTTCTTCTATTAAATTTAAGTGAGTGAATCACAGTTCATTATGGTACCAATACTGGGTATATTTGAATTGAAAGAGCGTTCAATCTGAGCGATAATATGAATGGAAAGCAGTTGTTATGTTCAAGTTAAGTGATGTGAGCTGCAGTGGGGCTGTGGATAACGTACCGGGAACGTTGAACACGATGCTTTTCATTTTTTAACTGATATCGAGATCGCATGGGACCTCACAATTATGGGAGGACACTGAGAATCTATGGTCCAGTCCTACTTTAAAGATAAGGTGGTTTGGGTTTGGGGAGAGGAAGTAATTTACTTAAGATGACCCAATGATTCGGTCGCAAAGCCGGAGTTAGAGCCCTGGGCAGCTGCTCTCGTGCTGACCCTGTTACTCAGCACAGCCTCTTCGGAGGGAGGGATACTCAGAAAAAATGATAATTCACATGACGTTGTCTCCACTCACTGCCACTCTCTCCTATCAGCGGGCACCACCTGGAAAAAAGGCAGCAGGGCAGCCTAGTGTGCAAGGTTTTTCCATTTTACCAATGGATTGCTCTCATGCTTTGGGGGAAAGAGTAACCTTAAAATGATGAATGTTTGTCCTATTAAAAGCTCCTCCAGCACAGGCATTATTGATAGTGTGTAAAAAGGCCATCCATTTTAGTGCAAATGAAAATTGAAATGGAGAGAACATCATGTCTTTTTTTCTAATATATGATGCTAGCTCGGGAGCCATGTGATTGGTGTAAGCTGAAAACAGCTGTCCAAAGTCCTTGTGACCTTCGCCGTCTTCCTCCCCACTGGTAAGCGCAGGGACACTTGATCAGAAACGAAGCCAGCTTCCAAGCATCCATATAATAACGTCTGCAGGCTTCAGTAGGGCATTCAAGGACTCTCATAATCTGGTATCAGTCTGCTCCTTGGATGTGTCTTCCATCACTTTCAGTCTCCCAATCAACCTGCTAGTCATCTGAGATGATTTCCATTATTATTTGTAGGTCATTGTGTGTTCTTTGAGTCTCCTACATAGGATGTTTTCTCTGCCTTTTGATCCCTTCCCATGTTCCCTGCAAGGCTGAGTAATATCTCTTCTTGCCCAGCCCCACCCCTAGTGACCCCACTGGGTCCTTCTCCACCCCTTTCATTTTTTAAGCTTTGTGAACTGTGGCATCATCAGGACATTTCCCATGCTCTTTAAATGTATTAAGGGTATTCATATTAATGGACTTATGGTTAGATATGCATCCATCCCCTCATCTAGCAGGCATACTTACCAACAGTGGACGGCTGAGGCATCTTTGTGTCTCCAGTGTCCCTCGTGGTGCTCAGAAGACAGCAATTGAACATTTGCCTAAAGAAGGAAGCTATCAATGAGTGGTGAGTAAATGAGTACCATGTGCATATAAGATCCGAAAGCTTCACCCTTGTGGATCCTTCTTCTTTAAGCAGACTGCCTCAGCTCTCAACTCAATCTTAGGCATAATCAGTCCCCATGATCAGGAATTGAGAGCCTCTACTGAGGCTCTCAGCTCAGCTGCCAAGAGTTGTGTCATCTGCATATCACCAACAATAACTTTCTGGCCGTGATATGGTACTCACCTGAAAAAAGGTTCGTCTTTTAAAATGAAGCGATCTTTTTCCAGTGACATGATGGAGCACTGGGGACCCTCCATGCTGCATAATTAACATCCATGCATTAATCTTTCTACTCTGTCCCTGGGTTTGAACCCTTCACTGGTGATCATTATCCACTGGTATGAGAATTTCAGAGTAAACCGGCAGTTAATTTAACAGTATTTAGAACTAATGAGAGTAAAGGTGTCGGGATGAAATACACATTTCTTTGAAAACTCAGGCAACTCTTGTGACTATTTTGAAGCCTGGTTAAGCATACAAACTTTAAAAGCACCAGGATGAAAGAGCAGCTGAATTGTGATTTAGCTCAGACAGGGAACCATTAGGGAGGCAGCATGGAAAAATGAAAAGAGGATTAGGCTCAGAGACAGAAGGCCTGGTCCGGATTTGAAATCCTGCTTCACCTGTGCTCAGTGGGGCCGCCTTCGCGGCCTCCGCCTCTTTTGTCTGTAAACCATACATAGGAATTTCTACATGGCAGCACTGTTGATGATAAAGTGAAAAAATATATACGTGAGCTCCAAACCTGGCACGCAATTGGTGCTCAATAAATGTCCCTCCATTTCTCCTTCAAAAAGAGAACATTCTGACAGGACATTTGTCACATCACTGTGTCCTTCGTGAGCTTGGGAGAAAGAGCTGATTCAGAAATGGGGATGAAATGGAATCAAATATGCATAAGGAGGTAAGATCACTCAGGAGCTTACTAAACCACTTCAGACGTATTTCAAATTGAGAAATATCAGAGGGTCTACTTAATCTTACGGCCCTACTGGTGCAGCGGCTGAGACCTCTGGATAGATAAAATGAATAAGGCATGTCTAATACTGAGACTAGCCTCTTAACTCATAACTCAGAACGGTGGAAAGATCAGAGGCTTTTGTAGCCAGCCGGAACAAGGTTCAAATTCTGACTCAGCTCCCTTCCTAACCCCAGTGACCCTGAGAGTCGTTTAATCCCTTTGAAATGAAGTGACCAACCTCTCTGAGTACAGTTCTTTTGTTGGTAGAGCTGGGGTAGAGTCCTTACCTCAGAAGCTGGCTCTGAGTATTACACGTGATAATGCGTATAAGGCAGCTAATATGGCTCCTGACCCCTAGCGGGTTCATGACAATCTAGTTTCCTACCCAACTTGAATCTTAGTATTGGTTTTCCCTAGTAGACTGGGAATTGGTTGCTTTAAATTATTAGAGCTGAACAGGCTCATGGGAATCATCTCCCCCCAGAATTTGAAGGTCCTATCACACAAGTCCCTGGGGTTTCTTGGAGTGGTCTTCCATGACACTGAGGGATGGCAGAGTTCTCCATTTTAAGCCATTTTGTGTTTAAAAGAACTAGTGATGCTACTAACCAAAGCAAGTATCAACAGAAGAGAGATCTGCAAACCAGAGATCTGTCACAACCCCTCCTTTGAAACCCGAGAGAATTCAAGCCAGTGAAGTGTTAGGGCTTGCCAGAAATCAGATAATTAACACAGAATTGGGTTATTTTGTTCTCATATCCATCATCTTATGTAAGATAATTGAGGAGAAACTCTTCCTTGAGAAATTTCATGTCTCCTACCTTTCGCGAGTTTTTGTTTCCAATGCCCTCTTCTTTTTACCCAAGCCTCACAATCTTTCCTAAAACTAACTGTATTTACAAAGCAATTTATATAAGAGATGGTCAAGTATTTCTACCACATTATTTACCATATCATATTATTTAAAAGAAAAAGGACAATGCCCCATGTCAGGGGTGACACACTAGAGAGGGGGAATGGCATGCAGATCTGGGATGGGGGTGGAGAAATGCTAAACCAGCAAATGATCTTTTAGAACAACTGAAAATAGCATCCCACGATCTGTGGAATATGGTATAACCAGCTTTCTGTAGAAAGAAGCAGATAAATGTACGGATGCGCACACGTCGGGTTTGGGCATCAGAGCTGAATCCTAATTCTGACTCTGCCATTCACTTGCTGTGGGCCTTGAGCAAGTTGTTTCACCTGTTAGTCCTCCTGAACCTGTAAAACGGGATAAGTGAACATGTATTTTGGTGGTCCCTCCAAATTCCAACATTCTCTGATAATAGCTGAAAATGATATCTATCTTCTTCCACTCCACGCTGGTCACGTGCCTAGAGCAGAGAAGGGTTGTAATAGAGGACCTCTCAGGTTTATCCGTCCCCAAGCCTTTTAAAGTGACTTTCATTCAAGTGCTTGAGTCTGTTGCTGGGACATTGGTTTATCAGAGGATGTTGATCAGAGGATGTCTTTTGTCCCTGGTCTTGTCCTTGTGGCAGCAGCAGCAATAAAATGGGTCAATTAACCTAAGAAAGTTAATTTTCTAAATTTACTTTGGTCCCCGTATGGTCACAGCCTATCGGTTTTGTTTCCTCCTCCTCGAACGTGTAGCTCTTGTTTGGAAATCCATCAAACTTTCCTTCCCCGACTGAATTTGGTGTTCTTCGTCTTGTCATCAGTCCCTGTAGGCTTCAACTCAGCAAGGTTTGTTCTGGATCACTCTGGTACATTATGAGCAAAGCAGTTCTCCTAATGTTGAGCCCACACTAGTTGGAGATGCTACATACCATTCCTGTTTCCATTATATAGTTAGCTGAATGACTGCAAGACTGAGATTTGTTACTAGATGTCAATTTGTTGTCTAATGATTCTTTGGCATTTTGTTCTGGAGCATACATTTTAACATTGCAGCTTGTATCACACACCCAAATTGGGATTATGGTGAGGCAGTCTGGCATACGGTGCGGGGCGTAATTGTCTCAGGAGAATTAGATACATTACACATTGTGACAGGCTTATATGAAATAGATATTCCTTTAGAGGTTGACAACGTATCTCACATAATGTGCTGTTACAGATGACTTCTATTTTACTTTTTGGCTGTTGGTGGGAAGTGAGGAGAACTTGAAAGAAGGATCAATATTTTCCTACCTTATAAATATGTAAAAGGATTTATTAAAAACCTGCCAGGGGTCAAATGTCATAAAAAAGCAATGCAGCCCAGAAATGAAGGGTACCAGGTTTATGTCTTGCAATCTCCTTCCATGGAGCGACCTCCAAAAGATTCCAAATGATCTGGCTCTTTCTTCTTCTGCCATTTTGTATGCCGTGTCTCTCCCACTCATATACACACTGGCTTCCTCTCTTCCAGACTGGGTCTTTGCACAGACTTCCCTGTCCCCGGGGTCCCCCTGCTCTTTTGCCTACGTCACCATGTCTAGCCAACCTCTAAGCTCTAACCTCAGTCTCAGCTGATGTGCCCCTTTCTCACAGAGAACCTTGCCCTTGCCAGAGAAGATCCACTGTCTCCTTCATTTTCCCCCTCTCATGTCACCATGAGCTCTGCCTTCATAGCATTTATTCTGTAGTTTTCATGTGATTATTTAAAATACATCCCACCTCTTTCTCAAAAGTTGAAACTATGTCAGGGACTATGCTTATTTGGTTTTACCCAATATCTCCTACTCAGGTCATCATAGAAACTCAATAAATATTTCTGTGTCAATGAATATTTGCCTTCCCATTCCTCATTCATTCAACTCTGGACTCAACCTCATATGACTACTGTACCTTTGGAGGTGGTAGATACCAACTTATTATAAAAATGGCAACTGATGAAAAGTTTAATTTTATAACACTGATCATATTAATGTACTTTAATATAATCTTCACTACTTATATTTCAAATGAATATTACTAATTCTTTTCTTGAAGATTTTCTTTACTTATTTATTTATTTATTTGTTTGTTTGTTTATTTTTTTATTTGAGATGGTGGGGAGAGGCAGAGGGAGTAGTAGAGAGAGAATCCCAAGCAGACTCCACACACTGAGCGTGGAGCCCCATGTGGGGTACGCTCCCACAACCCGGAGATCACAACCTGAGCTAAAATCATGAGTCAGATGCTTAACCGACTGAGCTAACCAGAAACCCCATTACTAATTCTTATTTAGGGATTCTTTGGTAGCAAAGATAAGGTATCCACTCAATGATGCTCAATATAAAGGCTGTATGAGAATCTACTAGGACCAGTTGCAGAAAACTGAACAGCATATCATCGGCTGAAAAGTCTTTAGGCAATATCCCCATCTTCTTTTTTTTCTGACTCTATGATAAGACTTGTTTTACCTCTTTCTGAACATGTCATGATTGTCTTTGTTGCAGAATGCTTTTCTCAGGGAGACTCTTAATTTCTTCCCTCATAATTGTGGCTTGCACAGACAGTAGCTTGTCACGAGCCTGATTCTATCCCTAACTTTATGTGACTTTGCAACTCCAGGCCTCAGCGTTGTCATAGTCAGGCTCTGTCTGGCTTAGCTCAAACTCTCAAGAGGCAGGTGTGGTCACTGGTTGTTGTCTCTTCATAAGAGTATTCTTTAGGACCTTGCAAGAAAGGTCTTTGTAAAGACCTGCAGTGTGGATCCAGAGCCCTGAAGAAATGTTCGTGCTCAGTATACTGCTTTGAATAAGAAAACAGAGAGGTAAAGAAAATTTAGAAATCTCCCTATGAAAGTATTAAGTGATGCAATCTTGGTGTTGACTTTGGAAATACGTATTTCTCTGGGTTATTCTTCCATGAGGAATAATTTATTACTTAATGACCAAAAGATAGCTTGGGTGTTATGAGTATTATGTTAGTATTATAAAACCAGAGGCAGAAGCAAGTCTTCATTCTTGGGTTTGACTTTGTTTCCCAAGGGTAGGGATAATGTCTATTAATCAGAATCTGTCTTGAGTGTTTCTGACAACTTTGTAGATGCTCAGTAAACAGTTAGCTGACCACTCGTAGAAATATGGAAGCTTCCATAGTTAATGCAGGTTGTCCAAATGATGCCCATACTCCAGGCTTCTGAATGTGAGTCATGCTAGTAGGAACTTAAGTATTAGGGTTTGGGGACAGAGATGCTGATAAATGACTTGCTCGTTCTCCTTTTCTGAGTTCTGAATCAATTGAGATAGACAAAAGATAAAGGAAGAAGGAGGATGAATAATTTTATTGCTTGTTTAAGCCAAAGTTGAGATTAAGATATAGCTATGGCACACAGTGGGCTTCCTTCTTGCATCCTTCTCCTGTCCCCTTCCCCCATCCTCTGAAGTATAGGCCTATTGTCAAAATTGAACTAATAAAAGCACCAGCTCCAGACTGAAAACTTCAAGGAATTGCTAACTCCAATCTTATTCGAATTGCTCTAGAGATGAAAAAATGATGAAAAGCTACCTGACTTATTTTATGATGATGGTATGATCATGATACTAAAACCAAAGGAAAATGTGAGTGAAGCAAATAATAGGCCAATTTCATCTTCTAATAAATAATAAAGTCTTAAATAGATATTGGGCAAACAGAATCTAGTTGTTCATACATAGACAGAAATGGATTTACCATGGTGATAATGAAATTTAAGTCTCAGAGTCATTCTAGGTCATATTGTTTAATTTTGGATTTTTAATTTAATTTGGGATCTTTTTCTTAAGAAGGGTCCCCCAAATTGTGTAATTTTCAGGGCCCCAAAACTGGATCATTTCCTTATGTACACATGTATACAAACATACACATACAATTATTCTAGGAATGCAAGAATTTATTGACATAACTAATCACAATAATAGGAAAACAAGAAAAATATGATCACCTAAAGAGATAGGGAAAAAAGCATTGGATAAAATTCAAAATCTATTCTTGATAGAGAATAGAACATGCTTCATCTGATAAAGGGTAACCACAAAGAACTTCCACCAAGCATTGTGCTTTCTTGTGAAATGTTGGAAGCATTCCCTTGAAGGAACAAGGCAAGGATGCCCACTATTGCTCCTTCTCCTCTCTACCACCCTTATGGTCATAGTTAGTCCATTAAGACATCATCAACAAATAGTATAAAGTGGAAAAGAAAACATAAAACAGATTTTATTTGAAGAGAAATAATTGCATTTATAGCAATCTCCCCAAAGAATCTAATGATGAACTAAAAATTAGTAAAAGATTTGGCAGGTTTATCTGATACAAGCTTAATATGCTAAAATCAATGACTTTCTGATGCAGAAGCAAAAACCAATTAAAAAATTTAGTAATAAAAAGATGTAATTTACAAAATAAAAAATTGTTATAAGTTAATGAATTTAACACAGTTGCAACTAAAATCATATCATGGGTTGATATGATTTTAGTTGCCATGTGTAAAGAAAACTTATATGGAGCAACCCAGAATAATCAAAACAAGAAAAATATAAAAACTAACATTTACTCTGCAAGACATTGACCTATTGTAGAGCCTCTAGTAATTAAAACCCTGCAGTAGTATGCAAAAATAGCTATGTAGATGAATAGAACACAATGGAACATCCAAACAGAAACCTATGTAAAAAGGGAATATTGGTATACGAGACAGGTAACAGCATAAATCAGTGAGAAAATCAGGGGCCATTCAATAAATGGTACTGAGAAAGCTGGGCTAAATATTAGGAGAAAAGATCCAGTATCTTTTTCCCATGAGACATGAAAGTCAATTCCAGATAGAATAGGTATACAAATGTGAACAGCAAGACTTCAGTTTTGGGGAAGAAAATATAGAAAAATATTCACACAGAAAAAGATGTCATAAATAAGTTGCATGAAGCATGAAACATAAAGGGTTGATAAATCTGAATCAAAATATGAAACTACAACACACCAAAAAAAATCACAAAGCAGAGTTAAAAGATGAGCCACTGACAAGAAATAGATATTTTTATCACATACAGGCAACAAATAATTAGCGAAATGGACATTAACCATGTCTGGTATGTTTTCCTGGCCCTTCCGGATATTGGACAACTTTCCCATTATGTGAGGTTGCTGCTTCTCCAAGGCAGAAACCATGCAGGGCAAAGGCAGGGGGGCCTAGATATCAATGATCAGATGGACTGGGCAAGACTCTGATGAGGAAGAATGCCCCAGCTGTAGAGGACAGCAAGCAGTTTTTCAGCCTTTGGTCTTGAGGTTCATTAATGACACACATACAGGGTCTGGGCCTAGCTGTGCAGCAGTGAGGCCTTTCCTGTACAATCCACAGTGTGACTTGGGTGAACCATAGGTATTCCAAGTCTGACCTCTGTCCTTCCAGAGATCCTATTAGTGGCCCAATATCCTTCTACTAGATAACTTTTCTGCTTAAACTGGCTGGAGTATCCAGTTCTTCTGCCTGCAGGTAAGAACAATGACTAATACAATCTATATCCAGACTATATAAAGAACACTTATCAAATCAATAAAAGAATTTAAAAATAAATAGGCAATTCAGAGGAGGAGACCTGAACCGAATGTCTAACTAGTATCTGAAAAGATGCTCAGAAGCCCTGGTACTCAGAAGCCCTGGAAATCCAAATTAAACAAGGAGATGATGCTTCCCTCTCACCACCAAAGGCAACATTAAAAATCTACTAAGAGCAGCTGAAGGGGAAATGTGGTAAAGGATCCCTTAGCACTACTGCTGATGGAACTGTGATATAAATGGAATTGTGATGTGCCCATTGCTGATGTAAATTGGTACCACCATGCAGAAGAGCACATATTGTATCAAGGGGAATTTGTGTGTGCCTATGACGTAACAAGTATGGCTGCTGGAGAAGGCCTTTCTAAATGCTCAAGGAGGCATGTACAAAGATGTTCGTAATATTGAAGGCTTGACCACAACCCAGGAAGTCCATAGAAGGATAAATATAGAAACGATTCCCTTTTTTTTAGTCAATGAAATTCCATGTAGTTAACATGGATTAACAAAACAAATATGCACAAGGGATAAACGTCAAGACGATGTTGAGTGACCAAAAAAGTGAAATGGCATACTGACTCATGTCATGTCATGTTCGCATTAAAAAAATGAACATTCTCTATAGTTTGGGATATATATGTGGTGAAAATATAAAGTCATGGATATAAAGCATGGTCACCAATTTTGAGATCATGTTTACCTCCACAGAGGAAGACGTCAAGGAGAGGATTCCAACCATTTTCATTGTTATTTCCTTAAAAATATGTTCTGAAGCAAATGTGCCAAAATAATAAAGTGGGTACATGTGTGTCCATGACATTATTCCCATTCTTGTTTGTGTATTTGACGTATTTCCTGCTTAAATTTATACTTGAGAACTTTCTAGATGTTGACGTGAAAGAAGACAAAGAGGAGGAGGAGGTGAAGAAGACTCGAAGCCTAACAACAAGAGCAGCATGGCCATATCTGAGAGCGATATCAGTCCAGTGCAGCAGAAAAATGCACAACAACCCTTTACTCAGCAGTTTCTCCAGAGGTTGGGCCCAAATCCTCCTCCTTATTCTCCAAATCAATTAAGCTAGTGTGAGACATGGGATTCCATATGAGAAAACGGAGTTCCTTGAAGCTATTTTACCCTGAAGGAGCATATAGGAGATATTTTAAAATTCTGACTCAGAGGCAGCTGGCGGGTTCAGATGGAGGATTGTGTGGCTCTTGATCTTGGAGTCATGAGTTCAAGTCCTGCTTTGGGTGGAGAGATAACTTAAATAAAACTTAAAAAAAATGCTAGTTCACTGAATCAATAAAGCACTACGAAGGTGGTTGAATAACTGAAATCATAGAGCAAATGCACTGTGTAATGAGGTACCAATCTTGTGTCAGAATATAGAGTAAAAAAAAAAAAAAAAAGATGGTTCAAATTGACCTTGAAAATCCTGGAGAAAATCTCAAGTTGGGGAAAGTCAGTTTCATTGAGGTTGAACACCGCATCTTGGTTCCTGCTTTGGAAACTTTTTTTTTCCAGTTAAAATGTCATATATCAAGTATTGAAAGTAGTTGTCTTGTACTTAGGGGTGGAAGTATGCTAAAAATGTGTATCTGTAAATGTCATAACCACTCAGAGGCAAGAAGTCTCTGCTATGAGAAGCATGAGGCATCAGAGATCAACAGATCTTTGCCCCCATGCCATAGTTGCTGTTGGCCATGCCCTCAGTGCGTGGGATAGTAGATGGAATCACATGCTATTTAAATCTCTCCTTTGTCTTCACAGATCAAGCAAGCACAATAGAATTTACATGAGTTAATTAAGACTGTGGTGTGACTCAACTTTTAATGGAATGGTTTCATTATGACCAAAGTAATCATAAACTAAAGCATGCTATAAACCTATGGTTTTAACAACTGAACATCATCCTAACGGGCTCATATTAATGACTTGATTCTCATTTGCTTATTTTGGATCAATTCGCAAGAGGACAACATCCTTCTAGAACTTTACCCTTACAATTCATTTCTCCAAACAGCTGCACTTGTGCTGAAGCATTCTCCATTTATTGTAATTTTCCATTGCGTCTGTGCCCGCCACGTAGTATATTTCAAAATGTCAGTCCAGGAAACAGGCATTTTTAAGAGCATGATACCAAGTATTGTCTACACCCTTGACCTCTTCAGGAGTTTTACACCAAATTGAAGGAAAGCTTATCAAATTTTCAAATGACAAGAGTCTCTGAGATACAAAAAATATTTTCAAATGAAAAAATAAAGGGAAAAAGAAAAGAAACCTGACAGTTTGGAATGGTAGATGAATAAAACAACATGGAATTTATTTATTATTTAAAAAAGGTTTTTATTTGAATATAATGGACATGCATTACCTCAGTTTCAGGTGCATCACATATTCAACAAGTTTATACATTATGTTATGCCCACTGCAAGTGCAGATACAACATGGAATTTAAAAGAACTAAATGTTAGAGGTTGCGAATGAGTTGAAAAACCAACTACTCAAAAAGAAAAATGGGAGACATAGGTGTCAGGAACACCACATTTGAGAAAAATGAGACATTTTAACCAACAAGTTCATCAGAGTAATTGCTTGGGACGTCACATAGAAAATAAACATTTTAATGGGAATGTGCGAGCCCAAATTCAGGAGGGTGCTATAAAATGTATAAACTTGAACGATGGTACTAATTTAAGGATGTGAATATGTCACGTTCTGGAGGTATTGGACAGTTGCAAATGTAAACCCTCCTGATAAATGAGTGAATACATCCACAAATGGCTCAAAGCATTGTGTTTCCATTGTCTATGGCTATGTAAAAAAAACTAACCCCACACTTGGTGGCTTTGATGGGCTATTTCCCACAATTCTGTAGCTTGGGGATCTGGTCAGGGTTCAGCTTGGCGGTTCTCCAAGTTTTATCCACTGAAGTCATTCACTCTTTCAGCTGCGTTTAACCAGCACCGTGGCTGGGCAGGAAGAAGGGCCAGTAAGTCTTCCGCTCAAAGGTCTGGTGCCTCAGTGGTGCAGTGGTCTCTCTCTCTCCAGGTTCATGCGGTTATCATTTGTAGTCTATGCCAGGGTTTCTTGGCTTCTGTGCTACTGACCTTTGGGCTGAACCCTATTTTTGCTGCCAGATTCTGTTCTGTACTCCCTGATCTCTACCCACTAGAGGCTAACGGCAGCCCTTCCTCCCCTCCCCCACACCATAACAGTCAGATGTATTTCCAGACATTGCCAAATGAACTGAGGCAAATTTGCCTCCAGATTAAGAACCATCAGTCTGGCCCAACTGAGATTTTTAAGCATGGCACCCGGCTTCCCGGAGAACGGAAGAGGAAGCTCCCAGGGGTTTCAGGGCTTGGGCTCAGAAGTCCCAGACCATGACTTGGCCACAGTCTTTCAAAGTAAGTCACACACCAGCCCAGATTGAAGGAGAGGGAAAATAACTCTACCTCTTAAAGGAAGAGAAACGAAGAATTTGTGGCTGACCTTAATCCGTCACACATACAGCCTCTCTCCTGGTCTTGTCTGTGGTCCTCTTTCCTGTTCTACAATGATCCTCTTCTGGGTCCCATTCTACCCTTATGCTATGTAAGGTTGTCATGGCATGTCACATCCGCCTCGAGGAATAACGTAATGGCCAAGAGGTGGAGTCAAAGGCTCTGGGTCACATATGCCTGGGTTTCAATCCCAGCTCTAACACTTACTGATGATGTAGCTTTGGTGAAATGTGAGTCACTGTGCCTCCATTTCTTCGTTTGACCTACTTTTTTGTCTTACTGCCCCTGAGAGTTGTTGCAGATATTAAATGAAATAATAAATGTGAAGCACCGCACACAGCTCTGGGTGCTTGGTAAATGTGCAATAAATGTTTATTATGTATAATAAATGTTTACTTGTATATTATTACCAAGGCCTTTTCCTCAGCTTCTACTCATGAATTTGCCCAAGAATCACTTTAAGGACAGCTATTATGAAGTGATTACTAGAGAAGTTTGCTCCCTGTAAAGCTCTCTGAAAACTACTTGCTCCCGCTTAGGTTAACCTGGAAAAGCCTTCTCTGTGTGTACAGTTTTGCTGTGCCCAGTATTCATAATGGCATACATGGTATCCCAAACGATCGTGTCCCACTGTGTTACATTTACTGCTGCAGTGAGGAGTAATTTTGGTACGAAGAATTATTTCCCAATTTGAATCCAAACAGAAATAAGTCTTTTTTCTGTTGAGTGTGAGCATGATAACCATATTATTTATCCATAAATCAATAACTATCTTGTCTGGACTGCAACAGTTCAGAGTTTAACAACTTAGCTATGTGCTTCTACCATCCTCTTAAAAGCAATGTATAAAAATTTTTGTAGAGAGGATTTATTCTTAAAAAAGTAGTCCAATTACATGAAATTTAAGTTGCTTAAAAGTACTGAAATGCTACACTTTTATTTTAATCTGTGTACATTTCTCAAGGTCATTAACTCATATTAGGACTATTTTGAAATGAACATATAGAAGAGGAATAAAAATTTCATAAATTTGTGTCCAAAGGGAATATAATTTTGTCAGGCATTAAAATTATGGAAATATATTTTAATGGTGATGTTCTTTGATAGGCACCCCATAATAGGTTTGTACGACAGTCATTAAAATTCACTTGAACTTGAACAATAGCATTCCAGTAAAAATGCTGAGTATCCAGGGGAAATCAGTTTCTGTTCTCTTAGAAACTGCCACCTACAGAGTAGGCTTTCAACTTTGCCTCCGATGTGTGGGATAGAAACCTTACCTAAATAACAAAGCAGAGAAGAGAAACAGAATTTGGTGTATGGAATATGACAGGGTTGAAGAGTTGGCCAGAGTTTTGGAAATGTGATTTGCCCAAGAATGATAAGAACAAAAACATGATTATAGCGAGTACCTCAAAGACAGCTTAGATGTGGCCAAGGCTGGGATTAAAATGAATGAATCTGTTTAGCTGCATCTAGCATGAGATGAGATGTCTTTCCACATTGATGGAACTGGAAGATGAAACAGGGTAGAAAAAAATCACCAACCTGTTTGGGATAGATGAGAGAATACAATGATAAGAACAAAGTCATTTTCAGGTAGTGTGTGCTCTAAAGAAACTTGACAGGAAGACAGCTGCAGGTGGAAGGCACTGTGTGGGCCAGTCTCAACTGGGAAGTCTCCAAGTGATTAAAAGAACATCTTGGCTTAGGTTGATCCCTTAGAATTCTTTTATAGATGGGCTACTTTCTGTTCAGCCATTTTAATAAATACATAGTTCCAACTGGAAAGTTAGGTGTCTTTGGGTGGATGGAACTTTAGGTCCCCCTACCTTAATATGCACAAGTTTTCTTTCTCCTTTCCCTTACCAATTCTCATCAGTGGGACTCCAGACCACGCTAGTCTACCGAAATAGCTGAGAAATAGCCCTTTGAAAATTTCAGTGTCCTCAGTAATCGTCATTATCTTCAATGCTTTTGAAGCACTGAATGCTATTAATCATACATTGTTTCTTTCATTCTCTCTGCAATTGTTTACTCTGTCATCTTCTCTCTCATCATACTTCTTTTTTTTTCCCCTATTAGCTGTTAGTTTCTACCCACACTCCATCTTTCATGCCTTTATTTCTGGGCACTCACTCCCTCAGAAAGCTTATCCACTGTTGTTTCTTCAACTATGACTACATGGAAAATGAGTTCCAAATCTAACGCTCAAGCTATGGATCCAGTTATTTACTGTCCATACTGAAGAACAGTGTTTGTACACACCTAGCACGGTCTGGGGGATACATCTGCGTAGACGGCTCATCTACATTAGCCAGAGCAAGGCAGGATCTCTGTTGCACAGCAAACAAGCCTAGAAAATGAGTGACAGTGCTATGGAATTGTTTTGCTACTCATGTCTCATCCAGTGTGGGGCTGATTGCTTTCTTCTAAACAGTGACTCAAACGTCCAGTTCCTTCCCTTTTAAACATGTGGCATCTAGCCTAGGCCAGAGGTGGAAGTGGCATACGTCTCTTCCATCCATATCCAATTGGCCAGAACCCGGTCACGTGACCCCAGCCTAACTTGAGGGAGACTCGTAAACCCCATAAACGTCGCCTTCATGTGAGCACCAGAGGAAACAGTATTTTTTTCTACCATAACACTCTCCCTCAAACCCAATCTAACTCAAATCTAGTTCATCATCTTCCTTTCCAAGCTATAGTTAATCAATTATAGCAAACTATTTCCAATAGTCATTCACTGATTTTTCTTAAGTATCTCAAGCTTACAAACATTTTCTTTAACAAGTCGTTCTACTTTATTCCTTATATAAAATCTGGCACCGAAATGTATTATTTCTTCTTTTAAAATATTAGTTGTGCATACTCATTATTGCTACCTTAGACTAGATAGTCATAAACTTCTGCTCATGTTACTTCAGACATCTCATTTTATCATTTCCCTTTTCATTTTACCCTTTATTGTTTTTCTGCAAATATCTTTTAAAACAATGTTTCCTTCATGTCTCTCCCCTGCATATTTTTCTCACCGTCAAGCCCAAACACTCATGGATCTCAGAATTTTGTGTAATCTGGTCCCATTCCACCCAGAAGTTTTGATCTTCCATTGCTGTACTAGTCAGAGAAACAGAACCAATAGAATGTCTCTGTTTAGGTCTGAGCCTGTGTCAAAGTCTATATCTACACCTTTATCTAGAAAGAGATTTATTATATTGTGTTGGCTCATGTGACTGTGGAAGCTGAGAAATCCCACCATCTGCCGTCTGCTAGCTGGAGACCCAGGAAAGCTGGTGGTGCAGTTCAAAGGCCTGAGAGCCAAATTGCTGACCGTGTAGATCCCAGTGTGGGTCTGAGGGCCTGAGGACCAGGAGCACTGTGGGCAAAAGACAGATGTCCCATCTTAGGCAGTGGGGCAGAGAGTAAATTCCATACTCATCTGGTTTTTTTTGCTCTATTCAGGCCCTCAATGGATTGGAATTTGCCAACTCACGTTGGGGATGATCATCTGCTTTACTTGGTCCATAAATGCAAATGCTAATCTCCTCTAAAGATATCCTTACTGATAACCAGAAATAAAGGTTAACCAGTTATCTGGGCATCCTGTGGCCCAGTCAAGTTGACAAATAAAATTCACCATTATGATTGCTCTCTAGCATGTTCCTCATAATCTGAACAGACCATTTTCCTCATAATTTCCACCATCTTCCTCCACCTTCCATACATACAGTCCATCCTATTACTTGCCTTGGTGATCTTTTCCTAACCCAAATGGCATCAACTCTTTTATTCATCTACCCAGATCCTATTTACCCTTTAAAAACCAACACCTATATCACCTCTATGAAACTCTCTTTGTCTATCCAGACCATGCTAATCCCTTTGTTTCCTGTGCTCAGTTTAATACTTTGCTTGTTTTTTCCTTGTTTCCTATTTGATTTTTCTCCTAAATTAGTAGATAAACACTTAATTTCAGGACTCACAGTTTTTCATGATTACACAGTTCATCTTGTATGTGCTCATTTGTGTCCTATTTTTCTCTTAATCTCTTGCAGAGCCGAGGAGAGTGATCGGCATATAGTCAATTCTAAATAAAATAAAAATGTTATAAGGTTCAGAAAATTGCTCTTGGGGTCCTGTTTTTAGAGTCTGATTCTGATTTAAATTTCCGCAGCTGTCCAAGGAGGCAGGAAATCCAGTGTTTAGGCCCAAGGAGAGTTGATTATTTCTCTAGCACATATTTCTGTGGACATTTACATGAATTCTACCGCTTTTCATTTTCATGGGATATTGTCTAGCATGTAAAACTTTTACAGGACTCCTAAAGAGCCTCAGTATAGTGTAAGTACTCTTACCATAAACCTGCATTAAGACATTTAATTAACCAAAAATATTACATAACACCTTTATTTAATATTAAGGATATGGACTATCTATAGACATTAACAATTTCTGGGCAACTTCAGTCTCTAAAGTCAACTCAACTCATCTACTTGCTGAATTTGAAGTTTGTACATTAAAGTTTTCCTAAAGATTTAGATCTCCCTAGAACATACTCAGCTGTGCTTTTGAATATTTGTGCTTTGGTCAAGTTCAGTTATGGGCTTTCAGGATTTGATGATGCATGTCATTATTTCAGGCTGCTTATATGGTTTTTCTTTTTTTTTTTTTTCAAAGATTTTATTTATTTATTTGACAGAGAGAGAGATCACAAGTAGGCAGAGAGGCAGGCAGAGAGAGAGGGGGAAGCAGGCTCCCTTCTGAGCAGAGAGCCCTATGCGGGGCTCGATCCCAGGACCCTGAGATCATGACCTGAGCCAAAGGATGAGGCTTTAACCCACTGAGCCACCCAGGCACCCCTGCTTATATGGTTTTTCTACAACTTACAGCTTCCTATCAATGAATTCTTGATTGTTCTGCAGGAGTGTCAAGAATCAAATCCATTTTGCAGATAATTGTCAAATATTTCTTCCTTTAAATCCTTTTATTCCCGGAGAGTTATTTTCTGTGCCCATTTGTTTCTTTGTGAGGTACTCTGTCCCTTGGTTCTCTGTCCCTCTCTTTGGTACCTTCTTATAAAACATCCTACAACTCTCATTTCACTCTCAAATAAAAACTTGACCATGAAGACTTAAACCAACTATGCTTATATATATACTCACCTAAAATGAGTTGAGTTACAACAAAATGATTCAGAATATTTACAAACACCAGCTTTCTGTGCTATTTCCAGTTTGTTCCATGTATGTTCATCCAATAGGGTCTCTGGCTTTCCTGTCCTCTGTATTATCTCACATATTTTCCAAAAAGCCTAGCAATGATGTAGAGACATCTAAACTTCTCTTTTAAGAATATTGCTATTTTGTGGGTGATAAACTAGATGAGACACTTGAGGAAAATCCTGTTTTTAGGATCTGATTTGAATATCTACAGCTGCCCCAGAAGGCAGAAAGCCCACAGTCTAGTCCCAGCACTGCCACTGACTCTGTATGACCATGGACAAACCAATGAATCTCTCCATACCTCAGATTCCTCATTTGTAAAGTGACAGAGTTGGACTAGATGATTTCTGAGACCCATTTGCAATCTTCTATGCTGTAATTTTTTTTCATCATTGATATTCATTGTGATTTGCAAAGAGATGAGAATTTTGAGCAAAACTTTTGATTTAAAGTCTGTGTTCAGAAGTGCTGCTCATTGAGTTTGGTGAATACTAATGAGGGCATTTAGATATTTCATAGGATGAACTCCAGTGACTACTAGGATCTTCCTTCTCCTGAGCTTCAGATCCAAGAATATTCTTTCTCAGATTCATGGGTCATTTTTCAGGATGGTTATAGATAATAATAAGAGCCAATTTTTTGGGTTTTTTTTTTTAGAAAAGCCAAGATAATATGCACTAGCCTTGTAAATAGGAACCACACATTTATCAGCCCACCAGGAACATCTTCAATCCTCTTTCTACCAAGGCCTGACTGGAAAGGGAACCCTTAGTTTGTTACTTGCTTCCTAAAATCCTTAAAAATGAGGATTTTATGAGGATTCTATGAGATGGTATACATGTAAGCACTTTCTAAAAGGAGCAGTTTTATTTAATGGTGTGACGTGTAGTAAATGGAGTTCTCATGGTGATAGCACTCACTGCAGTGGGATAGCACTGTAAATTGAGCTTTTGGATAGGGAGGTGAGTCCTAAATCCAGTACCAGAGCTTATTAGGTTTGTGTAGGCCAGCCTGGGGACCCAACTCCAACATATACAGAGATGTATACATTTCTTTTTCAACAATTCCCATGAATTGTTTCTGTTCATGGGAAGATGCATCCCGGATTCCAAAGTCAATTTTTAGAACACACCTATGTATGAATTGGAAAGATATAGATTTAAAAACATGGATGCTATAGGTTTCTTACTGTTAGAGAACTTACGAAGGAGCAAGAGGAAAAGTCCAGAGTAATCCCTTTGGTATTGGTAGTAGAAATGTCAGTATAGGGGTCCTGGGTGTCTCAGTTGATTAAGCATCTGACTCTTGATTTCAGCTCAGGTCATGATCTTAGGGTTGTGAGATCAAGCCCTGTGTTGGGCTCTGTGCTGAGCATGGAGCCTGCTTAAGACTGTCTCTGTCTCTCTTCCCTCTGTCCCTCCCCCTCCACTCTCTCTCTCTCTTTCTCTAAAAAAAAAAAAAAAAAAAGTCAGTATAAACTCATATTTATGGATAAATAATGACAGATGGGTAGATATAGATATGTGTGGATACATGGATTATCGTGTGTGTGTGTGTGTGTGTGTGTGTGTGTTAGGTCTGTCTGCTGAGGAGGCCTAGAAACAGTGTTATCTCAGTAGAAACAAGCACACTCAGCACCTGGGTCTTGGTTTCTAAACACCATACTCCAATCAGAGAAGTCAGAGCACCTTGGAGAAGTGACTGATACTGGTGGTTGTGGCACAGAAAATACAGGATGAACTCGGAGCCTGTTATAGTGCCAAGAAAGTAAGAAAATGCTCTACATACATACATACATACATACATACATACATACATACATATGGTATTGAGTTATAATCCAAAGAACAGAATAAGTAAAACTAAAAATAAATTTAGCAAATAAAAAAAGGACACCCTACTAACTAACACCCTAAGGATTTCTCCAAGATCACGATGAAAGGCACTGTTTAATGTTATATGAAGGATAAAGGATTTGAAATCAGAAACCTTCCTTTTAAAATGTGGTTCTGATCTTTATAGTGTGTTCTTAGGCAAGCTGTTTTGCCCAAGCTTTGATTTCCCAGCTTGCTATATGCCTTTCCTGAATTGCTATGACCCCCACATGGGATGATACTGTGAAACTATAAATGATATAAAAATATTAGTTCTTATTGGTTTTATTAGCCTTTTGCAGTGATTTCTCAAAGCATATTCTGGGGACCCTGAGGAGTTCCTAAAACACTTTCATGATGGCCCATGAAGCCAAGTTATTTAATTATTCATAATAATTTTAAGGTGTTTGTTTCACTCACTCTCATTCTGTCATGATCCCATTTATTGATATTATGAACCTGGACACCTGAACGAACAAAGCAAAAACTGACTCCAGGAGGACAATGGTATATAATATAATACAATACAATACAATACAATACAATACAATACAATACAATACAATATAACATATATAATATAACATATATATAACATATATATACACACAATGGTATAATATATGATATTATTGATTCAGGACCCTGGGATCATGACCTGAGCCGAAGGCAGACGCTTAACGACTGAGCCACCCAGGTGACCAATTTTTCAGTTTTAATTTCCAATATGGCAAACATTGGTAGACATAACTATATGAATAGTAACATTGGTAGACATAACTATATGAATACAAAGCGTTTTTGAGATGAAGATGTTTGTGACCACTATTTTGTAACTAAAATAATAATTAAAGCACATTTTAAAATCTAAAATCAGCCAGTTTGAGGGAAGACTACTCCTTGGAGTAGTTGAACAACTATTACATTATTCTGAATTTGAGAAATCATTTCCTTCAGTGAGCAGGGGCTTCAGCCTAGCATGCCTGAGATACTGAAATGCAATCGTGATTAGACCTTCCAACCCTTAGTCAAGTGAAGTGATACAGAAGCATAAACAAATAATTCTAATATAATATGAGAAGTATTAAATTGGCCTGAATGCAGAAGCCTCCTTGGGGAGATTTTATCATAGAGATAATATCTTTATAATAATAATAATAATATTTATTATAAAATTAATATTTTATCGATTCAGAAATATTAATTTTATTTTTACATTTATTGTTAACATTAATATATTAATTAATAATTAACAGTTATTTATTATAAATATTATCAGAGGGATAAGTCTTTTTTTTTTTTTAAGATTTTATTTATTTATTTTAACAGAGAGATAACACAAGCAGGCAGAGAGGCAGGCAGAGGCAGAGAGAGGAGCAGGCTCCCTGCCGAGCAAGGAGCCCGATGTGGGACTCGATCCCAGGACGCTGGGATCATGACCCAAGCTGAAGGCAGTTGCCCAGCCAACTGAGCCACCCAGGCGTCCCCAGAGGGATAAGTCTTTAGGGAGACTTATCAGAGCAGGAAACATTTGAAATCGGACTTGAGGAACAGAAGAAGGGAAAATCCAGAAACTGGAATTTTAGTCCAGCATTCTAAACATTCCAGAAATCAGTGATAATGCTAGCAAAAGAATGGCAGCACAGAAGGGCGACGTTTCTTTAAGAGGCTAGAAGTTTGTCGTGACTGATTTTCCTTCGAAATACAGGTTTTATTCATCTGGTTTTACTGTCATTCTTTGGAAGATTCCCATTGATGTTTAAATGGAAGTTTTATGGGTGATATGTCACTATAGGTCAAGACGGTATCTTTTTTTTAAAAAAAAAGACTTTTTAAACAAGAAAAGAAGAAATAACAAAGATGCTTTGTTTTTTTCATGGCAGGTATAAAATATTCTCCTCTTGTTTATTTTTATTGTATTAAAAGTTCTTTTCACGGTCAGCTCAAGTGAGTCATTCTTTGGGAGTTTGTCTGCTTTCCATATCTCAAATCATATTGTCCTGAAGCTTCAAAGCTCTGTTTCTATTATTTCTCTCTTAAGAACTTGACAAAGACCGAAGGTTTACAGTACAGGCAAGAGATGATGTGCATTTCACATGCATCATCTTGTGTTGAAAGAAGGAAGTAAATTATCTTTTGAGGCCAGCTGACTGCGTGCATATGTGAAAAGAATGCTTTTCTCCTTTTCACACATTGTCTGAACCCAATTATCTTCCTTAAGCCCTGAAGAGTTTTGTTCTGTGGGGTTTGATCATCATTCAATGTTCTCCACTGCTCCTTTGGTTTAAATATACCATCGTCCTCCTGGAGTCAGTTTTTGCTTCATTCGTTCAGGTGTCCAGGTTTATCATATCAATGATAATTTTAAATGTTCAAAAATTCAACTATTTTGTAAGGCACTTTGCTCCCTGATTTCAATCATTTTAAAATTTTCAAATTGAAAAAAAAATTTCGAATTGATAAGGAGAAGGATGACCCTCAGACTTCAGCAACTTTAATTAATTTTCACCTGTTTTGTAGATTTGGACAAATTTTATGGCATTTAAGAAAGAGGGATGGGTCAATTTTTTAAAGTAAATTTTTATGTCCTTTAATCTAGATCAGACCATAGCTAGTGATACACTCTATATTTTGAAGAGCAAAATGTTTTCCAATTTATTCCGGTGGGTCTAGACATAATCCCACACAGGTTAATGGGCAATGTCAAGATCTCATATAAGGAACTTTGGTTTTCCTCTCTTTTCAAATTGATCATCTGCCTGAATGACATAATTATGGAACACAGCTCCAGGAAGAAAACCAGGGACCTATAGGGGATCCCTGATCCTGAAAAATGCAACTCATTGATTTACAGATTGCTGTTGACAATTTAAAAACAAATGCTTTAATAAAGCAAGTTGTTTTTGAATGTTAACATAATAACCATGATAGGCAGCTCTTTATAATCAGAGGCTAATCATTATTAATTCCTTTGACATTCAGTGCAGTGACATTAATTATAACAAACTCTTTCAGTGAGCATCTAATGGAGGCTAGAGCTCAATAACGAATGTGTTGCCATTTGGAATTCATTGTTGTAAAGTCACTGGGACGTCTGGCTGTATTCTCCAATTTTGAGCATATTCTTAAAGTGAATATCTTCCTTTTCTGTAGATTAAAAGAAAATCCCATCTCTGAAATCTTTGATAATTATGCCTTATTTTTTCTTCTTGAATTCCATTATTTTGAAGTTTTGTTGGACCTAAAGAAGAAGCTCTTAGTTTTCATATCTAGACATTTCCCCCTAGATCTCCACATTTGATTTGTGCACATTCTCATTATTTTTTTATTTTTCCTGATCATGAAAACTTAAAAAAAAAAGTGTTATAACCCCTTGCTATATGCAGTATGCTGAATGGAGAACGACTATGCAAATCATTTTTTTCACTTTGAAAATTGAGTTGTAATAGAAAACAAAGTCACCCACGAGAATCTGAACACTTGAAATTTGTGCTAATTTATTTTGTCTCAGTGTATAGGTTTTGTTACATCATCATGCTTTTGTTATTTTTTTTCCCTAATTGCTTTTGTTAGTACAGTCTTGTTTTAGGGATAGTGATGTAGCATAAGGCACCCAGGCTTTGGAATCAGACAACTCCGTTGTTTATTTATTGTATGGTCCTGATGAAAATATCGTATTCAATCTAACGGGAGCATAAATTTTAGGATTTATGTGTGGATTAGTGTGGATTAGCTGTGAGGATTAGTTATAAGAGAGCTCAGGGCACATGGTAGATGCTTGACTAATGATGAGTAATCAGAGCTGACACTTACTGATCAATTTGGATTGGACAATGTGGAGCTTACATGTGTCATCTCATCCAATACTCAGAATGCAGTATGATAAGTAAACCTCTTACCTTTGCTTTAAAGTTAAAACAATTGAGACTTACAGATATTTAATATTTTTCTCCAGTTCACATAACTAGTAAGTGATAAAAGAATTAGTGGATTGGGGATGTGAATCCGTTTTTTATCCTGAGTTGTTTCCTCGATATTACAGCTAATATTCTTCTTATTAAACTTATGCCACAGAATTTAGTTTTTCAGCAACACTAAAAGAAACACTCAAATTCCCTTTTAGGAATTCTGAAAGAAGAGAAGAGTGTTGTTCCAGGGATAGTCCCTACCCTCAAGCTGCTTTGAGTAAATTTTGGCTGGGGGTTCAGTTGGTTGAGTGTCTGCCTTCAGGTCATGATCCCAGGGTTCTAGTCCAACATTGGGGCTCCTTGCTCAGCAGGGAGCCTGCTTCTCCCTCTGCCTGCCATTCCCCCTGCTCGTGCTTGCTCTCTCTTGCTCTATCTCTCTCTCAGACAAATAAATAAAATCTTAAAAAAATAAAGTTCAGCTCTATTGAGATATAATTGAGAAATAGAAATTGTATAGATTTAGTGATTACAACTTGCTGTTTTGATGTATGTACATATTGTGAAGTGGTCACCACAGTCAAGCCAATTGGCATGCCTACCTCCTCCTATAGCTACCATTTCCCTTCTTTCTTCCTTCCCCCCCCCTTTTTTGTGGTGAGAACATTGAAGGTCATCCTCTCTGCAAATTTCAAGTATCCACTCCAGTATTGTTTTGTTTGTTTGTTTGTTTTAAAGATTCCATCCATTTATTTAACAGAGAGAACACAAGCAGGCAGAGAGGCAGGCAGAGGCAGAGAGAGGAGCAGGCTCCCTGCGGAGCAAGGAGCCCGATGCGGGACTCCATCCCAGGATGCCGGGATCATGACCTGAGCCGAAGGCAGCCGCTCAACCAACTGAGCCACCCAGGCGTCCCTCCACTCCAGTATTGTTAACTACAGCCACAGTGCTCTACACCAGATTGCTAGAATTTATTCTTTTTGCATAAATAAAACTTTGCGCCCTTTGACCAACACCTCCCCTTTCCCCAACTCCCCCACAGCACCTCTGGTAATCACCACTCTGCTCTGTTTTTATTAATTTGACTCTTTGAGAGTCAAATACATAAATACATAAATTCCGTGTATAAGTGAGGTCATGCCATATTTATCTTTCTCTGTCTGGCTTATTTCACTCAGCATAATGTCTTCTAGGTTCAGCCATGTTGTCACAAATGGCAGGATTTCCTTCTCTTTTTTTTTTTTTTTTTTTGAGGCTGACTAATATTTCTTTTTCTGTATAACCCACATTTTCTTTATCTGTTCACCTGCCAGTTGAGTCCGTGTCTTGGCTATTGTGAATGATGCTGTAAAGTGGAATCACAGGTGTACCTGAGGGAGGGGGCAGGGAGAGGGGCTCCGCAGAGCCAACCAGAATAGAGACATCTGTTCTTCTCTTTGGCGCATAGACTGTTCTCATAACCACTTCCATCACTCTGTCACTTCTTATTCCATTTTTAAGAGTGAAAGTAAAAGAGAAATAGAATGAATAAAGTAAAATAAGCTAAAAGATCACTCCAGAAAATGGCAGTGATAAAATAGTAAAAAAATATGCAGCTATAATATAAACACACACGCACGCACACACACATACACACACACAAGCTCCATCTAGGCAAGACCAATTCAGAAGATTAATTAGAGCCAATCATGTAAATCATAAATTACAAGAAAAAAAAAAGTGAGCAAGACATTCTGAGTTGGCTGCTTATTCAAAGAACGGGACACTTTCCACAGAACAATCAGCAGAGGTTGCCACGGACTGCCCTTGTTCCTTTTTCTTCTGCCTTCCTCAGCTTCTTCTAGGTGATTCTCCCCTTCACAAAGCTCAGTCCTACCCAGGGGTCACTGGTTTATGCCACTGATTCCCCCAACCTGTTGATTAAAAGAATCAAGCCGTTGATTAAAAGAATCCCTTATGGAATTTTCCCAAAGTACCTGGTTGGCTCTCCACTTACCTTGAGGACATAGGAGTCTGTGGCCAGTGAAGCTTGAGACAGCTTCGAGGTGATTCTAAATCACAGCTCCCCTCCTTCTTGCTGCCCCGATTACTTGAATCGTAGTTATGAACTTTTTTGAAGTGGAACTTTATCTTTTTCCTGGATCAAAGAATCAAACATGATGCTTTCTTGGATCAGCTCCCTGTTGGTGACTGTACAGGAATCCATGAAGGAGGAAGACTGTGATATCTGGAGACAGTCTCTGCTTCCTCAGTAAAATAATTCTTATACATATGGGTACACTAGAAGTTTCTTCTATTTAGGATCCTAAAAGTGAAGAGTTGGAAAAAACCCACTAGAGCCATTTAGTAAAGCATAGTAAATGGGGCCTAAGGGAAGCAAATGGACCTACCAAGTCCCAGAGCTGACTGGGGGCTAAAACAGGACTAGAGTCCAGTTTTTCTTGTTTAAAAAGCACTCTGTGTTTGTGAGGGTTCATTCTGAGGAAAATGCTGGTATATCAACAAGCTGCTAATAGTTTCTCCTCCCTTCTCTCCTCTTGAAATGTCGGGAAAGAGTCATTTTGGCACTAGAACCTCGGTACATCTGGATCTCAACCAATGTGGCTCTTCTTACCTGTAACTCAGATTCCAGGAAAATGTGATCCTGGTGTTTTTCTGGTACTTAAATTAATCACATCACACTTCATACTTGAAAGTAAGGGCAAGTCTGCCCCTTCATTTTTGGTTGACTCCTTGAGTTTTCCAATTCCAAAAATCTGCTGCAGGCTTATGCCTATTCTGGATAACAATACGCAGCACCCTTTATAATAATCCTAAGGTCATGGGAGTCTGTGCAAGCAAGTATAGGAAAGAGGAGGCCACACGGATGAGTTTGAAGTCTGAGATTTTGAATTCTTTAAAAAGATTTATTTATTCATTTGAGAGTTCAAGAGGGGGAAGGGCAAAGGGAGAGGGAGACAAGCAGACTCCCCACTGAATGGGGAGCCAATTACGGGGCTCAGTCTCACAACCCTGAGATCATGACCTGAGCTAAAACCAAGAGTCAGACACTTAACCGACTGAGCCACTCAGACACCGCAAAGACAAATTTTAAGATAAAGCCTTGTGCACCTCAGTGTCCAGTTTCAACTTCAGACTCCATTAAATTGATGTGCAGGAATGTCGAGGGGATGTCATGATAGTTGGAAAGGGAGCAGAGAACTTAGGGAAAGCAATGCAAATGTCTACAGATATGCACATTAAAATCTTGTGAGCTTGACTTTACCACTCGATACCTGTGTGACCTTGAGAAAGAATTTTAAGTTTTCCGGGTGATATATAAATGTCAACATTTACTACTCAAAAAATAAATTATTAAAGAATTTGTTCTCAAGAAAGATGGAATGTGAAATTTTCTGACTTTGTCTAAATCCTAAATCTCTACTGTTTGATGTCACTGTAATTTAATAGATGGTTTCCAAGTGTTTTTAAAACCAAAGGTTTTGCTTTCAAATGAATGATAGCATGTTGCTTATTTGTATCTACCTATGATGGTGCATATATTTGTATTCATGCCCTTAATATTATTATTATTATTTTAAATATTTTATTTATTTATTTGAGAGAGAGATAGTGAGAGAGAGCATGAGAAGGGAGAAGGTCAGAGGGAGAAGCAGACTCCCTGTGGAGCTGGGAGCCCCATGTGGGACTCGATCCTGGGACTCCAAGATCATGACCTGAGCTGAAGGCAGTTGCTTAACCACTGAGCCACCCAGGTGCCCCATGCCCTTAATATTATTTATTCAATCACCTGCTGAATTAATATTTGTTACTAGATTTTTACCAAATCCATATTTAAAGAACATCAGATTGATCACCTTTATTTATTTTTTAAAAGAGCAATTTTATTTTATTTATCTTTTATCAACTTCTATGCCCAATATGGGGCTTGACCTCATGACCTTGAGATCAAAAGTCACATACTCTACTGACTGAACCAGCTAAGAACCCCAAATTGCTCACCTTTAAATAAAAATGCATGTACACACCTAGGTATGTCTTTCTGGACATGAAGGCCCCAGTGTGACATTTTGGAATTCAAACCAACTTAGGCTGCCTGTTAGGATGACATTCAACCCTAAATAAAACTCAGCGGGGTGTCTGGCTGGCTTAGTTGTAGAGCATGCGACCCCTGATCTCAGGGTTGTGAGTTTGAGCCCCCTATTAGGTGAGTAGATTACTTTAAAAAAAATAAAAATTAAAAAAAAAAAGACTCAGCAGATGATATTTAGTACAGATTGAAGAATAAATGGGATAGAACCATCTTCACCTCTAATTCGTCTCTGTGCCCTAACTGACTATACTACCCAATTTTATCTAATGCTCTCAGTCCCTCATATGGGCTAGTATAGCCATCATTTGACCCTGGATTTGAATCCAGGCTAACTAGAAGATTTGTGACTTTCTGGACATTGTATGAATACTGAACTCAATTTGCAAATCTGCAGACTGAAAGTCAGGCTATGATAAATCTTTGGTTACAAACTTACAGGAAGCTACAAAGGAATGAAAACAAAATAGAATGACATAAAAGACCACCTATCTCCTTTCGGTGTTTTTGCCTTCAGATTTAGAATTCCAGGTTTTCAGAGATGGACAGGGAAATGCTCGAACAACCTGAAAGGCTAGAGACTCCTTTGATGAGAGCAATAAGTATAACTTTATTTGCTGGCCCACAAAAGACAGGTATGAAACTCACTTTTCTCCACTGGAATGTTATTAGCACAGCAGAAAGGCATTCATGTTCTTGGGGTCATATTGTGTGTGGGGGAGGGAGGGACTCTCTTATAGTTCTCTTTCTGTGTACTCATAGGCTCTGTTCATTTTCCAAGGAATTGCATCTCACAACTTTGAGATTCCACCAGGACAGCTTTCTCAGGCTGTGGTCCAGAGGTTGGACACGATCCAGTGCTAACTTTGTACTTGGTAGCTATATTAAGCGTCAAAAAAGGAAAGCTGGACTAGTTTAACCTCCTTCGCCCGTTTGTGAGTTCTTCCAGTGGTTTCCCTATTGTCCAGCTCCTCGTGTAGCTGGCAAAGCCTTCCCGGTCTTGCTCTTGTTCATCTCGAGTAGCCTATGATGCTGCATCTTTTGTTGACCTCATGTGCAACGACTCTTAACCTCATGCAGTGCTCTATGTCATCTCATGTTTCTAATACCTGCTTTGTGTTATTTCTCTTTGGAAATTTATTTCCACCTTTGTTCAACAGCTAGTCACTTTTCAGTATCAGCCTTAGTGTCACATCCACCATGAAGTCCTTTCTATAGGAAGAAATGAGCATCCCTCTTCTGTTTCCAACACTGTGCATATAATAGTTCGGGCACTTAGAATGCTTACTATGATGGTCTTTGTTTATGTGTCCGTCTACCCTACCCTGCTGTAAGTTTCTTGAATGAAAGATTAGGTCTGTGTTCTTTTAAAGTGCAGTCCCTAGATAGCATGCAAGTTTCTTGGCTTCCCCCCCCCTCTAGATTTTCTAAATCAGATTAATTGGAGATGGGGAGAAAAATCTTCAAAATCTGCATCTTTTGCAATCAGCATGTAATTTGGTGTAAACAAGTTTGAGAAGCACTGATCTGTAACTTATTATTCCTTTACTTAGATTGTGTAGCATAGTGACTACAATAGGTGTTGAGTGAATGAGCGAATGAATAAAAAGATGAATGGGTGAAAAGTCTGTATAGATTCTTATGTAATCCATATATGACAGGAAGGACTCCTTTCCTTAAAGAGATCTAGTTAAAATTGGTTCTGACTACAGAGTTCATGCACTGTGAAAGTCTAAAGACCTTCCCACTCTAGCATGCGTACACATACTTTCTGTTTTGTTCCACATCAGCCCAGGCATGAAACTTAATCCTCCTGCCACTCTCTAAGAAAAATCTACTCAAATGGAACATTTTGTAAGGTTAGTAGCTTGCAGAGAATTGTGGGGGTCATAGAGGACAAGTCATATCATGGCATTTTCTCCTTTCACTTCCTCTCTCCTATTCTGCCCAAATTATTTCCAAATATATATATATTTTTTTTCCTAAGTGTAGCTCTTCAGCTTTCCTTAACACCTCAAACTTACCAATCAAACTCAACCTAGGCTGCTCAGTAGAACTACATAGGCTGTTTCACTGACCCATCCAACCCAACAAGAGAGTTGGAAGTTTATTTTTTAGTCTGGATTTAGTATTTTCTGCCTTTTACATTTCTCCAAAGAAGACATACAAATGGCCAACAGACACGTGAAAAAATGCCCAACATCAGGGAAATACAAATCAAAACTGCAATGAGATACCACCTCACGCCAGTCAGAATGGCTACAATTAACAACTCAGGAAACAACAGATGTTGGTGAGGATGCAGAGAAAGGGGAAGCCTCCTTCACTACTAGTGGGAATGCAAACCGGGGCAGCCACTCTGAAAAACTGTATGGAGGTTCCTCAAAAAGTTAAAAATGGACCCTATGACCCAACAATTGCCCTACTAGGTATTTATCCAAAGGATACAAACATAGTGATTCAAAGGGGCATATGCACCCCCAATGTTTATAGCAGCAATGTCCATAATTGCCAAAATATGGAAAGAGCCCAGATATCCATAGACAGATGAATGGACAAAGAAGATGTGGTATACACACACACACACACACACACACACACACACACACACACAATGGAATATTACTCAGCCATCAGAAAGAATAAAATCTTGCCATTTACAATGACATGGATGGAAGTAGAGGGTATTATGCTAAGCAAAATAAGTCGGTCAGGGAAAGACAAATACCATATGATTCCACATATGTGGAATTTAAGAAGCAAAACGGATGAACATAGTGGAAGGGAAGGAATAATAAAACAAAAGGAAAACAAAGATGGAGGCAAACTATAAGAAACTCAACTCTAGGGAACAAACTGAGTTTTGCTGGAGGGGAGGTGGTTGGGGGAATGGGTAACTGGCTGATGGGCATTAAGGAGGTCAGTTGAAACTGGGTGTTGTATGCAACTGATTAATCACTGAATTTTACCTCTGAAACTAGTAATTCAGTATATGTTAGTTAAATTGAATTGAAATAAAAAATAATTCTTTCTTTTATACTTCACACCCTGCATGATTGATGGAGAGAGGCTATCTTTGAATAACAGGGCTGAATTCCTTGTGGTGTCTTGGTGTAGGCAGGGGGGTGGTTTAGCAAGGTAAAAGTTAAAGCTTATAAGGTGTGCACATGGGACAGCACAGCCAGGATTCCAAGATGGGTTCTGTACTGGTAGGAAGAACAAGGAAGGGAAAAGATAAGATAGCAAATCTCTGCCTTGTCTAACAGGATGCTAAGCCTTCTGTTCTATTTTCAACCTTCATTCCTTGCACAGTCCTCATATCAGTCCTTGTCAGGCTTTCCTCCCATTTGGCTGAACCCAGAAATCCAGATCTGCACATCGAAAGTTGATGAGTCCAGACTTTTAGTGGAAATTAGTTTACTCATCGCTCTACTGTTAATTCACAAGGCCAGTGAGCCCTGGTGTAGCCCAGCCACAATGAAAATTTTTCATTGTTCTGTATTATGATTATGATTGTGATTATGACTGTGTTCAACAAGGCATAGAAAGAGAAAAAGCACAGGTTTTGGTGATTAAACATACTGGAGCCTAAACCCAACTCTACCATTTAATAGTCTGTGACTCTGGGCAAAGTAACTTACCTACTTATGCTTCAGCTTCCTCATTTGTACAAGGGGATTATAATAGTAAATTAGATTATATGGTTTGATGAGATAAAGGCATAAAAAGTACCCAGCATGATGCTAACAGAAATAACTCCACCTACCCTCCCCATCAGTTCCGAGATCATTTTGTCAACTAGGTCTCTACTTGGTCTATGGATTATGGAGACTTATGCCCCGCTATAGAGATGTCCAAGAAAGAGAGCTGTGTGTGTTGTGTGCATGTGTGTGTATGTGTATACATGTATACAGGCAAAGAGATTACCTTTTCATTTGTTTCAAAACATATTTGAGCATATAATAGATTAAATGGTTATCATAATTTTAGGTATTCATTGTACGTATAAGTTATTTAGTTTTCAAATTGATTTCATGTCCATTATTTTAATGATTTTACAATAATTCGGTAATAGGGCAGGAGTTTCCCCTATTTTATAAAAGAAGATACTGAGACTCTCAATGGTTTTCCAACTTCATCCTTCAAAGAAGTGATGGAGACAACTTAGTCCATTTCTAATCAGTGAGAATTGCTTCATTCTCAGCTCTGCAAGACATAATATTTTTTGTTTAAATTAAACTTAGCTCAGGTATCCCTCCACCAAAGCTGTCAGGCAGCACAGAGACTATCATCTTTTAAGGGTGCATTCCCTTTCCTTAGATTAAACAACTCTTTGGAGAGGATCTTTTTCCATAGTGGTCACCACTAGCATCCCTCCTTGGCTAGACCTGAGTGATCTGCTTGAGGGTTAGACGCTCTCCTAGAGCACCATTACCTCCTTAATGGGTTCAGCCATGGGAATCCTTTCCCGACCTCTCAAGGCCATACCTTCATGGCCACCTTCACAGGCTTCCCCAGTGGTTATCTACTGCCATGGTACAAACTACCTCAAAACATAGATCTTCTGAGATGATTCAAATGGTGGAATCTGGAACAATTTGAGCCTCTCTCTCTCTTCCTCTCTCCCCCAGCCCCTGTCTTACCTCTTTATGTGGCTAGCTTGGGCTTTCTCCTAGCAGGACAGCTTCTGGGGAAATAGGGCTCCATGTTTCAAAAGTGTTCCCAGGGATAGGCTTTAGAAGCTGTTTCTAAGGCCTGGGTTTGAATGATGTAGCATGGGATCACTTTCTATTGGTCAAAGCAGCCCCCCACCTCCTGCCTAGATTCAAAAGAAGAAAGCTTAGTTCCATAGTTCCATAAGTGGAAGAAAGGTCCAAGAATTTGTGACAATCCTTAATTTGCCACATCAAGTTTCTGAGATCCTCTACTTATGGGGAATTGTATTCCATTTTGCTCACGTGTCTACTCACCATGGATGAGTTATTTTTAAAGGATGTTATCCTTGAGATATAATTCCCTCAATTCTAACACGAGGTCCTCAGTCTCATGACCAATGAGGTTTAATCTTTATTTGGACATACTCAGTAGTTACATATCCAGGTCTTATTTCCTAAAACTTCAAAAGTCTTAGATATTCTAACGGGTGTGAAGTGATATCTCATTGTGCTTTTCAATTCCATTTCCCTGATGCTGAGTGACGTTGAGCATGTTTTCATGTGTCTGTGGACTGTCTGCACCTTTGGAAAAATATCTTATTCAGGTCCTTTGCCCTTTTTTTTTTTTTTGGTTTGGCTAACATTTAGTTTCAGGAGTGGAATTTTTTGATTCATCAATTACATATAATACCCAGTGCTCATCACAAGTGCTCTCTATAATCTCTGTCATCCATTTAGCCCATCCCTCTGCCCACCTCCTCTCCAACAACCCTCAGTTTGTTCTCTATAGTTAAGAGTCTATTTTGTGGTTTACTTTCTCTTTTTTCTCCCCTATGTTCATCTGTTTCATTTCTTAAATTCCACATATGAGTGAAATCATATGGTATTTTTCTTTCTCTGACTTATTTCACTTAACATAATATACTTCAACACTATCCACATCATTTCCAATGGCAAGATTTCATTTTTTAATTTTTTTAGGGCTGAGTAATATTCTAGTGTGTGTGTGTGTGTATCACAATTTCTTTATCCATTCATCAATGGACACTGGAGCTCTTTCCATAATTTAGCTATTGTTGATTATGCTGTTATAAATATCAGAATACATGTGTACCTTTGAATCAGTATTTTCTTATCATTTGAGTAAATACCTAGTATGTAACTGATGCATTGTAGAGTAGTTCTACAGCTAATAGCATCCTCTATGGGGAAAAACCGAGAGCTTTTCCTCTGTGGTCAGGAACAAGACAGGGATGTCCACTCTTACCATTGTTATTTAATATAGTACTAGAAGTCCTAGCCTCAACAATCAGGCAACAAAAAGAAATAAAAGGCATCCAAATCAACAAGAGAGAAGTCAAACTTTCATTATTCACAAACAACGTGATAGTCCATGTAGAAAATCCAAAAGACTCCACCAAAAAATTGCTAGAACTGGTACACAAATTCAGTAAAGTCACTGGATACAAAATCAATGTACAGAAATATGTTGCATTTCTGTACACCAATAATGAAGCAGCAGAAATCAAGGAATCAATCCCATTTGCAATTATACCAAAAACCATAAGATATCTAGGAATAAACCTAGCCAAAGAGGTAAAAAACACATACTCTGAACACTATAGAACACTTATGAAAGAAACTGAAGGTGATCAAAGAAACGGAAAAACATTCCATCCTTATGGATTGAAAGAACAAATATTGTTTAACACAATCCCTATTAAAATACCACCACCGTTTTTCGTAGAGCTAGAACAAATGATCTTAAAATTTGTATAGAACCACAAAAGACCTTGAATAGCCAAAGCAATTTTAAAAAAGAAAAGCAAAGCTAGAAGCATCACGATTCAGGTTATATTACAGAGCTGTGGTGATCAAGACAGTATGGTACTGGCACAAAAATAGACACATAAATCAATGGAACAGAATAGAGAATCAAGAACTCTATGGTCATCTAATCTTTGGCAATGCAAGAAAGAATATCTATTGGAAAAAAGACAGTCTCTTCAACAAATGGTATTGGGAGAACTGAACAGCAACATTCAGGAGAACAAAACTGGACCACTTTCTTACACCATACACAAAAGTTCAAAATGGATTAAAGACCTAAATGTGACACAGGAAACTATCAAAATAGTTTAGAAGAACACAGGCAACAACTCTAACATTAGCCATAGTGACTTTTTGCTAGACACATCGCCAGAGTCGAGGGAAACAGAAGCAAAAATAAAGTATTTGGATTTGATCAAGATAAAAAACTTTGGCACAGTGAAGGAGATAATCAACAAAACTAAAAGGCAACCAACGGAATGGGAGAAGATATTTGTAAATGACATATTAGATAAAGGGTTTGTATCCAAAATCTATAAAGAAATTATCAAACTCAACATCCAAAAACAAATAATCCAGTTAAGAAATGGGCAGAAGACATGAATACACATTTTTCCAAAGAAGACATACAGATGGCTAACAGACACATGAAAAGATGCTCAACATCCCTCATCATCAGGGAAATGCAAATCAAAACTACAATGAGATATCACCTCACACCTTTCAGAATGGCTAAAATTAACAGTGCAGGAAGCAACAGATGTTGGCAAGAATGTCAAGAAAGGGGAACCCTCTTACACCATTGGCAGGAATTTAAGCTGGTGCAGCCACTCTGGAAAACAGTATGGAGGTTCTTCAGAGTTGTGTAAGTTCTTTATATATTATGGATGTTAACCCCTTATTGGATATATCATTTGCAAATATCTTTTATTTTTCAGTACATGGCCTTTTTGTTTTGTTAATGGTTTCCTTCATTTTGCAGCTTTTTATTTTGATGTAGACCCAATAGTTTATTTTTGCTTTTGCTTCTCTTGCCTCAGGAGACATATCTAGAAAAATGTTGCTACAGCCGATGTCAGAGAAATTACTACCTGTGTTCTCTTCTAGGATTTTTATGTTTTCAGGTCTCACATTTATATCTTTAATACATTTTGAGTTTATTTTTGTGTATGCTGTTAAAAGGTGGTCCAGTTTCATTCTTTTGCGTGTAACTGTCTAATTTTGCTAGAACCATTTATTGAAAAGAAAGCCTTTTCCTCATTGTAAATTCTAGCCTCCTTTGTCGAGGACATGTAACTGTGTAACTGTGGGTTTATGTCTGGGATTTCTATTCTGTTCCATTGATATCACTTTATACCTGTTAAAATGGCTGACATCTAAAAGACAAGAGATAACAAGTGTTGATGAGTGTGTGGAGAAAAGCACCCTTTGTATGCTGTTGGTGGGAATGCGAATGAGTGTAGCCACTATGAAAAACAGCATGGAGATTCCTTAAAAGATTAAAAATAGATATACCATATAATCCAATAATTCCACTATTGGGAAATTACTCAAAGTAAATGAAAACACTAATTTGAAATTATATGTACAACCTTATGTTTATTTCAGCATTATTTACAATAGCCAAGAATGGAAGCAACTTTAAGTAGCCATCAATAGACAAATGGAGGAGTGACTGAGTGGCTCAGTTAGCCACTGCCTTCTGCTCAGGTCATGATTCCAGGTTCCTGGGATCAAGGCTCCCTGCTCCTCAGGGAGTCTGCCTCTCCCTCTCCATCTGCCTGTCGCTCCCCTGGC
>CM052804.1:23196715-23237382 GCA_028533885.1 Nasua narica | reverse complement strand
TTATCAACATGGATGGGACTGGAAGAGATTATGCAGAGTGAAATAAGTCAAGCGGAGAGAGTCAATTATCTTATGGTCTCACTTATGTGTGGAGCATAAGGAAAAATATGGAGGACATTGTGAGGAGGAAAGGAAGGGTGAATTGGGGGAAATTAGAGGGGGCGATGAACCATGAGAGACTGTGGACTCTGAGCAACAAACTGAGGGTTTTGGAGGGGAGGGGGTGGGGGGGGCGAGCCTGGTGGTGGTTATTGAGGACGGCATGTATTGCATGGAGCACTGGGTGTGGTGCATGAACAATTAATCTTATAACACTGAAAAAATAAAATAAAAGTATTTGGGGAAAAAAATTTGAAACACATAAATTGGAACCATCTAATCTCAAATGGCTTGTTAGATGTCCTCTGTGCATATGTTTGTATTTTAGGCATTTCTGTGGAGTGCTTCTATAATAATATATTCCTATTAAAATTGATCCATTCACTCAAAAAAATGATATTATACATAGGAAACCCTAAAGATTCCACCAAAAAGCTACTAGAAGTACTAAATGAATTCAGTAAAGTCACAGGACACAAAATTTATACACAAAATCAGTTACATCTCTATACACTAATAATGAAGTAGCAGAAAGAGAAATTAAGAAAATCAATTCCATTTAAAATTGCACCAAAAGGAATAAAATACCTAGAAATAAACTTAACCAAGAAGGTGAAAGACTTGTACTATGAAAACTATAAAATACTGATAAAAAATATTGAAGATGATACAAGCAAATGCAAATATATCCCATGCTCATGGGTTGGAAGAATTAATATTGTAAAAATGTCCATACTACCCAAAGCAATCTACAGGTTCAACGCAATTCCTATCAAAATAACAACAGCATTTTTCATAGAATTAGAATAATACTAAAATTCGTATGGAACCACAAAAGACCCCAAAGAGTCAAAACAATCTTGAGAAAGAAGAACAATGCTGGATGTTTTACAATCCCAGATTTCAAGTTTACTTGAAAGTTTACTTTGATTACTACAAAGCTGTAGTAATCAAAACACTATGGTTATGGCACAAATAGACACATAGATCAATGGAACAGAATGGACAGCACAGAAATAAACTCACATTTATATGGTCAATTAATCAACAACAAAGGAGGCAAAAACATATAATAAGGAAAAGACAGTTTCTTTAATAAATGGTTCTGGGAAAACTGAACAGCTACACACAAAAGAATCAAAAATAAATGCAGGGTGCCTGGGTGGCTCAGTTGGTTGAGCAACTGCCTTTGGCTCAGGTCATGATCCTTGAGTTCCGGGATTGAGTCCCACATCGGGCTCCCAGCTCCACAGGGAGTCTGCTTCTTCCTCTAAACTTCTCTCCTCTCATGCTCTCTCTCACTTTCTCTGTCTCTCAAATAAATAAATAGAATCTTTTAAAAAATGCAAAATGTATTAAAGACCTAAATGTGAGCCCTAAAACCATACAAATTTTAGAAGAACATACAGGCAATAATTTCTTTAACATCAGCTGTAATCACGTTTTTCTAATATGTCTCCTGAGGCAAGAGAAACAAAAGCAAAAATAAACCATGTGACTACATCAAAACAAAAAGCTCTTGCACAGCAAAGGAAACCATCAACAAAACAAAAAGACAACGTATGGAGAGAAGATAATTGCAAATGACATAGTTGATAAAGAGTTAGTATTCAAAATATATAAAGAACTGATACAACCGAACACCAAAAACACAAATAATCCAGTTAAAAAATAGGCAGAACTGAATAGGCATTTTCCTAAAGAAGACTCATGATTGCCAACAGACACATGAAAAGATGTTCAACATCACTAATCATCAGGGAAATGCAAATCAAAGTCAAAATGAGAATATCACCTTTTACATGTTAGAATGGCTAACATCAAAAAGACAAGAAATAATAAGTTGGGTGAGGGTGTGGAGAAGAAGGAACCCTCACGCACTTTGGTAGAAAAACAAACTGGTGTAGCCACTCTGGAAAACAGCCTGGTTTCCTCAAAAAATCATAAATAGATATATCATATGACTCAGTAATTCCACTACTGGGTGTTTACCCAAAGAAAATGAAAATACTGGGGCGCCTGGGTGGCTCAGTTGTTAAGCATCTGCCTTCGGTTCTGGTCATGATCCCAGGGTCCTGGGATCAAGCCCCATATCAGGCTCCCAGCTCAGCGGGAGGCCTGCTTCTCCTTCTCTCACTCCCCCTGCTTGTGTTCCCTCTCTTGCTGCCTCTCTCTGTGTCAAATAAATAAATAAAATCTTTAAAAAAAAAGAAAATGAAAATATTAATTTGAAAAGATATACCCATCCCTATATTATTACAACATTATTTGCAATAGCCAAGATATGGAAGTAACCCTATTGTCCTTCAATAGATGAATAAAGATGTGTAAACATACACACACACACACACACACACACACACACACACACACACCAGACTACTGCTCAGCTTAAAAAAAAAAAAGAGAGACCTTACCATTTGCAACAACATGGATGGATCTAGAGGGTATCATGATCAATGAAATAAGTCAGAGAAAGACAAATGCCATATGACTTCACTTACATGTGGAATCTAAAAAATAAAGCAAACAAACAAAAAGCAGAAACAGACCCATAGAAACAAACTGATGGTTGCCAGAGGGGAGGAAGTTGGGGAGATATGTAAAATGGATGAAGGGGAGAGGGAGATACAGGCTTCCAGTTATGACATGAATAAGTCATGGGAATAAAGGGCACAGGAGAGGGAATACAGTCAATAGTACTGCAATAGCATTGGCTGTGACAGACGGTAGCTATACTGGTGGGGAGCACAGCAAAATTAGGCTGTACACCCAGACACCGCATGCATTCTGTGTTGGCTAGACTTCAATTTTTCAAAGACATCACTCAGAGAATGAGAAAACAAGTGATAGACTGGGAGAAAATATTTGCAGATCATATTTCTAACAAAGGACTTGTACCGAAAATATGTAAACAACTCTCAAAACTCAAAAAATGAGAAAACCACCCAGTTAAAGAAAATAGGCAAAAGATTTAAATAGAAACTTTGCCAAAATAGATATACAGGTGGCAAGTAAGTGTATGAAAAGACATTTCATATTATTAGCATTAGGAAAATTTTAATTAAGCCCACTATGTGTTACCACTAACACTCATTATAGTAACTAATTTTTTTTAAGAGAGAGTGTGCAGGGAAGGGGAGGGAAGAGGGATTGGGAGAGAGAGACAGATATTTATCTGTCTGTCTATCTATCTATCTATCTATCTATCTATCTACCTGTTTATTTATATTAACATATAATGTATTATTTGTTTCAGGGGTACAGGTCTGTGATTCATCAGTCTTACACAATTCACAGCACTCACCAGAGCACAGGCCCACCCCAATGTCCATCACCCAGCCACCCCATCCCTCCCCCTTCCCCCAGTATCCCTCAGTTTGTTTCCTGAGATTAAGAGCCTCTTATGGTTAGTCTCCTTCTCTGGTGTTGACTTGTTTTGATTTTCCTTCTTTTCCCCCGATGATCCTCTGTCTTGTTTCTCAAATTCCTCATATCACTGAGATCATATGATAATTGTCTTTCTCTTATTGATTTATTATGCTTAGCATAATACCCTCTAGTTCCATCCATGTGATTCCAAATGGTAAGATTTCATTTTTTGATGGATGCATAATATTCCAGTGTGTGTGTGTGTGTGTGTGTGTATGCCATATATTTTTTATCCATTCATCTGTTGATGGACATCTTTCCATAGTTTGGTTATTGTGGACATTGCTGCTCTAAACATTGGGGTGCACATGCCCCTTTGGATCACTACATTTGTTTCTTTAGGGTAAATACCCAATAGTGCAATTGCTGGGTCATAGGGTAGCTCTATTTTCAACTGTTTTCCGGAGTGGCTGCACCAGCTTGCATTCCCACCAACAGTGTAGGAGGGTTCTCCTTTCTCTGCATCCTCGCCAACGCCTATCATTTCTTGACTTGTTAATTTTGGCCATTCTGATTGGTGTGAGGTGGTATCTTACTGTGGTTTTGATTTGTATTTCCCTGATACTGAGTGATGTTGAGCACTTTTTCATGTGTTCATTGGCCATTTGGATGTCTTCTTTGCAGAAATGTCTGTTTATGTCTTCTGCCCATTTCTTGATTTGGGTGTTGAGTTTGGGAAGTTCTTTATAGATTTTGGATACCAGCCCCTTATCTGATACGTCATTTGCAAACATCTGAGAGAGAGAATCTCAAGTAGGCTCTATGCTTAGCATGGAGCCCCATGTGGGGCTTGACCTCATGACTCTGAGATCATAACCTGAGTCAAAATCAAGAGTCAGATGCTTAACCGACTGCACCACCCACGTGCCCCTAAATTTTTTTTAAATTATTATACTAAAGCAAGTATTAGGAGCAAGTGTAACTCTCATACACAGCTGGGTGGAAATGTAAAATTATATAGCCATTTAAAAACTCTCTGACAGCTTCTTTTAATGTTAGATATACTTATGATATGATCCAGCAAAACTTCTCCTAGCTATATTCCCAAAAGAAATAAAAGCTTATATTCAAACAAAAAACTTACAGAAAGGTTTAGGGTACCTTCAGTTGTATAGCCCAAAATTCAGAACAACCCCCATGTCCTTCCATTGCTACAGAAGGCTGTGATATAGCCAGAGTACTATGTATCAAAAACAAAAGGAAGGGAAAATTGATTCACATATCACAGGAGTAAACCTCAAATGCATTTTCCTAACAGAGATATCCAACCAAAAAATCTACATAGCGTATGATTCCATTTATATGATAAATCAGTAAGAAAAAGATAAACCCATCACAATTAAAGGGAAATCGGTAAAGAGCACAAATTCATGAAAGACTGTCAGTGCCAATGAAGATATAAATCAGTCAATTATATTTAGAAATGCATATAAAAAGCAAGATGTTATCATTTGTACTTATCAGTTTGGAAAAATATTTCAAATGATTTAAAATATATACTGTTCATTTTTTTAAATTGTGGAGAAACAGACAGTATGCACTTGTAGTGAGAGAGTACAATGTTTCTGGAGGGCAGAGTGATGATTTACATCCACATTTTATACTGCAAATCACTAGACCCAACATACCACTGCTTACACACACAGACACATGCATATATTAAAGGAAATAATTACATATGTTTGCAAAATATAAACACAAATATAATCAATATGGTATTATCTATAATAGTAAAAAAATTAATGAGACATAAATAGGTCTCAGTAGGAAACTGGTTATATATCATTGTGCTAACAACAATGGACTCTCAATCATTTCGAGGGGTAACACTTCATGGTTCCGAATTCCAGTAACCTGATTTATACTAACACTCAATTTCCAAGATGTTTCAGGATCTAGGGGTCCACATACTACTGTGCCAGGTTCTCAGGTTATGAAGATGAATAACGCACAGACCCAAGTCTCAGGGATCTTATGGTTTAACAGAGGATCTAGGCTTGTAAATTACCAACTCCAATAAGCCAGAAGTGCATGTAATAAATGTATTTATAAGTTCCGAAGGGAGTACAGAGGAGAGACATTCAATTCAGACTCTAATGAAGACATACTTGCCAAAGAGTTAATACTTTCTGCATTTTCCACTACTAATTTACCCAATGCCCCATAGCAGGAGGTTTTTTATCAGTGCAGAACCATAGATGTGTCTGACTGAGAGCAGATCCTTTAGACTCCCACTGCACCACTTATGGTTGAGATCAGGGCTATCCACAGGGATGAGGTCATTCCTGGGGCTAAAATAAAGTGAGCTATGTGATGAGTACCCTAGATGGGCTCAGAGTCTTCACAGATTACAGTGAACAAAGTGGCTTCTCAGTAAATGCTTGTGGGTTAAGTGATTTTCCAAAATTCTCCAAAAGAGGATTGTCACGAGCCATGCTACAGCGAAGTGCCAAGGTTTTAACCAAGATTGGCAAGAACAGACTGGATGTGGTGGATATGTATGATACAGTGACACTGACAGATACGGAGCCTGAAAATTCTTAAACCCAATTTCCTATTTCTTGTTCTAAACATTGCATCACGTGGATACGAATTTGGTCTCTTAACAATCTGAACTCCAATAGACTGTCCAGAAAAAGATGCAGTATGAATCAGACTAATCCTCCAGCAACTGCTATGCCCCATCAGAATTTTGAAAACCAGAAACTTCTTTGTTAATTTGGTATCACCTTCCCTAAAGAAAACAACTAAAAGCTTAAAAATGATAGTGCAACTACTCAATGCAGTAAGTTTAAAGATAAATCACTTGATCAGGCTTTTAGAAAGGAGGAGGGAAGGGAAGAAGCAATTAATTTATTTTTTCTTCCATAGAACAATGCATGGGTAATATAGCCCATTGTGTGTACAAATTACAGTCAAGCTGCAAAAATGCTGTATAATTTTAACATTCTACTGGCCTTTCCCAATCAATCTCATTGATGTTCTTTCCAAGTATAAAAAATGGAAGCTTGGATTCTTCAACTTAAAGAAAATACAAGATCTCATTCTGTGCCTCTTAGTTTCTTTGTTATGATGCTTTAATCCCACCAGTATAATTGATTCCTTTCTTCTTCTCAAGTTGAATGCTCATTTTTGATTCCAGAATGATAGAATCTGCTTCTCTGAAGTGGTGATGAATGAGGTATATGTACTCTTCTAACTCTTCTGTTTACTTCCAAAAGATGCACTTGAAGAAGGGAATTGCTGGTTGTCAGAAACGGATGTTCATTTTTCCACCCTGGTGAAATATTTCCTGACAGCCTCTGTCTCAACTGAAGAACAACCAAGCAAGACAGTTGTCGTAAAATCCTAAGGAACAGGCAAATATTCCTTGCAGGATTGCCCAGAAAAATACAGATCAAAACCTGGGAAATGTATCAATTGCATTGATACATGGATAAGCATTTTTAAACAATTTCTTTTCAAATGCCTGTAGGCCACCCAAACTCCCAAAGAACATACGAAGCCCAAAATTCTCACTAGAGCCAACCAATATTGAGAATGCTAGGAAGATTATATACATTTCATTACTTACTACAATATCCTAGGAAATTGCTAGCATTAATGATCTTCCCAGATAAAAGCAATCTGACTCCATAGCTTAATAGTCAGTCTCAAGGTCCCTGAGCCAGTAAGTCCTGGAGTTGAGATTTCAACCCAGAACCATGTGTCTTCAAAGCCCAGGACCAACCAAACTATCTCATTGACAAGGATGGGGAGATGACTGCAAGATACAGCTTTTAACACTTGGCTGGGGTAAAAAACACAACCAATGTTTATCTCTCTATACCACTGCCACTTGCATGGATCAAAAGACACAATGCATCCTCTACTCCCATTAAAAAAAAAAAAAGAAACATAAATAATTGTTTTTAATACTTTTTTGGGGACTCCAGTGAGAGAGAATTTGAGTAAATACCATGACAGGCAAGGAAGCCTAGTTTAAAAGGATTTTGTTTTATAGACTTGGCTCTTTGTGAACTTTGATTTTTTACCTATGTGCTGCTGATATAATCTAAGCACACTGCCAACAAACAAATGGCAGGGTGTTGAGAACAGGATGGCACAGCAGCAAAAATGTATGTTTCCTTATTATCCAAGAGAGTGGCTTTTATAGTAACTCTTCCCTGAAACAATACTGTTTGCTCCCAATGCTTTGTGTTGATACTGCCCCTCATCAAAAGAGTTTTCTTTCTTGGTCTGTCTCCTTGAATCTGTTGCTTTTTTTGACTGTCATGGGCCTACTCAGCACCAAGAAATGTTCAGGTTATCTCATTTCATCTCCACTAGGAAAGAACTGTCATGTCTGTTTTCTACTGTATGATTATATAGCCAACGAAGATGAACTTAAAGTTTAAGCCTAGATACTTCTGTTTTAAAAGCCCATGATTTTCTGCAATATCATGATGCATTTCTATTATCCCTTCTTGGTCTCTTTGTCTTTATTTCTCTACATAGCCCAGCTTAACTGAATTTCCTTTTATTGCCCTTCTGGCCAAAGATATATCTTTACTCTTATTCCTTCTGTCTCTTTCTTTTTACCTCCCCATTCTACCTGCAGTAGACCCTACCACCACCCAACTAACCTTACATTTCCAGGACTATATTATACACTTTTTCATTCAATAGATCATTCATCCATTAATCCTTTCATTTTTTAAAAAGATTTTATTTATTTATTTATTTGACAGAGAGGAAAGAGATCACAAGTAGGCAGAGAGAGAGAGGGGGAAGCAGGCTCCCTGCTGAGCAGAGAGCCTGATGCGGGGTTCCATCCCAGGACCCTGAGATCATGACCTGAGCCAAAGGCAGAGGCTTAACCCACTGAGCCACCCAAGCACCCAATCCCTTCATTTAACAACTCCACAAATATCTACAGAACATATATTATGTGTCAGGCCCTCTGATGAGAACCACAAAGAATAATGAAGCATTCCCCTTGTATCAAAGGACTCATCATCAACTAAGACAAATACTCTCTAGTAGAAAGTGTAACCAGTTCTAAATATGCAATGCTAAGGAAGCAAAAAGGCTGGGCATGCCATTTTATGGAAACAGGGAAGTCTCTTTACATACACATTTTTTCCCAAAGCGAAAACCTTAACCATTCACATAATTTGGATCCTAAGTAACTTGTAAAAATCTAACTTATCATGCATATTTTCTAATGAGATTAGATATTCTTTGAAATATTCTTTTAATGACTACATAATAGGGCATGGATTTATTATGATTTATTTTTAAATTCTACCCATTTCCATGTCTTTCCCTCTATTAGACTAGCAATGTTGTAATGATTTATCCATATTTCTCACTGTCCTTATAAGGTGTATACCTACAAGTAGATCTTCTAATTAAAAAAAAAAGAAATATTAGAAAGTGTCCTTAATATATCTTGCTTAAGTGTTTTCCGGACATTTCTTTTTTCTTTTTTTTTTTTTTAAGATTTTATTTATTTATTTATTAGGAAAGAGAGAGAGTGAGAGAGAGCAGGTCAGAGTGAGAAGCGGACTCCCCATGGAGCTGGGAGTCCGATGTGGGACTCGATCCCGGGACTCCGGGATCATGACCTGAGCCGAAGGCAGTCGCTCAACCAACTGCGCCACCCAGGGGCCCCCGGACATTTCAAATGTGCGTGCCCATTGGCAGTCTGTGAAGCCAGCACTCAGTATTAAGTAACATGAAATTCTTAAAATTTCAATTTAACACACACACAAAAAATACTTCATTATATAAATGTATTTGATTAGTTAGATTTGAAGTATTCCCAAAGACTTATTGGTTATTTGAATTTCTTCAGTTTATTTCTTTGCCCTGGTAGTCCACTGAGTCATTACTAGGTTTTTTTTTTTAAAGATTCATTTATTTTATTTGAGAGAGAAAGTGAGTGAGAGGAGGGGCAGAGGGAGAGAATCTTCCAGCAGATTCCCTGCTGAGTGCAGACCCTGACGTGGGGCTCAATTTCGAGATGCAGGAGGTCATGACCTGAGTTGCAGCTGAGAGTTGGATGCTTAACTGACTGAGCCACCCGGGAGCCCCTCATTACTGTTTTTTATATTGATTTATAAAAATGTCTGTTTGTGAAATGTTACTTTTTATTAGAATCATTTCATTATTTGGCATTTTATTTAAATGTTGCAGAGTATGCTTCCATTTCCATTAAATCAAATATTCCTACAACATTTATTAAAAGACTACTGGTTCCAGATGATTGACTGAGCCAACAGTGTTTTTCTCCCTCAGAGTCTCCTGAGTTCCCACTAAAATTAGGATACAGCAGTAAAAAAGGAAATAAAATCCGAGGGACACAAAGAACACAAGGGAAGCATCAGCAGAGGACAAACTTCAAGATTTTTTTTTTCTATCAAAAATAAATGAGGCATATCATGGGTGTACGTCTATGCCCAGACTCATCAAAATGTATACATTGGATATGTGCCATTTGCGGTATATCAATTATATCTCAATAAAGCTTTAAAAAATAAATTAAAAAATAGATGGAAGCATGTTGGTAATTGAAACAAACTGGAGGACCCACAGTCCAGAAATTCAAGAGGGGAATAAGCAGAAGAGGAAACCCATCTGCCCAGGAGACCTGACTAGAGGAAGGGTGAACATGAACATGAACAGGAAGACATCCTCTATTCCCTAAAAAACCCTGCGGGTCATCCCCACCTGCTCCCCATGCCATCTCCAGTAAGACAGAGCTGGGTGTTTATGCCCACCTAAGCAAGCAAAAAATAGACTCTAGAGAATATTGGGCTAAGTCAGACAAGCCAGACTCAGGAAGAAAAAAATCTGCATGAAATTCACTTACATGTGGAATCTAAAAAAAGTTGGATACAGAGAAGCAGAAGGTTGAATTGTGGTTACCAGGGGGTGATGAGGTAGGTAAAATGGTGATGTTGGTTAACAGGTACAAAGTTGCAGTTATGGAGGATGAATAAGTCTAGAAATCGAATGCACAGCACCTTGGCTATAGTTAAGAGAGCAGTGGATACCGGAACTTTGCTGAGAGATTAAGTTTCAGGGGCTCTAAGCACCCCCCCCCACAAAAACATACACACACACACACACACACACACACACACACACACTGGTAACTACGTGAGGAGATAATCTGTTAATTAACTTGACCAAAGTAATCATGTCACTGTGAATGTATATCAAATCATTATGTTGTATGTGATAAATATACATAATTTTTATTTAAAACTAAATTATTTAAAATTTAAAAATGAAGAAATTGAATGGGTAAACTGGGAGAGCTAAGGCAGCTAGGAGGTGAAGGAGGAGAGACTAGGAGGGGGGACCAGAGCAAGCTCAAGTAAAGTGCACGCCACTAATGGGGTGGGGGCTCACCAGCATGATCGCCCGCCCACCGTAAATTCACACCAATAGACTTGAGCAAGCATAGGGTGCTCTGTTGTAACATTCAAAACTTCTCAGTTTTATGCAGTGCGATCTATTTCTCTTTGTGGTGGGATTATGTCCATTGGTTTTGATGCTTAGAAAATTCACCTAAACTCATGATCAATTTAAGTATTGCTTATCTTTCCTATAATATTTTCAGTTTTAAACATTTCACCCTCTAATCCCTTGAAAATGTATTTCTAATATATAATAAGATCTCACCTAATATTTCCAACATCAAATTTTAAAACATAATTTTTGGTGTTTTAAATAATTATATAAGTTCTTATGTAAACTATTTTTTTTCAAAGCTATTTATTCTTTCCCATTGTATTATCTCTTGAGTAAGGTGTGCCACTCTGCTTTAATTTTGACTTAAAAATACCTCTTAATATTCAAAAAAGCAGATACCCTAATATTTCATTTTTTCAAAATTATCCTATTTCCCAGATTAAATTTAATATCATTTCACCAAAGTCTCCACAACCTCTCATCATAGTCTCCAAAACCTCAACTTTAATTGATATTGTCTTAAAACTATAAAGAATAGACAATATTAAAATAGCCTTCCTCTTCAGGAAAACATTATGTTTCTTTGTTAATTGATAAGTATTTTTTTCCTTAAGGTAAAGTTTTGCCATTTTCTTCACTTAACAGCAATACATTTTTCTTCATGGTTATCCCCGGGTAGTTTTGCTTCTCTTACTACTATGAACTGATATTTCTCTCTAGTAATTCTTTTTAGCTGTTATTAAATTTTTATTTTTACCACAATGTATACACATACAGAGAGTAAAAGGGTCAAATACATCTACAAATCTTGTTACAACTAAGAAGATTCTCATGCCACCCACCTGCACATTTCCTCATTCCTAGGAGCAACCTTCTAACCTTTGAGCTGATTCTTTTGGTAGTTACCTCACATTTCTAAATAATTACATTATTTACTGCTTACATTACTATTTATCGATTTCTTTTGGTTTTAAGGACTATCTACTGATCTCCTCCCATAAAAAAGTCCAAATAAAACTTTCTTTTACAACCCTTCCACTCTATCCCTCAAAAGTTTTTTGAGATGTAATGACATTTAACATTCTATTCATTTTGGGTGTACAACACCATGAGATATACAAATATTTGTATATTGAAAAATGGTAACCACAGTAAGTCTAGTTAACATGTCACCATAAATAGTTACAAAAAGTCTTTTCTTGTGATGAGTACTTTTAAGATCTACTCTCTCAGCGACCTTCAAATATGTAAGATGTTATTAATAAATACAGTCATCAGGCTATATATTACATCCCCATGCCTTATTTTATAACTTTTGACTCCCCTCCATCCATTTTGCTCGATCAAGGTTAACACTGTTATTCTTAAACAAATGTTACTGAGAGATAAGCAGTAGTTTAACTTTCCTGGTCAAATTTTTATTCTGACATTATAATTGTCTTTTTTCTATTTGTTTATTTGTTTGGGTACGTTTCTCTTTTTAGTGAGAGGGAGGAGGGCATCATTTTCCGTGTGCTGCTCTTTATCCTTTCCCAGTGATGGGAAATTGTCTTAAGATAACCAAAACCATAAAATGTTCTTTCATGTTCATCTTTTTGGAGAAGTTTTTCCTGGAGATGTATGCTCTTCAGGTCTACTCCAAGTCCAATCTCTTAACCTGTAATTTTTCTTTTGGTCTTTTTTTTTCTGTTGAAGATCTTTCTGGCATGTTGGGTCCATTGTTTCCTGGATTCCATTTCTTCCTCCATCTTGCTTTATTACTGTATTTTTGGCAGAGCACGTCCTCTAGTAGTTTCCTAAAGAAAGGAGGTAATTTTTTGCCTGTCTATAAATGTCTTTATTCTACTCCCACACTTAATTGATAGTGACATTGAGTATAGAATTCTTTTTTTTTTTTGAGTATAGAATTCTAAACTGGAAATTATTTTTACTCAGAAATTCTGAAGGCATTTCTATAGTGTCTTCCAGTTTCTTGTGTCTCTCTTGAAAAATACTTTGCCATTCAGACTCTCTGTCCTTTGCATAAACTGGTTTTATTTCCTGGGAAAGCTTTTAAGATGCCCTCTTTTGAGACACCTGGGTGGCTCAGTTGATTAAGTATCTGCTCTTGATTTCAACTCAGGTCATGATCTCAGGGTCATGAGATCAAGTCCTGCATTGAGCTCTGCACTCAGCATGGAGCCTGATTGAGATTTTGTCTCTCGCTCTCTCTCTGCCCCTCTCCCTGCTCATGATAAATAAATAAATCAAATCTTTAAAAAAAAAAGATTCCCTTTTTTCCCATGTGTTCTGAAATTTCACAATGAGATGTGGATTTATTTCCATCCATTAAGCAGGGCATTCAGTGAGCCTTTCAACTCTGGCATCATGAGTCGCTCATAAGCCCTTCCATTTTAGATCTTCCTTCATTTTCTTGAATTATTTCATTTTTCATTTCCTTGTCCATTTTCTTTCTTCTCTTTTTTCTGAAATTCTCTGCTGTTGTACTTCCTAGTCTCTTCCTCTAATCCTTTTTTTCTCTCTTCTCTTTCCCATCTGAGATTTGACTCTCTGTTCTGAGATACAGTCCCAATTCTATTGTCCAATTGTTCTTTTAAATTCTGCCTTCTGCAATTATAGTTTTAATTGCCTAAAGCTTTACTTTGATGTCAAAATGTTATTTGATTTTACTCATGTTCTTGAGGGCTGGGTGAGTTTTCTTATTGATTTGTTTTTAAAAATATCTCTTTTAAAAATATCAGCATTGTTTATAATAGCCAAGATATGGAAGCAATCCATTGATGGATGAGTAGATAAAGGAGATATAGCCTATATATATATACAATAGAATATTACTAAAGTCATAAAAAAAAGAATGAAATCTTGCCATTTGCAACAACATGGAAAGATCAAGAGAGTATTATGCCAAGTGAAATAAGTCAGTCGGAGAAAGACAAATACCAAATGATTTTACTCATGTGGAACTTAAGAAACAAACAAACAGAAAATAAACCAAATGAACAAAAAACCAGACTCTTAAATACAGGGAACTGGTGGTTGCCAAGGGTGGTGGTAGTGGGGAATAGATAAAGGGGGATCTTATCCCCTTATGATAGGAGTATGCTTATCATGGTGATGAACACTGAGAAATGCATAGAATTATTGAATCATCATATTAACACCTAAAACAAATTTAACACTGTATGTCAATTATACTTGAATAAAAAATTCATTTAAAATTTTTTTAATTAAAAATAAATAAAAATTTCTCTTGGAATAATTTGCTTCTTCCTTCTAAGTTCCTTTCATGTTTATGTTTATGGTGGACTACATCTCTATGTTCTCTCATATTTTAGAAACAAAAACTAAATGTTTTTGGAAACACTGGAGACACCAGTAGGACCTATTCACAGGGGAATGATATGATTGAACCATTTTTTTAAATCTCTTCAGTGTTATAATTTTTAGTCGTTCCCCCTGAACTGGTCAAATTCACTAGAAAGGCCTCTTACAGTCTCCTGCCTGACGGATTAAACTAACTGGTCCTCTGTCTTCAAGGAGCCACCAGGAGAGAAGAAAGCTGAGGCTCTCAATAGTTGGTGAATAAATGTATACCTATAATGTCCTTCTTGTACAAACACTCCTGCCTGACGGATTAAACTAACTGGTCCTCTGTCTTCAAGGAGCCACCAGGAGAGAAGAAAGCTGAGGCTCTCAATAGTTGGTGAATAAATGTATACCTATAATGTCCTTCTTGTACAAACACTCTTAAGGGAGGCTGGTTATCCTCTGCAGAGAATACATTCAGTCTTCTGCTACAATAGTGAAGGGCAATCACGTATTCGTGTGAGGATGGGGCAGGCTGAGGAGTTTACACGGGCTTTTAATCCCTCTTCCTGTTTTAAGGTCCTATTACCCATACTTACTGCCACTCATTTCTGAGTCTTTTAATAGTCCATAGTAAAAATTAGTTTGCTTCACTGTTTTCCCTACTGGCAGCCTAGAATTCACATTTCTTGGGTCTATAAGTGAGTTTTGCATGATAAATGATCAATGCTAACCTAACCAATGATGCTCTCCCATTTGTTTGTGTGCTTCCAAGATATCATGTTCTTGTGGGTGTATGCCTTTTGCTGGGAGTCTCATTACTATTTTTAGTCTGGTATATATATATTTTCTGATATATGTTCAATAAATATATATTTTAATTTATATGTTTATAAAATATTTATAAAGGTATATAAAATATAAATTATATACAAGTATATAAACTATATAAATATATAATTCAATATAAATTAAGTAGTTATATATAATACAGTATATGTTCTATATTAAAATATTAAAAATTAAATACTTAAAATATATAATGTAAATGTATAAATATAGTAATTAAAATTATTAAAATTAAAATGGTACATATAGATATATATCTATATACGTCTATACATCTATTGTTGTTTTCTTCATGCATTATTGCTTTGCCAGAACTTTCAGGAAAATATTGTATAACAATAGTTTTATTGGCTACTATTTTTTTATTGCTAAGTTTCAAATGTTTTACCATGAAGGTTTTGTTTCACCATAGTTGCTGGTAGTATAAAGTTTTTATTATCTTAAGAGAAAATCACGCATAGTATCTTTTTGTTTTTTAAGCTTTTATTTATTTAAGAGAGGGAGAGCAAGCAAAAGAGCACAAGCAGGGCGAGTGATAGAGGGAGAAGCAGACTCCCCACTGAGTAGGGAGCCCAATGCGGCACTCAATCCCAGGACCCTGAGATCATGACCTGAGCTGAAGGCAGAGGCTTAACCAATTGAGCCTTGGAAGCACCCTCACTCATAGTCTCTTAAGAAAGTATCAAAGGTATGTTTGTAGAAGAGTGAAAGCAAATTCTCTGCATTGCATTACATCTATATGCACTTTAAAAGCATTTACAACTAACCTATATTGGTTTTGGGACTTGCCTTCCGAACAAATTACCTAAAATTTAAAAATCCCCATCTAAGATTTATAAGAAATACCTATTGAATTTTATTTTGTCAGATACACATTCTCTCATTAAAAATTCATAGTCCTGGGCACCTGAGTGGCTCAGTGGGTTAAAGCCTCTGCCTTTGGCTCAGGTCATGATCTCAGGGTCCTGGGATCAAGCCCCGAGTCGGACTCTCTGCTCAGCAGGGAGCCTGCTTCCCCCTCTCTCTCTGCCTGACTCTCTGCCTACTTGTGATCTCTCTCCCTCTGTCAAATGAATAAATAAAATCTTTAAAAAAAATTCATAGTCCTACTATCCAGCAGGCAGTCAGGGAGGCACTGGGCAAAACAAAATAAAACAAAAAACCCCACAAAAATCCAGGGTCCTTTGCAGCCATGGAGCTGCCATCTTACTCATATTGAAATGAAAGGGCCCAGATACTCAGTTTCAGTAGTCAGGAAGGACACCTCAGAGTACTTAGACATTTAAGCAGAGATTTGAGCTGAGTAATATGCTAAATGGTGGTGCTATTTAACGCAATGGGGAGTACGGTGAAGGTGCCCTGTAAGGGAAGGGATCAGAGGTGATATTCGGGCATACTAAATACAAGATGCCTATTAGGCAGTGTGGTGAAGTCAAGTAAGCAGTCTGATATTGAAATCTGGAGCTCAAGGAATATGCCAGAACTATAGATATCAATTTAGAATTGTTCAGGATAAATTATGTTTGAAAACATGAGCCTACATGGTGTTATCAAGGGAGAGAATGTCGCTAGAGAGAAGATGAACAAGGATGGAACCCTCAGGAACACCAAGAAGTTAAAGGCTTGGAAAGGAGCCAGCAAGGGAGTCTGAGAAGGAGCATCCACAGAGGCAGGAGGAAAACAGGAGAGTGGAAAGTAATCAGCACAGTAAGCAGCATCTGCAGAGGAGAGAGTGCTCATGGATCATAAATAATTATACCTGTGGTTATGTCAAATGCTAACATCTGAGACGTCTGGGTGAGTACAAGGGAATTCCTTGCACAATTTTTGTGACTGTTTTTCAGAAAAGAAAAAAGTTGACATTTTCAAGATAAATTAAAAACTTGAGTGTTGAAAAACCTAAAAAGCTGGGAAAAAGCAAAATTAAATAAGAATATTATAATATTCAGACAGGCCTTTCAAATCAGCAGTGTTTTCTCTTGGGGCTCCAAATCAAAGTCAATGTGTAGGATTTAGCAAGTTTCAAATTAAAGAATTAAATGTCAGGGCTTTACAAATCAAATTAAGTAATATTTACTGAGGATTTACTGCCTGCAAATAATAGGGCTACGTGGTAGATGTAATAGACAAATGAAGAAGATGCTATTTCATTCCTCAAGGAACTTCCAGTCTAATAAGGAGCCAAGATCTAAAATAAAGTGATAAATTCAACAACTATCAATTCATGATCAAATAAACAAAAATTAAGAGATGTCCTTATTGGGTGACATTGCCAGATGTGTCTCTGGGATCTGTAGGACAGGCTCACAAGGAGCTGTTCCCTGTGGCAGTCCTGTTCCTGCCTATCTCAGGAGGTTATAGCTCCTTTTATCTAATGGCTCAACACACATCCTTCTGTCATAGGAATATCATAAGAATAACACATATAGCACACAAAAAAGAACAGCGTAAGAAGTGTAAGCATGGATTCTGCAGCCAAATGCCTACATTCAGGTCCTAGCTCTGCCATTTACCAACTGTGTGTCTTTGGACTTATAACTTGACCACTCTGTGTCTCAATTCTTTATTTAAAAATGACAATAGGGACACAGGGGTGGCCCCGTCGGCTAAGTGTCTGATTCATGAATTAGGCTCAGGTCATAATCTCGTGGGTCGTGGGATCCAGCCCCGCCTCAGGCTCCACGCTCAGCAGGAAGTCTGCTTAAGATTCTCTCCCTTTACTTTGCCCCACATTCATGTGCTTGCACGCTTGTTCTCTCTCTCAAATAAATAAGTAAATCCTAACAAAAATTTTTTTTAATCTTTTTTTTTAAAGATTTTATTTATTTATTAGAGAGAGAGAGATTGAGAATGAGAGGGGAGAAGGTCAGAGGGAGAAGCAGACTTCCCGCAGAGCCGGGAGTCTGATATGGGACTCTATCCCGGGACTCTGGGATCATGACCCGAGCCGAAGGCAGTCGCCCAACCAACTGAGCCACCCAGGCGCCCCTAAAAAAATTTTTTTAAATGAGAATAATTAAAGTACAAAGTTGTTAAAAGGGCCAAATGAATTAATATGTGCAAAAACCTGGCACGAAATAAATGCTATATAATTATTCTTCCCTTCTTTCTCGTAACTGCCCCACCCCCAACAACGCCACAGACATTATATTCATCTTTCAATGAATCCTTCTGATGTTCCTCAAAACGTATCTCCTAGATAAATCTACTTCTCTTTGCCTTTACCGCTAACTCGTCAGAGTCATGAGGCTCTCTTGCCTGTAGTAGTATAATTGTGTCCCAACCAGTCTCTTTGCTTTCACTTTTGCCACCTGCGAGCCATTTTGCACACACGAGCAGAGTATCTTCCTAACACGAAACAGATGCCACTCTTCTAAATCAACCAGCAGCTCCCATGCACCAACCCCTTCCTGCCACTTGTTGCATACACTGTTGGCTACTTCAGCAGCAATGCCCCACTTCTGTCTGAATCCAATTGTGTTCAGGTATTCAGCCCTGCTTCACACAACCCATAGGAGACCTTTAGAACAGTCCCAGTTTATACCTACTGTTTAAGTATAAAAATTAATAGCATTCCCTCTTTAATGTCAAAGAGCCCAGATTTTGAACTAAAAATGGAGGGAGTTACCCTATCCACGGGCAAATCCCAATTAGGGCAAGCCAGCGGTCAGCAACTATGACCTGATGCTCAAACGCATTGGGTCATGCCTGCTTTTGTAAATAAAGCTTTATTGGACACACTAATTCCAGTGCATATTGTCTATAATTACTTTTGTACTACAGCAGAGGTAAGTGGTTAAACAGAGATTCATGGTCCACAGGGCTAAAAACACTTACAGCAGCCCCTACACCTTATCCATTGGGGGGATACATTCCAAGACCCCCAGTGAACGCTTAAAACAGCATAGGACCAAATGCTATGTTTTTCCTATACAAACATACTTATGATAAAGCTTAATTATAAAGTAGGCACAGTAAGAGATTAACAACAACAATAAAATAGAACAATTACATAATATCCCATAATAAAAGTTATGTGAATGTGATCTCTTTCAAAATAGCTTATTGTACTGTACTCACCCTCCTTCTTGTGATGACACAAGGTGAGGTGAGCGATGTAGGCATTAGGCTCTACTGACCTTCTGAACATACCTCAGAAGGAGAATCGTATTTCTGGGGTGCTGTTGACCTTCGGTTACTGGAACGGTGGAAAACAAAACCATGGGTGGGGGAGAGGGCTTAGTGTATTCTTTTGCCCTTTATAGAAGAGGTTTGATGACCCCGTTCTAAACCAATCAAGGATATCCTATTCTCCCTGCCAGGTATGGGTTTAGGAAGGTGTGTAAAACCCAATCCTGGCCAATGAAATGTGAGTGGATATCCCTCTAAGAAGAACCTAAGCATTCTTAGCTGATGAAAGGGACACACAGGGACAGCTGCTACCCTTCGTTGCCTGCCAGATGACCTAGGCATGTGGCTTTGAGATCCTGAACACCCAGCCATCTTTCAACCAGCCTGAGGATAAGCCCAACAGGCTAAAGTCAGAGGGGGAGATTTTCAGGGAGGTGGAGATAATCCCCAGAGTGCCATGCCTGGATGCTCTCATATCTATACATATCTCATTAACCTTATAGATAAAACTGCCAGGGCACCTGGGTGGCTCAGTCAGTTAGGTGACTGAGGGACTTTTGATTTCAGCTCAGGTCATGATCTCAGGGTTGTGAAATCAAGCCCGGAGTCAGGCTCCGCACTCAGCGTGGGGTCTGCTGATATTCTCTCTCCTCTCCTTCTGCCCCTCCCTCCTAATCCCCCTATACTCTCTCTCTCTCTCAAATAAATAAATAAAATCTTAAGAAAATAAAACTGCCAGCTATTGTACCAGCAAAAATGGATTTATTCGGGAATAGCAGAGAACTGCAACCCCAGACAAGCAAACTACAGCGAAACCATAGGCAAATCCTGAGAACAAAGGAGAGTAAGGCTCTTTTACAGGAGCCAGGGGAAAGTAGGCTCGGGCTGTCAGAAACCAAAAGTCCATTGGAGCAAACTGGGGGAGTTCCAAGTGTAGTGGCTTCTCATTGGCTGAGTTGTGTCAGCCTCTCATTGGCCGGGCTGTTGTGTGGGGGCAGGGGGCGGGGGAGAAGGGATGAGAAAAGCCTTCCCTGTTTCTGCTGGGATTGTAAAGTTGTAGCTAAAATAGGAGGGACTGGCAAGGTCCGTCTCTTCCTGTTGGCTCTGCAATTGACCAGGAGTGGTTGTGTGCAAGAGCTCCCGCTTCTGACCTCCTGACTCCATTTTAAATGAAGTTTTCTCTTATTAATTTTCACAATCTTATCATGTGAGAAGAAAATCCAATTATTTAAGCTGATCGAGTTGTTTTTAAAGCTGAAATCATTTTAACTGATAGAAGGCCAGGCAACCCAAATGTCACCGCCACACAGTCACTAAATTTTCCATTGTTTCTGTCTAACCCCACTGGCCATCATATGGCCTTGTTTTATTTTATTAATAGCACTTTTTAAACTTTCATTTAAAATTATTTTTATTTTCTATTTTTCATTTATTATTTTTTTTAAGATTTTATTTATTTATTTATTTATTTATTTATTTATTTATTTGAGAGAGAGAGAGAGAGGTCAGAGGGAGAAGCAGACTCCCCACTGAGCAGGGAGCCCAATGAGGGACTCGATCCAGGGACTCTAGGATCATGACCTGAGCCGAAGGCAGTTGCTTAACAACTGAGCCACCCAGGCGCCCCTCATTTATTATTTTTAATTTCCGTGCTTTGTCACTCATTAGCTGACTCCGTGACTAGAGTGACATTCCTAGTAAAGAAGAGATTTCATCTGTATTGTCCTACCCTAAACCTCTGTCACCCTGTTTACTCCATCACATAGAAGCACTTAAAAATCCTTGCTCAATGAATAAAAAAGAAATTTCTACAAAGGAGGGAGGATTTAAGTTAGGAAGGATCCCAGGAACTGGGGTAGACTGGGAACAGTGAGAGTTAGGGGTTTTTCAAGGGAGACACAACAGGATAAGCACACTGGTCATGTCCCTGGGCTGTGACTCCGTCCCACTCCCTGGAGCTTTGGTGCAAGCCTTGCTGAGATTTTGATAGTGGCCTGAACAGCAAGGGAAGGGATCAGGGAATGGGTTTACCTGGAGGTGGGGAATTGACGAGCCTGTAGGACAGACTGTTGAAGGCACTGTCCGAAAACCTAATGAGAGTGCACAGCCAAAATATTGTTTATTTGAATATTAATACCCAAAAAGGTCTCATACAGTGAGTGCAGAGAGAGAGAGAGAAAGAGACTTAGATAGCTGTCTGCTGACCCAAGAGATTATAGTTTCTCTCATTTCAGTGCAGTTTATCTTTCCCGAGCAGGGCAGAAAGATAGCGGTTTTCCTGACTCCAGAAGAGAGGGGGTCAGCAAGAGCTCAGCAAGTAGCCAGTGTTCCAGCGGGGCTCCGGAACTAACGTGTGAACCAAAATGTATGGTTCATATGTATGGTCCAAAATGTCTGGAATCCCATGGGCCAGAGCAGGAGTGGTGCATTTCCATGTCTAGAGCACCAGTCCAAGTGTGGATACAGTAGATCAGTGAGCATGTGCCCCCTCCAAACTAAATATTGGCCATTCAGATCCATCTGATTAATGCCGTGTGCAAAAATAAAAGTAAGGGCACTGCTAGATCTGAGCTAGAAATCTGAATATTTTTTGTTTCAGAACTCCAAGGTCGAAATGTTGGCAACTCACTTGAATGTTCAGACAATACCATGATCCTCCTTGAAGGCCAAAGACATTTTTTCTATGTCTGGACAAAATAGACATGGCAGGGGCGCCTGGGTGGCTCAGTCGGCTAAATGTCTGCTTTTGGCTCAGGTCATGATCCCAGGTCCGGTACCTCACCCTGCTTTGGGCTCCCTGCTCAGTGGAGACCCTGTTTCTCCCTCTCCTTCCTGCTCATGCTCTCTCTGTCTCTGTCAAATAAGTAAATTTATAAAGAAAAATAGACATGGCAGTGGTTAGACTGTAGCTCAGTGAAATGTAGGGTCCAAGGAAACTCTGCAGGTAGTTAGACTCCAAACCTAGGGAAGCAAGAGTTCTTGATGCCACTTATAGGTAGAGATGGGGTTCAGGACATACTTTTTTCTTTTTGTCTCTAAACTTTAAAACTTTATTTATGTATGTATGTATTTTTAATTTAAATTAAAACTTTAACTTAAATTTTAATTTATTTTAATTTAAAAGTTAATCATTTAAATTTAATGAATTTATTTTATTTTAATTTAATTTCGTTTTAATTTAATAAATTTATTATAATTTAAATTTATTTTAAATTTAAATTAATGTACATTTTTAATAAAAATTCATTTATGTTTAATTTTAATTCAATTAAGTTAACATACAGTGCAATATTGGTTTCTGGAGCAGAATTCAGTGATTCATCACTTACATACAACACTCAGTGCTCATGAAAAGTGCTCTCTTTGATACCTGTCACCCCTTAGCCCATCCCCACCCCTTCTCTCCACCAATAGTTTTTCTCTATTATTAAGAGTCACTTACAGTTTGTTTCCCTCTCTCCTTCTTTTCTTTCCCCCCTTTCCATATGTTCATGTTTTCTTTCTTAAATTGCACTTATGAGTGAGATCATATGGTATTTGTTTTTCTCTGACTTATTTCACTTAGCATAATACACTAGCTCCATCCACGTCATTGCAAATGGCAAGATTTCATTATTTTTGGTGGCTGAATAATATTTCATTATACGTATGTATGTATATTATACATACACACACACACATACATATATACACCACATCTTCTTTATCCATTTATCTGTTGATGGACATTTGCGCTCTCTCCATAGTTTTGCTACTGTTAATAAATACTGTTTCTATGAACATGGGGGTGCACGTATTCTGTCGAATCTGTATTTTTGTATCCTTTGGATAAATGCCTAGTAGTGCAATTGCTGGGTCATAGGGTGGCTCTATTTTTAACCGCTTGAGGAATCTCCAAACTGTTCCCCAGAGCGGCTGCAACAGTTTGCATTCCCACCAATAGTGTAAGAGGGCTCCCCTTTCTCTGCATTCTTGACACCTATTGTTTCCCGTGTTGTTAATTGTAGCCATTCTGACAGGTGTGAGGTGATCCCTCATCCTGGTTTGACTTGTATTTCCCTGATGATGAGTGATATTGAGCATCTTTCCGTGTGTCTGTTGGCCATCTGGATGTCTTCTTTGGAAGAGTGTCTATTCATGTCTTCTGCCCATTTCTTACCTGGATTATTTGTTTTTTGGGGGTTGAGTTTGGTAGATTCTTTATAGATTTCAGGTACTAACCCTTTACCCAGGCAGAATTAATTCAGTAACAGGTCAGCACTGAATCTGTGGCCCAGATTTTAGTGACTCCACCTGCCACTGGCAGAGGACGCCATGTCTGATGCAAGTAGAGGGTTTGTGTACCGGGGAATGAGAGGTAAGGCTAAGGACTTGAGGCAATGTAAATCCAACTTGTCGTAGAGGAATATTACCAGGGAATTACCAGGGAATATTACCAGGAATGAGATTCCTTTGCCATAAGTAGAAATATAATGAATATGCCACAGCTTGGTTTACCTAATAGAAATGTCTTCACGCAAGTGAGTATGCACCTGTCTTATTAACAGGCAGCCTGGGACCAAATGAATCAGAAAAAAAAAAAATCATATCACAAATGTTACAATTAAAATTATCTCTCTCTCTCTCTCTTTTTCTTTTTCATGTTACTATGCTGAGCTGGCCCTACAGCTATGGGGATCAACATCAAGAAGGTCTGGAAATAATGTCTGTAAAGAGTGAGAATTGTGAGCGCATACCTTTCCCCCTCAATTCCTAAATTTATTCTCAAAGCTAAAAAGGCATCATTTGGGAACCAAGTGCCTCTTCCCTCTTGCCCTCGATCTGCCTGACATCTGCTTATGTCTCTATGGAGAAAGAGTGACAGTTTTTGAACAGAAAACAGTCCTTGGAACTTGGTCACTTACCTATTAAAGTGAAAGAGGAGGAAATCTGTGTCGGCCCTGCTGTACAGATACTGATGGGCCCCAAGAGTACACAGCATCGACACAGAACCTGTCTCCATCCTGTCTCAGCAGGTAACACAACTGGCTAATAAGGGGCCCAGAAAAACGCTGCCTACAATGACTTAGGTCTTTACTGATCGATTTCAAACCCACAGAAAAAGACCCAGAGCAGTGACTCATGTGTAAACATAATTACATCGTGAGATCTGAATCTGCTATCAAAGAAACTGAAGGTCTTTCACCAGGTAAATTCTCACCTCAGGAAATACGCACTGGCTAGCCGGATGCGTTGACCTAAGTGTACAGATTGTCTCAGTCTGATCTGTTTCCGTACAGACTAATTAATTTTTCTTTATCAACACCGCCACCATCATCACTCTCATCGCCGTCTGCATTAATAAACAGGCGGCATTTACGTCATGCCAGACATGTCACTAAACCTTTTTATATGATTTTTCCCAATACCAGGCTATGGGGTAGGTACTATTTTTATTCCTCACTTATGAGCGGGGGAGAACAGGCTACAGAACTAAGGACTTGACCAAGGTTCCAAGCTAATCCATGGCAGCATCAGGATCTGAACTTGTGTCTCTCTGAGATTCATCTTCCCCGGCCCTCCACCTCAGTTTCTTTCTTTCTTTCTTTCTTTCTTTCTTTCTTTCTTTCTTTCTTTTTCTTTCTTTCTCTCTCTCTCTCTCTCTTTCTTTCTTTCTTTCTTTTTCTTTCTTTCTCTTTCTTTCTTTCTTTCTTTCTTTCTTTCTTTCTTTCTTTCTTTCTTTCTTTCTTTCTTTCTTTCTTTCTTTTATTTGACAGAGAGATCACAAGTAGGCAGAGAGGCAGGCAGAGGGAGAGGAGGAAGCAGGCTCCTTGCTGAGCAGAAAGCCCGATGCGGGGCTCGATCCCAGGACCCTGAGATCATGACCTGAGCCGAAGGCAGAGGCTTTAACCCACTGAGCCACCCAGCGCCCCTCCACCTCAGTTTCTGATAGTTTCTTCAGCACTATCTGCCTCGGACACTCTGTTTTGGACTTTCCTCTCCAGCTCAACTCTAAAGTTTACCTTTGAACATTCCCTCTTCTCCCACCCCAATCTAGTCCCCAGAGGACTCAGACCACCTGGTTCTCCCTGCCCAGATTTCCCCTTGGGAAAGAGAAAACGGACAATGGATAACCAGTTACAGAATTTCAGCCAATTTTACTTGAAATTCCATACCTTTTCCTCCCGATTCAGTAACTGGCAACAACATATGGAGATCTCACGCAGCAAATGTCAAAATCCACGAGACCCTGCCAGCTTTTCAGGTCATTATTCTGTCTGCACCTGGGGTAGGCATGCTGGGCAGCCAATTACAACAAGCCAATTATGGGGCCCTGCCCAAGGCCTGAGTCTCACCCATGTTTACGACAGCATGAGGTAAGAGATTTAATGAGAAGTAAGAAAAACAGTTTGCTTTCTCTTTCCTGCCTTTCCCTGACTCAGAACCCACTGCCTGATTCCTTGTGTTCCAACACTGTAAGGCCGGGCTTTTAATGGGCTGGTTGCCATTCCCAAGGGAAGTACAGCTAAGCTGCATCTGGAGTCTGTCGGCAGCTAATAAGGTCAGAGCGTGAGGGCCCAACCCCAAATGGAATAATAATATATGGTCACTCCGAGTGAGAGGATTAAATTCCCATAATTCACATCATTAAATAATAACAATAAAGCACCAGCCGTCTCTGGTCTAATGATGTGTCTGGTTCCTCAAAGAGAGTGAGGAGCAACCCCCGGCAATGAGTCCTTTGCTTCACACTACTAGATACTTTAAATATGGATGGTTGATATTTATTATTTGCTTCATTAAGTTAACATAATTTTTCCTAAAAAATTCTGATGAATGAAAGTGCTAACTGCTCTTCCCTGCTGTTATTCCCTTTACATATTTTTCTATATATAAACACACACCTGTATGTGTGGGTGCACGCACGCACGCACATACCCGCACACAGGCATGGCACGCACGCACACAGCACGCACATGGACACGCACGCACACACACGCATACAGCATGCACACGCACACTCCTCTTTTCTGTACCTCAAAGACTCTTGCTCACAATTCTCTAACCAATAGGAATGTCACTCCCCCAAAAATTCTTCCCAAGCTCCTAGGTAGAACTCACCGTTTCTTAACTGCTAAGATCTCTGGAGAACTACGGTCGTGCTGAAAACTGCCATTCTCTTTTTCGTTTTATGGGCAAATCTGTTCAAAGCCACATAAGACAATAATTTCCTCTGACGTTCACCAGCCTTTGATTCCGTCCATAGGAACTTAGCGTGTGCTGTTTGTTTACCAAATGGGAATGTTTATTACCATTTCTTCAAAATTCGTACTCTAAAAACTGCCCAAACCAGGACTGATCCACTAATGAAAGATGACATTTTTCTTTTCTTTTCTTCTTTTTAAGATTTTATTTATTTGACAGAGATGCAGCGAAAGAGGGACCACAAACAGAGGGAGTGGGAGAGGGAGAGGCAGACTTCCCGCCGAGCAGGGAGCCCGATGCAGGGCCTTGATCCCAGGATCCTGGGACCGGAGCCGAGGGCAGATGCTTAACCACTGAGCCACCCAGGCATCCTCCAAAGATGACATTTTTCATAAGCTATACAAATGTAGTTAAAAACCTCTCTATTTTAAAGTTTACATTTATGTTAAAGTGAGTCGGGGTCTATGTCTTCTCACCATACTGAAACACAATGCTAAATATTCTTCTATATTCCAAGCAAATATCTGTGGGACGCATCATCCTGGTTTAGTACCCATTGCTACTGTTACACAGGCAGATCATTACTCTAAAAATGTAGCATTGCCTTTGTATAATATCTCTAACACTTAAAGAATCTGTATTGACCAGCAGAGCTCTGTGTGTGGGGTCACCAAAGAGGGTGTCGGTACTGGACTCAGAGGCATTCCTTCAGGCAAGTTTCCATAGGAAGGGAAACTACACATTCACATTACAGCCCATTCAAGAAGATCAGCCAAACTCACATTGGACTGAAAGCAAAAATGTGAATTCCAAGTGTATATTAGCAACAAAGCTATAACTTCTATGTACCTGCAAATCTCACACTGTCTACCCTGGGCAGGCATCAGAATTCGGGTAATGTGTCACCTAAGCTCTGGGAAAGCCCCAGTGACTGTTCTGTTTCTGGTACCCCCAGATCACTTCCTTCCAACAAGGCTGCACTCATACTGATGAAATTCATTTCTCCTGATCCTGTTTTGAGTTTGGTCAATGATTACCTCTGTAGCAGCCATCCAGTGTTGCCTAACAACTATGCTAAGACTCGGTGGATTAAGACAACAACCATTTATTAATGCTCACAAGATTACAGGTCAGCCGGGTGGTTCTGCTGATCTAGGTAAGTCTCAGCTGATCTTGGCTGGGCCATGTCAATTGGCAGGGTGGCTAGAGGTTGGCATGTCTGTGATGATCTCACTCGCACGCCTGGCAGTGGACTGGCTGGAGGCTGGGATGGTGCATAGAACTGAGCCATGTGCTTCTCTTCCTCCAGCAAGCCTGGGCTTGCTCGCATGACAAGGTTCCAAGAGAGTAAATGGAAGTGCTGATGCTTAGCCTTGGAAGTGACACCCCATGACTTCTATTGTATTCTATTGGTTAAAGCAAATCACAAGTTTAGTTTTTATTCTGCAGCTTGACAACTGTGGTTATCAAGCCTCATCCCCAATGTTGTTGTTTCCATAAGCAACTGAGGGTCAACATATATAGGTAAAAAAAAAAAAATTCTTTGGTTCAAATAGATCAAGGTTAAGCGGATCTTGTGGAGAGGATTATAAGAATAATGCTCAAGTGGAAGAAAGAGCCTCATCAGATGTTTCATCTATAGCTGGTTCTAATAATAGTGCAACAGAAAGCAACTGGTTGGAGGGAGTGAGAAGAGGGAACCTGAAGGCATCTCTTTTGAAATACGCAGTTCTTCTTCAGGAAAAAAAAAAAAAGCATTGTATATGCCATCCCCTGGTGGATCTGCCCTATCCCGGACGTTTTGATGAAGAAGGTATTTCAGACAGTGAACACCAGGCTCTAGTTTCAAAAGAGCTGCTTATGAATTTACCCCAGCCAGAAGAACTAAGCTAAAAGGGATGCCATGCTGGCCACAGGGATACAGGGGAAACTCAAAGACTCAAGTCATAGAGAGGCCACAGGGTCAAAGAAGGATGGAGGATGGGCAGGTGGGATTTGGCCAGAGATGATTCAACCCATAAGAAATGAAGGCAGGACCTTGTGTCCATAATCGCACACCATATTCCCTTGAAAATAAGACATTTTCTACAGAATTTTCAAAATCTGGTTTTTAGCCACATATCTTCCCTTGAGGACTGCTTAGAGCAGTTTCCATAAAAATTTGCTGCATTTTGCAAGAGAGGAAATGAAGGCAGAGAGAGGTAAAGTGATTTGTCCAATGCCAATCAAATAATCAGGAACAAATTCAGAATTGGGACTTCTCCAGGACTCCTCTTCATCTTCTTTTTTAGATTTTATTTTTCAGAGAGAGAGTGAGAGCACAAGCAGGTGGGAACATGCAGAGGGAGAAACAGGCTCCCTGCTGAGCAAGGAGCCGATGTGGAACTCGATCCCAGGACCCTGAGATCATGACCTGAGCTGAAGGCAGATGCTTAACCAACTGAGCCACCCAGGTGTCCCAAGCACTCTGCTTCTTAAAGTCACCCTTCTTCCAGAAGCTTAGTACACTTCTCAAACATATCTAGTAACAGCCACTCCAAAGAGAATTCCCAAATGTGGCTAATTAAATTCTTAAATGCAGCTAATCCTAAATTCTTACTATTTGCCCCTTCCTTCTTCTCATTCAATCTCTGATCAGCTTTGACCCACTTCCCTCCCACCAACCCTCCCCTGAGTCCAGTTAACTGACTCTGGGGTGAGGGAACATGCCTTTAACATCTACTTATTCTGTTTTATTAACTCAATCTAATTCTAAAATTAAACTAGAGTGATATCGAAAAGCAAAGAGGACCAATCAATATTAGATGTGGTCATTTACTACAATTCTTGGGACACGATAAGCCTGCTGTTCATTGGTGAACAATGACCATAGGCAAAAGTAATCCAATGGAGGTAAACTCAAGCCTTGGAATCAGCTAGACCCCATTCAAATCTTGAACAACCCATTCGCTGATTCCGGGACTTTGGACAGGCTATTTAATCTCTCTGACCTTCGATTCCTTCAACTACAGAAATGAATATACTACTCCCAACTCACGGGATTCTTGGAAATACTGAATGATGAAAAATATAAAATCCCCAAACAGTCCAGTCATTATTACTTCCTTCATGCAAAGTCAGTTGCAAAACAATCTACAAGATAACCAATGAGCTAATTCAAATAAAATAAGGGGGAACATTTGTCTAAAATATTTAACATAGTTATGTATATATCTTCTATTATTTAAATATATTCAGAAACATAATAGCTAAATACTTCCAAGCTAGAAGCAATACTAAATACTATCATTTGAATGTCGCATGTAAATATCAATAAAATTATGAAAGAATTCAGTGAGATAGACATTTCTTCTTCTCAGCAGTTTATTGATTTATTAACTGAATTTCTGTGATGGTTTTTTTGATGTGTCCCCTTTTGCAGGACTATACTCCCTGGCGTGAAAGTAAAGAAAACCTCACTTAATATGGACCCCAAAGCCCTTACATGGAAGCTCTCATGCACGCCCCACTCCTGGCAGCCTGCATGACCAGCAGGAAGAAGGAAGAGGAGAATTAACTTTGACAAGGGAGGACATCAGGTTTCATCTCCTGCTTTGAAGAAAAATTAGGAAGATCCCTCTCTGCCCCCAGGAACAAAGCCCTTACCACCATAGCAGCCAACGAGAAGCTCTACAACTTTATACTCTTGGTTTTTCCCAAAAAACTTTTGTTCAGAATAATCTTTCCCCATTTCCTCCCAAAACCTAATAAAAGCTGACCTTCTCTTTGTCTTTTTTGGATTTACCTACAGTTCTGAATTGTAATTCTTCTCCTATTCACAAATAAGCCCATTTTGCTAGTAAAATAACTAAAATTTTATTTTTAAGGATGACACCAGTTACGCAATCAAGTGCTAATCTTGGCGTTGCTCTCAAGGTACAAAGGTAGACGTGATAAAGTCCATGATCAGTTCACCAGAAGGAAGGGATATTATCCTAATAACCTGGATTAGCTTCATTCAATCCATTTAAAGCCCTTATAAGCAGAGCTGAGGTTTCCTGAAGGAAAAAGAAATTTTGCCTGTGGACTGCAGCTTTAACTTATGCCTAAGAGATCTAGCCTGCTCTTCCTGATGGTCTATCTTAAGAATGTGAACCTTGCCTAGGCAATTCCTTGTGTGTATATGTATATTTCTGTATGTATGTACATACATATGCTATGTAAACAATATTATATATATTGTGTAAAAAATATTGCACAGGTATGCATGCATATGTGTGTGTGTGTGTGTGTGTGTGTGTGTGTGTGATTGAACTTTATGACTTTGTTCTTTTGCAGGTCAAAAGAGATCACATGGAAAGTAGATTTTAATGTACTTCTATGTGCTAGAGGTCTTGGCCTGCTTTACCTGGCAGGTACTTGTGAAATCTGGGCACTTAATGAGCCTATATGATTAACTCTGACCCCGGACCCTCAATGCCCTTACAATCACCAAACAAACAGCAAGCCTATAAGAATTTTATGAACAAAGATGGGCAATCCCCCTGTCTTGCTGTTCCCAAGAGTACTGGAAACTCCCACTGGCCTTATGGAAATACACAACTTGCCTTCTCTCATTTCTTCCCACTTTATGGCTTATCAGACCTCAGTGTCATCTTGATTCAGTAGGACTTAGGAGCAGAGTTTAGGAGAAGCTAAACATTGAAAGGGTACAAATAACCAGCCCTTTGTGAACCCAAAGCCTCAGAAAAACAAACTCCCAAGTAATAGGCCCTTGTTCTTTTCATTCCCAGACAAACATAATCAATACCTTCAAGTTTGACGATATAATCTCTCTTGCATTCCCCTGCCCCATCTTCTAGACACTCCTATTGTTCACAGAATATATCCAACATAATACGGCTAAGAGGCCACGAGTCTCCTTTGAATTGAACCAAAACATTTCTCCTGCCCAGACAAAGCTGGGAAACTTTTCTTTGTGCACTTTTCAGCTGATGTGTGGCTTCCTATTATGTGAGCGAGCAGGCCACCATCCATCTTCCTTTGGAAGTTTGTGACGCCGTTCTGCAGTTTCTAATGAACTGGCAAGGCCAATTAAGCACCACACAGAATATCCATAGCCAATTTACCCAAGGAAGAACAGATAGATGCATTAATACTCTGTCTTTTGTAGATGAGAATTATTTGGAAAAGAGGACTTTTTTGTTATTTTCCAGCCTGGAAGAAGGTGGTTGCCCAAAATTACCAGACCAGTATCTTTTTTTTTTTTTTCCCTTTAGGGATCTCTTGGCCAACTAGATTCAACATTTACTAAATGTCTAATATGTGCTGGGTCCTAAACTAGTCAGTTTTGTGTCTATAATGTCATTCACTTATCACAAGAAAGAGATGGTGTAAGGACCACTATGTGATGAACATATTGGCACTCACAAACTTGCCAAATCATGCAGCTAAAATAGTGGCAGGCTGAAACAATGCAGATTTCTTAACAGTAAGTCTGATGTTCTTCCCACTCTGTTAGAGCTTTGATGTGTATTAGTGCTTGCATTTAAGAGATGACTGATGTCACAGGATATAGGTTCCCCAAAATGTCCTCTTCTGCGGATACTATCCCTCCGGTTTCTTCTGAGTACTTCCTTTCCTCCGCCCCCACTGGGATTCTTTCCATGGATTTTAGAAACAGAGACTGAGAGGGGGAAAGTCAGTCTTACCCTGAATAAATGAGATTGAGCATAAGGAACCTTTGGAGCTATGCCCTACGTGGACGTGTTTAGTCTCGCGGAGGATGAGGGCGTGGCAGGGAGAAGCGTATGCAGCAACAAGAGAGAAGATAACTCTGACCCCTCTTTCCAGTCTGTTACTGGCATCAGCCTACCTTTGGGTGTCCCCAGAATAGATCTATGAATCCTTTTCTTTTGCTTAGGCAATTTCTTTCCTTGGAATCCAAACAGCTCTGAGGAACCAGAGAAGTCACAGAGCACACCTGGTCATTGGAAGCTAATAGGAACTGTGCTTGGATTTGTATCAGGATCCTTTCTGAGCCATCACTGTGGGAGAATAAGGCGAATGGTAATAAGGCAAAGGCAGTGAGGTGCCTGGGTGGCTCAGTCAGTTAAATGTCTGACTTTTGATTTTGGCTCAGGTCATGATCTCAGGGTTATGAGATCAAGCCCCGCATCAGGCTCTACCTTGGGCATGGAGCCTGCTTGAGAGTCTTTCTCTCCCTCTCCTTCTACCCCTACCCCTGCCGATCCCTTTGTTTGTGCACATTCTCTCTCTCTAAAAAAAAAAAAAGAAAGAAAGAAAGAAAGAAAGATGGAACATGGGCATGGAATTTAGGTCAACCTAGAAGTTAGCCAAAGCCATGGAAGAAACTTCTGAAGGATGGGTAAAGAAGAATTCAAGAATTTGTACTCACAGATGAAGTCATATTTATAAAATGAGAACAAGATGGTTCATTATAGAATAAACAAGATGGTCAAAGAGAAAGATAGAGGAGTCAAGGTTAAAGAAGTAGAAGAACTGGGATAGCGCTGAGTCATAGGAATTATTGGACGCATTTCCAAAGGGGGAAAAAATCTTCCACGGCAACCAATGCAGGTGAAGAGATAGCGAAGGAAGCCAGGGGCCATTTCTGACCCATAAGAAAGCTTGTTCATAAAAGACATAGGCACAGAAATCAGATGGTAGTGGGTTACAGCGGAAGCAGGTGGTAGGAAAGTTGGTGCACTGAGTACAGGTAATTATTTGATAGAATTTTGGTGGTGAGCAAAGCAAAAAGAGGGCAGTAGCTTGAGGGGATAGCAAATTGCAATTTATATGTTTTTAGCACGTGGGAAATTCTAGTGACCATCTGCTAAGGAGAAAGCACATTCATTTCCCTATAGTAATAGTCCAGCAACACAATGGCAGAGACTGGTAATATTCTTACGGTACCCATTCTCCCCTTCTTTCTTTTAGTAATAAACCCCTTCTACCATCCTGTGTGTCAGGAAGACACAAAGCTGCCCAGCTAGACACTACACATCCCAGCCTCCCTTGCCTCAGCCTCCGATATGCCAGTCCTCATCAATGCCATAAGATAGTATGTGCAACTTTCACATCCTTTCCTTAAGTAAAGCTTTCTTGCCCTCTGTGTGACCTCTTTCCCTTTTCCCATAAGCTAGAAAGTGTACTTATTGACAGCCTAGCTCAACCAGCATTCTAAGGAATGGTAGGATAATAAGAAAGAAGGAACTTGGGCCCCGGTTGGAGCAAAATTGCCCATCTGTTTCCCATTTGACAACCCATAGACTACTTCACTGCTGAGAGAGAGAGACAGAGGCAAAAAGGAGAAGGAGAGAGAGAGAGAGAAACTATCCTTCTGGAGTAACTATTTTGTCTTGGGGTCTACATTTCAGAAGTCCTTGCCCAATATGTACCCCTATCAAAGAGGAAAGCTGTAATTATCTGTTTTAACAAGAGTCTGTCTTAGCGACCACTGAATATGATTGTCCACATGGAAAAAGTTGGGAAGACTTGGTCTGGCAGATCTAGACCAAGCACTGTAAAAATATGGCTACTTCTTAGCTAGAGAACAAGCCTGATTTGGGACATCATCCCTCTGAGGAAGGAGACTATTGACTTCAGAGAAAGAGAAAGAGAAAATGTTTAGAAATGTACTAAGTCGATTTATAAATGTCCAGGGCAATTGGAAGAGGCTTTGCTAAGAGTGACAGAAGATTCCATTCTGATGTTGGTGATGGAAGTTGGTTCCTGCACGTGACAGAATCCAACCTTGATGAGCTTAGGAAGTAACAGGGATTTACTGGCTCACACAACCAAAGAAGGGTCAGGGATAAGACTAATCTCTGTGAGAAAAAGAAACTGGGGCAGCTTTTTCTTCTTCCTCCTCCTCCTCCTTCTCCTTCCTCTCCTTCTCCATTTTCTTCTTCTCCTCTCTCTTTTTCTCTCCTGCCCTTGCCCTCCTTCCCACCCCTCCCCCCGTGCCAGCCCAGCATTTACTGCAGGTCTATCCTTGACAGAAACTTTCTCCACAAGATAGAGAACCTGCACACAATAGCTTCTGAACCTCTCATCACTCAATTTAGCCTCCTGAGAGGACTTGGGGTTTCCTGTCCCAAGTTTAAAATGCCTAGAAAAGGACTCAGACCAGCCTAGCTTGGCTCAGGTCTCCAACCGTGGGTCAACTAATTCTTGGCAGGGAAAAGGATATCTAAGAAGATGGTAATTCACATTTAATTATTTATTCAATAACTTACATTTGAAACCAAGCACATCACTTGCTCCAGAAAGCTGACGAGAGCATCTGAGAAAGTTTGATACTGTTTCCTCCACTTCTCAGAACCCCTATCTTACAGTAAATAAAGTGTGGGCCCCTCAGAGAAAGCACGCTTATCTGTGGATAACCTATAAGACGAATCAATGCCCTTCTCACCTGGTCTGCTATTTTCTGGAACAAGGACATTAAACGAATTTGTAGAAATCAAGCCCTAATTCATTTATTTGACCATCGTTTATGAGCGTAGACTTTCTGTTAGGAATTAGCCAAATCACAGCCTGACAAATATGGGAAGTAAGTGAGTTGAAATATCTGGAAACAAGGGCCAAATGAAACACATGTGGCATTAAGGAGGGCAACTGCTGCTTCACAGTTTTGTGAAACAGAAGTTTCACCCGACACCGGCCTCTCTGGGGCCTGAAAATCAGGAGACGGTTGACCGCAAAGCTCACCGCCAACTTGAGTCAGGCTTTGGTGATGTGGAAAACACCCCCTTGTATTGCACGGCGGTCAGATCTGACTAGGAGCTCCGTGGGCAAAGGATCTGCACCTATCGTTTTCTTTTTTTCTTTCTTTCTTTCTTTCTTTCTTTCTTTCTTTCTTTCTTTCTTTCTTTCAGATTTTATTTATTTATTTGACAGAGAGAGAGAGAGAGATCACAAGTAGGCAGAGAGACAGGCAGAGAGAGAGGGGGGAAGCAGGCTCCCTGCTGAGCAGAGAGCCCGATGCGGGGCTCGATCCCAGGACCCTGAGATCATGACCTGAGCCGAAGGCAGTCGCTCAACCAACTGAGCCACCCAGGCGCCCCTATCGTTTTCTTTCTTATTTGGTACAGTGGAAGAACTCAAAGGGAGTTCCTCATCCCATCAAATGGCCTCAGTTGGAAGCTGAATTATGACTTTCAGATCCCAACTTCCCCATCTTCTCGACCTCAGGGGAGTGTATGTCCTGCTCAACACTCACCTGCAGAGTTATATAAAAGAAGCTGGAATTTCGGAGACTCGACCGTAAAACATAATTGGACAAATCTGCACAGACAGTATAAAATATCGCATCCTGTCTTACACAGATGGGATTATTTAGCCTTCACACAACCTTCAAATAACAAGTTGTGCTCCTTTTAATCAACCCATAATTCAAAGAGGACGTGCCTCAGCCCCCAGAGGCTTTCACTACGACAATAGTGTGGCTAAGGCGACGTATGTTCTATTAGGAAAGTCAAAGTCGGCTTGGGTTGAGTTTCATAAATCTCATTAGTGATTATTGTTTCTTGTTTCCAAGCATGATGAAATACCATTTTTACTTTGTAAATGTACCTCTGCTGAGAGGAGTCGTCCCAGGGCCTCCCCCCTAGGCCCAGGAACAAAGGGTTCCCGGCGTGGGGAGGCTGAGCCAGGGCCCATAAGGAGCCCTGCTGAGAACCACTGTCCTTTGCTTCCAAACAGCACCTTATCAAAGGGTCCAGGAGCAGAGCAGCCTCCGTCTGGGTCTCCCAGGGAGACAGAGAGGCACGGAGTTTTGTGAATGTCACAACAAACGGCTTCCCTCTGACTCGCAGGCTGTCATTTCTCTGTACTGGCCCCGTGTCACCTGGGCTATGTGTTGGAGAGACAACGGTAAAAAGACACATTTCACTGTGCTCAAGAGAGAGACAAACAGTGGGGGGATGGAGAGTGGCAGTGGTAGGGGAGAGCGCCTAGGGTTTACCCCAGAGAAAAGCCCAGTGGATGGTGGACTTAGGGGACCATTAAAGGAATGCCTGCAGGGGCAGCTGGCTGGCTCACTGGGTAGAGCAGGCAACTCTTGATCTCAGGGTTGTGAGTTCAAGCTCCATGTTGGGTGTGGAGCCTATTAGAAAGAAGGAAAGAAGGAAAGAAAGAAAAAAGGAAGGAAGGAAGGAAGGAAGGAAGGAAGGAAGGAAGGAAGGAAGGAAGGAAGAAAGGAAGGAAGGAAGGAAGGAAGGAAGGAAATGGAAAATGCTTACAATGAAATCTGAGAAATGAATGGCAGGAAAGAGGAGGAAGAATATTTTAGGTATAAGGAACAGCAAATGCAAACACACATGACCTGTGGCTCAGCAAACCTGCACCATGAAAGGGGTTTTCTTGGGCCAGTCCCAGTTTATGCCTTTTATCCCAACCTTACTGCTGGGACACTGACACTGCTCTTTTCCCATCATGAAAGTATCCTAGGTTGTTTGGACCATAAAGCAGATGTCACCTTCATTATCAGGCGTGTATAGAGTGGGGTAGGAGTGACTTATCTTCCTAACGTGGCAAAGCAGAGTACTGAACCATGAACGGCCTGATGAGCTTTCGAAGGGTCTTGGGAGGGCTGGATTTTATTCATTGGGCATGGAGAAACCATCGAAAGGAATTTGAGCAGGAGAGTGAACAAAACTAGAATGTGTTTAAGGAAGTAAACTCTGGCAGAAAAGTGGAAGATGGACTATAGGAAGAGGAAAGTTACGGGCCACCTGAGTGGCTCAGTCATTAAACATCTGCCTTCGGCTCAGTTCCTGATCCCAGGATCCTGGAATCTCGTCCCGCATCAGGCTCCTTGCTCGGCGGGGAGCCTGCTTCTCCCTCTGCCTGCTGTTCCCCCTGCTTGTGCGCTCGCTCTCTCTCGCTCTCATAAATAAATAAATAAAATCTTTTTTTAAAAAAAACGAAGAGGAAAGTTAGATTCAAGGAAACCAATTCATTCAGCAAAACTCAGGGTTCATGCCCCAAAGAAATGCATTATGTATATCCGTGTTTTCCAATAGAAACAGAAACCAGGGCATGTGTGTAATTGAAAATATTCTTATAACCATACAGACAAGAGTAAAAAGAAACAGATGAAATTAACTTAGTACGTTGTACGTAATCCAGCATATCAGAAGTATTATCATGACACCATGTAATCAATACTAAAAAATTAGTAAGGTTCTTTCCATTCTCTTTTGTACCAAGTTGTCAAAATGTAAGCTGCACCTTAAAGGTACAGCTTGTCACTGCCTCGTTTCAACAGCTCAGCGGCCTCATTTGCTAGGGACAGCTAGTGGTGGAGACAGAGAGACAAGACATACATCTAAGGAAAGTTCAAAGCTCAATTTTAAAATTTTACCATTTAAAAAAAGCATTTTTCACAGGTGCCTGATAGTTCACTAAAACTATCCAATGAGGTCTAAAACAGCTGTACACATTAAGCATGGCTTTTAACTTTACTTTGTAGATTTAAAAATATGTGGGATAAAAACTTAAACGTCAGCAACATTCACCTTCAGCGGCCTCACGGAGCTAATACGCGTCGGATATGGTTCTTGAACTCAGATTCTCACACCCCCTTGATGTCTGTTTGCGGTGTTAACTCCGTGTGCCCCCTTCCTCCGCCCAGTGTGGGGTCTTACTGACTCCCAGATCTGACCTTTGCATTCCCAATCCTTTCTGTTGCTGTTATTAGCCCCAAGGATGAAAGACAGAATTACAACACGAGGGAATTCAGTAAGGAAAAGCAGAGAGATAGGAAGAGTGTGGTACAAAGTGGGGAAAAAAACGAGAAAGCTAGTTAGCTGAGCTGAAGAGGCAGAGTGGTTTGCCCTTTGGGATCAGACAGACACAAAACTTGGCTTCCCTGTTTGTTTCGTTCTCCAGGTCAGAGCCTGGCCTAACCTCAGAATTTCCCTCTTTACATGTGGAAAATGGGCTTAAGGACAGCCCTAATGATTCAGGCCTGCTAAGAGGATTATAAATTTTTTTCATAAAGGCTCTAGAATGTGCTAGGCGCTCAATAAATGGGGGCTGTGTTTACTATGGTAGAAAATTGTAATAGTTAAGCCAATGGTTGCATCCCTCCCCTGCTGGAAAACATCAACTGTTCCCCATTCATGCCTTGAAAACACAGCCAGAATTCACTAACCATATAGGAGATACACAGTACCATACAAGTGACAAGTGACAGGGACCATTAAGAGCTCCGCGTTCAGAGAAAGAAAAAAAGTCAAAAATAAAACGCAGTGGGAAAACAACAACAACAACAACACATAGATGAAAGAAATAAAGATTTAAATAAGAAAAGCCAAACTTAAATCATTTAGAAGGGAATATAGAAGAATATTTTATGACTTTGAAGTATTTAAGAATTTTGACTATAAAATATAAAAGTACTAACCATAAAAGGAAATATTTGTAACATATCAAAGGATTAATAGTCTAACAGTCCAACAGAAAAAAATGCTAAGACTATGATTGGCAATTCATAGAAAATACGAATGACTAATAAATATTTGGAAAGATGTTCCACCTCATAGATACTGACAGGAATGAAAAGCAAAGCAAATACGGAATGGGAATTGTTTGCTTATCCACTGGCAAAAGTGAAAGGAGATCGTGACCATCAGGGGCTAGGAAGGATGTTGAAAACAGACACTTTCATACATTTTTGGTGAGACAATAAATACCTATCACGCTGATGGAAAGTAATCTGACAATTTTTATGAAAATTAAGAAGTGCAGTCATGGGAGTAAAGACACAACACGCAGGGAATCTAGTCAATGATATTGTAAGTGCATCATCTGGTGACAGGCAGTAGCTACGCTCGCGGTGAGTTCAGCATAACAGAGAGAGAAGTTGAATCACTATGTTGTGATGACCTGACATGAATGTAACATTGTGTGTTGGCTTTATGCAAATAAAAAAATGAAATAAGAAAATTAAAAGTGCACATATGTTTTGGTTCAATGACACGACTTTTGATGATAAAATACTAGTGAGTAAATATAAGAAGGACAGATTGATGAATTGCATTTTTTAAAAATATTTTTTATTTATTTATTTGAGATAGAGACAGTGAGAGAGAGCATGAGACGGGAGAAGGTCAGAGGGAGAAGCAGACTCCCCATGGAGTTGGGAGCCTGAAGTGGAACTCAATCCCAGGACTCCAGGATCATGACCCGAGCCGAAGTCAGTTGCTTAACCAAGTGAGCCACCCAGGCACCCGATGAATTGCATTTTTAAGCAAAACACTGAATCAATCTGAATCATGTGGAGCAAATTTTCATAATAACACATCATACTAGGAAACAATAAGATCTATGAAAGCAGACACAGCTGTAATTGTATTGACTTGGAAGTGTGTTCACAGTTTCCTTTGGATTAAAGAAAAAAAACTACAAAATAATATTAACTGATCCATTTTCATAAACCAAAAGGAATTAAGAATGCTTTTAATAGGAGATGTATATAACTATAGCCACAAAGGAGCAGGTTTGAGAAGAGAGAGAGAAGCTATTTAATTTATTGTGGAAAATTCCACAGTTCTTAAATGATTCATTTTGCTTATTTGATTTAATTCAAATTGCTGAAAAACTGATAATCGATGAAATGCCTTTTAAAAGAATAATAAGACAGAAAAAGACAGAAAATGTATCCCGCCCACATCCATAACACTCAGAAAATAAACTAGCATGAAGAGGACAAGCATGGAAATCAAAGGAAGAATCAGGTAGAAGAAAGCATCCTGTGAACTTGGAAAAGAATGGCAATCCTTAAGTGACGTTTGGTTGTGATTAGAAAAGAATGCAAAGCCTGGTGGTGGGTATTGAGGAGGGCACATAATGCATGGAGCACTGGGTGTGATGCATGAACAATTAATCTTGTAACATTGAAAAAATAAAAGTATTTTGGGAAAAAAAAGAAAAGAAAAGAATTCAATCTGATATTATTAACTCATTGCCATTAGTATTTCCTTGATCACTACTGGGGTGAGTGGAACATCTTTTCATATGCCCATGACCCATATTTATTCTTCAATTCGCCTGCCTATATTTCTTCCTATGCGTACTCAAATAGTATCAATTTTTAAGAGCTCTAGATATCTCAAGGATATAAACACTTAAAAAAAATAAAACCTTACTTTCTCAAAGTTCTAGTCTGTCATATATCAAAGGAGCATAATAAA
>CM052804.1:23168889-23196215 GCA_028533885.1 Nasua narica | reverse complement strand
AAAAAAAAAAAGTCCCTCTCTTTTAGGTTGCCTTATCCATGTAGAGTCAACTGATTAGTAACATCGGACTCTGAATAAATGACCCAAGATTCCCAAATTGTCAGCAAAGAACCAAATTGTTCTTGGCAAGCAAGAAGGCAGTATTGAGAGGGTAAGCAGCCAATCAGGGTGGGAATGGATTTCATCAAGGACTGGAGATGGCATTTCATTAAGTTACATGTCAACCCCAGGAACAATTTCACTTAGAATGCCAGGGGTTTTTACCATTTTTTTAAATCGTGTGCAGAGATAATTTGGGTAAGTTTCAGCAGTAAACACTAGGAGTCAAAGGGGAGATAAGAAAGCAAAAAGTAATGCATAATTTATCCTCGTCCATATTTTATTATGAAAAGTAAAACACAAGAGAAGATCTTGAAAGGAAAACTCATTTTCTTCCCTTGGCTTTCAATTTCTTGCTTGAAAGTTTGGTCACATCGCTTAATCTCTATAACCTTAAGGGACAGAGTTTTATGCCCTAAGCACCATTCTGGCCTCTTTCCTTGACGAAGTTGTTAACTGCCTATGTATTTTTCATGGATGCCAGCAAGAGAGCAAGATTACATTCTCCTTAAATTCTGAAAACAACTGTCCCAGGGTTTCAAACAAGCCGACTGACCCACACGGTCATCTGACTGTCTATGGTTCCATTTCTTGTTCTGATAATCAGGGAAATATGTAAAACCCAGCATTTTCTTTTAACCTGATGCTTTAGAGGACTGCCTAAGCTATCACTTATCTAAATTAAGAAGAGGCACCAGAAAAAAAAAAAATATATATATATATGTATTAGCACCTCATCTCCAAATTCCCAGCTCTGAAATTAATTCTGAGTCTCGATTCAGTAAATACTCTCTCACAAGGGCAATCATTAAACCCTGAAATTAGCCATCTCTCTCTGGGGCCCTGTTTTCTCATTTATAGAGACTTCCAAGAGATCTCTAAGGGCCTTTCCAGTCTAACATTCCAGGATTTACAGGAGAAGATACCACTAGCATGCACCAGAGATAATTAAGGAACAACATCTCTCATGATCAGTAGAAATAAGAACCAAAAGAGTAAGAAAGAATAAGAATCAAAATAAGAATAAGAATAAGAATAAGAATCAAAACCCAGAGCCGTTGGCTTTTAAATACCAAGTATTTCTTCCTTCTCTTCAACCCCCTCACAGGTAAAACTTTGACACAGAACTCTTTAGAATGTCCTAGACCATAGCTTATCCCCCCACCTCCTCCTATTTGATATACACTGCTTTTTAAGAGTTGAGTGAGTTGTTAAATTTACTTCTGCATTTTTATTTTCAGTAGTTAATTGAACATGGCTGCATTTTATCTACAAGAGCTGCCGGGACTTTCTGCTCTCTAAGGCTTTGTGCAGTGTATCTTCCACTATAGACACTACCCAGGGCCCCTGTCTTAATACCGTTTCAATAAAATACGTGAACTTGTGGAAGGAATAGTGGAGAGCAAACCATTGGAAATCCAAGTTCCACCCTGTGCAAGCCACAGGGGAATCCAGCCTCGTGTGTTTTAAAAACGAAAACTTTTCATCTTTGCTGATGTGTCTCTGGCTCTCCACTTAACACAGGTCCATTTCCAGGACATTCTACTCATCATCAGCCCTCCTCGTGACCCAGCAAGGCGACAACATGGCTGAGGACGACTCCAAAGACTTATTGTTTCAAATATAGTTGCTTTCTCTCATTTCCTTCTTTTTTTCTCCTTGACTTCACAGACACCCAGCAGAATCACTTGTAAATGCCCTCTCTGCAATCTTTTTCCAAAGAAAGAAAGAGGTGGGGTGGGAGGGGTGGAGGGGACGTGGGGTGAAATCTGTTCGACTTGAGTGTTCCTGTTTTCTCAGCAGAACAATCGGACTTTTTTTTTCTTTCTTTCTATTTTTCCGGTGTCTCTCGCTGGACCATTTTAGATTTCCTAAAATAAAAGTGAGGATTCCCAACCCCACTTCTCTTCTGTCTGGCTCTCACTTAGAGGCCAAGGTCTGTAAGGGTCATGTGTCTGGATTCCTCTACATCCGCTCTCATTTCTTTCTTCTCTCGTCTCTGGTTCTTGTTGGCTTCACTAACAAAACATTACCTCTAGCCTCAGCTGTTTCTCTGGACTCCCACTAATGAAAACCTTAATTGCCATGTCTTTCCTCTCTCGATATGTTCTCAGATCCCTCACTTTGAGAGCTGGAGGAGCTAGAAGTGGGTCTCTGTGTACCTTATTCTGTTCTGGTCACCTGGTCAAAACGTATTGCCTGCTTGTCACTTACCCGATGGTGCCGTTTGTGCAGGAGCAAAGAGAGATAGCGGGGACCATCACATGGAATGCCCCCAAAGGACGGAAACCTGGGAGGATTTTTAAAAACAGTCCAAACACAAGAACTTGCAACACAGACCTTCAATATCTTTAACGTGGATTCCTCCAAAAACGTCCTACAAGCTTCCCCTGCTACCAGGCTTACACCTTCCAGAACTTCATCACAATCCTACAGGGCTCATCTCTCTAAATGTCAAAGCTGATTGACACGCATGATGCACGTCCTTGACTGACCCCCGAGCCTTCAGGATAATGTCTTGTTCTTTTAGCGGGACATGTGAAAACCTCTAGGACCTGCCCTTCCAACCCCTCCAGTCCTGTGTCTCCCCTCCTCGACCTTCCACTTGAACCCTATGCTCCAGGCATACCAGGTAATGTGCAGATCGCTGACTGCATCCTGCTGAAATGTCTCCCTCCCAGAACACTCCCCTTGATGTCATCCACCCACAGAATAACGATTTTTTAAAAGTCAGCTCATGTTATCAAGCCTGTTCCTCACCACTCTTCAGGGGAAACTGAAATCTTTCCTTCAAGTCACAAATGTATCTGACACACACCTGTATCCGGGTGTAAGTAACACTTCTTGGATTTACAGCACTGAGTCTCTTCTCTTCCCCAGGAGGACTTCAAGCTCCATAAGGGTAAAGATGTGCCTGCTCTGTTTGTGTCTGACTCACCAAGGTCTAGTACAGTGCCTGCCACATAATAGATGCTCAGTAAATGTTAAATGAATGAACAACTTAGCACATTGTTTTCCTTCCTAGAAATCTACCTATGAGCACCTTAACTGAAAACTAAACTAGAATCAGTTTATATTTGTCATTTTCTCCACTGACTCTGTCCTGAACTTTGCACCCTAATGAGGAAAAGGACCTGTCGGGCATTTTGATAATTTCATCCAAAGGACCACAGGACCCCAAGTGAAGCATTAGGTCAACTGTGACATGTACTTTGGAATTTTTTATAATTATGCAAATAGCCATCTGTTCAGACACCATTCTGGACTCCTTTAATGTGTACAGTTTAGGATACAGGGGAAACCAGAAGAAGCTCATCTCACTTTGGACCCATAAAAATCTGAGTGGTACCTGATTCATTTCAAGTTATGAAGGATCTCAACTTAAATGGGGCATCTTTTGTCTTTGGTCAGAGTTCTAAATCTTTTTAAGTGCAGTTTAAACACCTGTAGTCAAACCTTAAATGTCTTTCTCATTTAAATTCTAAACATTAAAATTCCAAACACCTTGATTATGTAAATAGTAAGAGTAAGGGGCAGCTCTTCTTTAAGTTTTGTCTTTTCCACTGCCTCCTACAGCTCCCACTTACCATTGTTCTTTCTGTCCCTGGCATGGTGGCTAAGTTTCCTGGGTGACGCCAGAAGTTCATTTTTGGAATTGAATAGGAAGGCCAAATCCTGGCCATGTGTTTTCAAGAGAACAACAATAACAACAACAAAGCAAAAATAACCACCATTGTTCAGTACACCTGTCATTTGCTGGTTACCATACTGTGTCCTTGAAGCAAATTTCTTCTATATGTTCAACCTTCACAACTCTACAGTTTTATATGAGTAAGCCCATTTGTCAGTTCAGGAAGCTGAGGCTAACGCCCATGAGCCCCTTGTCCTAGGTTATATAGCTAGCAAGTAAGTGGTGAGGCTAGAATTCGGAATAGATGGGTCTGAGTCTGCCCGGTCTCTTCACCACATTGTTGCCCTCCACACCCCTGCGTCATGGTTCTCTGCCAAGAAATACTGTTGGAAATTTTCTGAAGAATTGATATAGCAAAGAAGATTGTGATTCAGTGGCCAGACAGAGACATGGAGAAGTATGCTTTAATCCAAAGGGAAGATAATACACAGAATGAATAATGTTTGTAATTACCATTTATTATTATCTTTTAAATGGTCTAACATGCACACCAGGTTGAGGTAGGATGAAGACTCCATCAGGGAGCACCATCCATCAAAGACCTCAAGGAGCTTAACTTTGAATTTGAGACCAACTTCAGTGTTTCTACTCTGCTCTAGCTTCTCTGTGAGACCCACCTCCAACCCTCTTCCACCCGATTCCTACATGGAATGATCCTGATCATCGTTTACTGACACAGCTCTGCTCTTGGGTCTTTGTGGTCCTTTTCCTGTTACCCAGATTGTTTCACCTAGACTCAAATATTGAAGTCTCTCTCTCTACCCCTAGCTAGCCAGCCAGTCACTCATACCCGAGCATTCTTCACCCTGAGCTGTCTACTCCTTTCACCCAGACATAGCAGTTATGTAGCAATGTCTAAATCTTTCTTTGCCAGACCGAAGCAGTATGTACTGGAAAGAATCTGTAGTAGATCAGTTGTATGAGGTTAGTCAGGATATTTAAGCTCTTGGGCTCTCAGTTTCTGTATCTGTGAAATGGGGAGAGTAAAAGCTACTGTTCAGAAGCATGTAAGGTTATGACAGTAATATATACAAGAAGGCTTGTGACGAAAAGCCAACTATGAATCATATCTATTCAATAAATATTAAGAGTGCTAGATGCTCTTTCTTCTAGATGCTTGGGACACACTGGTGAACGTAAAGGCCTGGAGCTCTATTCTAGGAGGTTGAGTCAGATAATAAACACCAGACAAATAAGTAAAGTCTACACTATGTTAATAGAGTGATCCGTGCTATGGATAAAAACAAAGGGAAGGTGAAGCATAAACAAGAGGATGAGGAGAGCAGGGAAGGGTGAGGGAGGAGACGAAGTTGGAGTTGAAAAGATGACGATGGTTGAAAGAACGAGAAAGTGAGCCAAGCAGATAAATGGAAAAAGAGACTTGTGGCCAGAAGAAATAGCCACTGCCAGGGGGCCATTCAGGGAATAATTAAGAGAACTGTGATGTTGGAGCTGAATCACGGAGACTGAGAGTAAGGGGAGACGAGGTCAGAGAGATATAAGATATGCAGGTAAGATATGCAGGCCAGGGGGCTATTGTAAGGACTGCTACCTTTGTTCTGAGTGACAGAATAGAAAGGCGGTTAACTTTCCTTTGGAGGCTGGTATGATAGTGGATCCTTCAGAGCGTTTTCCTATTCTAATGCATCCTTTGTGTAATGAGTTCGGAGCTAGATGCTCATGGGTAGGACCATGCCCCACTTGTCTTTGCGATGCCAAAGCCTAACAAGGTGCCTGGGATATAGACCATGTTCAAGAAACATCTCTCAAATCAGCTATTATTTTAGCTGCTTAACCTGGAACAGTTTAAGGTAACATAAGGCTTTTACAGAGTTAAAATGTACGCGTCTCCTGAAGGCACTAGGAGAGATGGTTTATGATAGGTCTTCTTCAATTTCTCTCAAGTCAGACCAATAAGTGGATGTGTGCTCCTGCTGCATAATTACGAACCCTATCTCACACCATTTAATAAAAGAGTACGGACTTGGAACTTAGAAAACCCAGATGTGACTACCAGAAATACCACTTCATGGTTATGTGGTCTTAAATAAATTATGTAATCTCTCAAAACCTTTTATGTCACCCTAAATTATATCCAAATCATGGGACCAATGAGAATCTAAAAATATTATGTGTAGGAAAACATTTCAATAAACTGCATTGCAATATTCAAATGCTAAACATTGTAAGAATTCAAGCAGTAGCTGACTAATATTCGGCATCGAGATTTGAAATGGTCTCTAAAAACGGTGGACATGCTCCTGGGCAGAAGAACCAGAGATTGTGTTGTGTTTATTGCTCTGGGTCCACAGTGAGGAGAAGACCCATTTCACCAAAGGAGTAAACACTTCTGTTGCTCTAATAGCTTGCCATACTGTTGAATATTCCCCACTTTTCTATAACAACTGCACTTGCATTAGAATGTTCTTAAAATAGCATTTTGCCCAATTAAGAGGCCATTAAGGATGCAGAAGAGTTTGTGTCAGATCAATAACACCGGTTCAAACCATGTGATCTATAGGAAAACTCAGTTGCAAGGTGATGGATGTACTCAGCTCTCCACTTACATTCTCTCGATTGATTGGATGCCACTCTGGACAACAACAGCGGACCCAGGGGTAGAGGCTCTGATATCCTTCAGGGTTTGCTAAACTCATGCCCAGCTGGCATGTTGGCAGCAATCTGGAAACATCTCAGTGGCATTTTTAGTAAGACAGCTGCCCAACTGATCCACGGGAGTCCCCCCTCCCGACTTCAACCAAATTCTTTCCCAAACTGAGTGTGTTTAGAGATACACAGCCTTGAGCGTTTCCCCACAGAAGATTATATAAACCTACAAAGGAAATAGAAGGATGCATCCATTTCCCATGACTGGGTGGGATAACATATTCCGTTTTAATTGACTCTGGAGACTCTAAGTCAATTAGACTAGGGATATAATAGGAATGAGAAACTGTATTATTTTACTAGCTTGGTTATTTTGTAAAAAAATAGAAAGAAATAAATGTAAAATTTGAAGAGTCCCACAGCATTGAGATGTGCTATCTAAACTAGGCTGTTTTGAGCAATTAAGGGTAGGTTTCTTTAAGTTATTTTTAAATGAGCTAAAACAAGGATGTACTTATCCAATAGTCTGAGTCTTATATTGTCCTGTAAAACATTAAGTCATCTCTGGTCAAGTAAACAAAGCACTTCTGTGTGGGTTAAATATATTTATAGAAGTAGCATCAACTTTTTTGGAAGAATGAATTTAAAAATAAGAATTCTGAGAAAACCAAGAAAGGATCAATTTGACATTCATTAAACATCTACGATGTTCCACACATTGAGCTAGGTTCAGAGGATTGGGGGATAAGCAGATTCCCTAAAGGGGTCTCGACACACACTAGAGCTATACAGACATCAAGGGAAAATAATTCATTTGCGATGTAAAAATTATTTTGCGGGGTACTGATGAGCAAGTGGTTAATTTTATAAAAAAGAGAGACGTGAGCTCATGGAAGTTTCTATGGAGGCAGTGAGGTGAGTCCCGCAAGATTATTAGAGTTGCAGCAGGTAGAGGTGAAGGAGACATCCAGTCTGGGCAAGAACACCATCGTATAGCTTGGAAAGTACGTAGAACATACAGGGTTGAAAATAGCTCTTTGAGCTAGCTCATAAGGAACACAGTGAGAGAAAAAGCCAAGAGAACCACTAGATACTTGCAAAGAGGGGAGCTTGGATGTACTGATCAAAGCCGATTATAAGCAGAATTGTTTTCTGTAGATTTTGAAATTTGTGCTTTGAGAAATGAAGACCTATTATTAAAGATGATAAAAACAAGATAAGGCATATCCAAATTGAGACTTTTTTTTAATTAGTGGGTTAAATATCAGTGAAGGAGAAGTAGAAACCCATCTCCTGAAGGATTAAGTTACCTATCATCTGTATCAAACTGGCAATATTTTGCCTAGACCCTATAATAATCACTGCTTTTTCATACTTCATCATCCTTTTATCCCATTAGTATTTATTAAATTCCCTGCATCATGATGGATCTATGGGATGCAGTGGAGGCCAAGAGAAATATATTCCTGGTCCTTACAGAGTTTGTAAGATTGTAAGATAAACATTAAACCTATAAAAGAGATGATTACAGATTGTGATAAGTACCATTACAATAACATGCTAAATCACCCCAGAGCTCATTGGGACTGAGTTATAAAATTTCATATTGAGCTCATCACCAAAAGTCTGTGAGCGTTACCTTTTTTTTCCTTCTAAATAACAGAACTACATTCTCCTTTTAAGCCATTTCATTTGCCAGTGAATTTGGGGTTGGGTAACCTCAACACAAACCACTGTAATTTCTGCGAGATTTTTTGCTCTTCCAAACATTTACAAATTACTAGAAATCATTATATTTTGCTGGAGAAGAGAAATAGTCAAGCTCTTCTCAACTGGAGTCTTTGAAATGTATGGGTTTGCCGATAGAAAGGACAGATGGTCGAGCTAATGTTAGTAATTACAGAGAGGAAAAGTCCACTGTTGACCTAAAAATGCAACAAAATCTATTTCTTTATAACTTTCCAGTGACTGTTTAACTCAAGTCCTAATTATTACTCTGTGAAAAGAATAGCTTCACATTAGAAGATTTCCCTAAGAACATAAGAATACCAGGCCATATCTCTATATACACTGCTAGCCCTTTTACTTAACAGTGCACTCACTCAATCTCATTTGGTCTGTGACACATTGGAGAATTTAATTAAATGCTCACCTGTCATCCTATGGGATTGAAGGTGAAGGCTAGACTCAGCAGAAAAGTAACTCAACTATCTCATATAAAGAGATTCTTTTTTTTTAAGACAAGAAACTTTTTTTTTAAGATTTTATTTATTTATTTGACAGAGAGAGAAAGAGAGAGAGATCACAAATGGGCAGAGAGTCAAGCAGCGAGAGGAGAGGGAGCAGGCTCCCTGCTGAGCAGAGAGCCCGATGCAGGGCTCTATCCCAGGACCCTGAGATCATGACCTGAGCTGAAGGCAGAGGCTTTAACCCACTGAGCCACCCAGGCGCCCCACATATAAAGAGATTCTTATGAGATTATTTTTCTCTCTAAAAACTTCAAGTTCAATTGAACCACTTTACAATGTATAACCAGCACCCTTTCACATTTTAATAACACTGTATTCTTTTGGTAGAGTTGCTATAAAAAGTTACCACAAACCGGGTGACTTAAATAACAGAAATGTATGGTCTCATATTTCTGGAGGCTAGGAGTCCATGTTTTAAGATGTCTGCAGGGCAGATTCCTTCTGAAGACAGTGAAGAAGCTGCTCCATGCTTCTGCTTACCTTCTGGTGGGCTGGAGGCAATCTTTGGTGTCCTTGGCCTGTAGATCCATCACCCACCCAGATCCCTACCTTTGTCTTCCCATGGCATTCTCCCTGTGTGCTGTGTCTGTCATCTATCTTTGAATTACCCATTTTAGGGGCACCTGGGTGGTTCAGTTGGTTATCGTCTGCCTTCGGCTCAGGTCATGATCTGGGATGTCCTAGGATCAAGCCCCACATTGGCCTCCTTACTTAGCAGGGAACCTGCTTCTCCTGCTCCCCCACACTTCCCCCCACTTGTGCACAAGAATGCTCCCTCTCATGCCTGTGCACAAAATCTTTATTAAAAAAATAAATTACCCATTTTATAAGAATGCCAGTCATACATCCAAATGGCCAACACACACATGAAAAAGTGTTCAACATCAAAAAAAAAAAGTGCTTGACATCACTCGGCATCAGGGAAATACAAATCAAAACCACAATAAGATACCATCTCACGCCAGTCAGAATGCCAAAAATTAACAAGTCAGGAAACAACAGATGTTGGCGAGGATTCAGAGAAAGGGGTACCCTCCTACTCTGTTGGTAGGAATGCAAGCTGATGTAACCACTCTGGAAAACAGTATGGAGGTTCCTTAAAAAGTTGAAAATAGAGCTATCCTATGACCCAGCAATCGCACTACTGGGTATTTACCCTAAAGATACAAATGTAGTGATCCGAAGGGGCATGTGCACCCCAATGTTTATAGCAACAATGTCTACAATAGCCAAACTATGGAAAGAACCTAGATGTCCATCAACAGAAGAATGGATAAAGAAGATGTGGTATGTATATACAATGGAATACTATGCAGCCATCAAAAATGAAATCTTGCCATTTGTAACGATGGGGATGGAACTAGAGAGTATTATGCTAAGCAAAATAAGTCAGTCAGAAAGACAATTATCATATGATCTTTCTGATATGAGGAATTTGAGAGGCAGGGTGGGGAGGGTTGTGGGGGAAGGGAGGGAAAAAATGAAACAAGATGGGACCTCGGTGGGAGAACAAACCATAATAAACTCCTAATCTCAGGAAACAAACTGAGCGTTGCTGGGATTGGAGGGGGAGGGATAGGGTGGCTGGGTGATGGACATTGGGGAGAGTATGTGCTAAGGTGAGTGCTGTGAATTGTGTAAGCCTGATGATTCACAGACCTATACCCCTGGGGCAAATAATACGTTATATGTTAATTTAAAAAATGCCAGTCATGGGGCGCCTGGGTGGCTCAGTGAGTTAACCCTCTGCCTTTGGCTCAGGTCATGATCTCAGGGTCCTGGGATGGAGCCCCGCATCGGGCTCTCTGCTTGGCAGGGAGCCTGCTTCCCCCTCTCCCTCTGTTTGCCTCTCTGCCTACTTGTGATCTCTCTCTCTCTCTGTCAAGTGAATAAATAAAATCTAAAAAAAAAAATGCCAGTCATACTGGATTAGACCCCATCCTAATAACCTCATTTAAAAGTGATTACCTCTGTAAAGACTGTATCTCCAAATAAAGTAGGTTCTGGAGTAGGACTTCAAATACAAATACTGGATGGACACAACCCAGCCCATAAACAACACTGTGAGCTGAAGAACAATTTTTTTCTTCAGCAACAAAACTGATGCAAAAATCCTCAAGTTGCTTTAACACAACTTTTTCTCCCTTTTGCATTGTGTGTGTGTGTGTAGTTCATTTTCATTTTTCATGTAATCTATACTTGAGCTTTGGGAAAGTTTTAATTCTGAGATTTAAGGTTGGGATATAAGATGTGTGGCATACAGTTTTGGGGTGGAGTGGGCGGCTACCCAGGTCAAAACAAATCCTCTTCTCTGAGACTGACCCCAGGCCACTGGGGTATGCCCCACAGCCATGTTCATCCCATGTCACCGACCTCCCTGACTTAACAGTTTAACTCAAAGAGAGTCACCTAACCCAAAATGATCTGATGGGGTTTTGACATTTGGGATGGCAAAATTTACAAATACAACAGCTGAAATGGATGAGTTGTCACCTCCAGAAAAAGGCCCCAAACTTGTGCTGATAATTTGTCCATGCTACGTTCATTCCTTCCCCTTGTGAGCCTTGGTTATTCATCTCTTCCTTCAATGCTGTAAGAAGATAAAATGTTTTTGATTGTGCCTGAGCTTCCCAGGGTTATTTCCTGGTGCACATGACCAAAAGAACCTTCGGAAATACAGGTGGCTCCGTGGTGATCTGTGTCCCAGGTGTGCACTTCTGGTCCTTTCTCTCATCCCATCTCTTCTGGTTCGTGATTACTGATGAGACTCCTGGCACCTGTCAATCCATGTCATTGGTCATAATGGGAACTCGGGGAAAGAGTAAGAGTTTGGGGCAGAAAAACAGTCCTTTGGAATAACAATAAAAAGCCGGCATTTTACCTGTGTTGGGTCTACCTTGTGGTCTCTGTACATCTAATTTTTAAAAATGATATGGTAGCATGCCAGATTCACTCTTTAGTTTAAAAATAACTCAAAGGGGGGCGCCTGGGTGGCTCAGTGGGTTGAGCCTCTGCCTTCGGCTTAGGTCATGATCTCGGGGTCCTGGGATCGAGCCCCTGCATTGGGCTCTCTGCTCAGCAGGGAGCCTGCTTCCCCTCCTCTAAAAAAAAAAATAAATAAATAACTCAAAGGGAGCCTGGGTGGCTCAGTGGGTTAAAGCCTCTGCCTTTGGCTCCGGTCATGATCTCAGGGTCCTGGGATCAAGCCCTACATCGGGCTCTCTGCTCAGCAGGGAGCCTCCTTCCCCATCTCTCTCTGCCTGCCTCTCTGCCTACTTGTGACCTCTCTCTGTCAAATAAATAACTAAAATCTTTAAAAACAAACAAACAAACAAACAAAGCAAACTCAAAGTGGTAGCCAAGACCTCGAACAAGCCTGAAGGTCAAAGTCATCAGCCCTTATTAAGAAAAAATTGCAAATATAGATCCCTGGAAGGTAACATTTGCAGTTCATGATTGCGATTCAGGGTGTCCCTCAGATCTTCTGCTTCTACTATTCATAGAAGCAAAAACAATCGCTCTCACCTGTGAGAAAGGACATATAAATGTGGGCAACAGTGCACAGCAACCTAATCCCCTATGTTCTACTCATTCTTGATCAAGTGCCCCTCAGTGCCCCAATGTTGTACCCAAAACCTCTTCAGGCTCCTATTATCATTTGTGTAAATAAAGGTCAAAATTAAAACTGGCTTTATTTTGTAGTGTTATACCAAGTGTCTCTAAAGGAGCTCCTAATTAGATGTTTGCAAGTATATATGCAAGGCTCTTTGGATGATGAAATGAATAACAAAAGGATTGTTGGGATGTTTGGGGTGCCCAAAGCTTGTCCGAGAAACATGGCTCAATATCAGAAGGAAGATCTGACCCCTGGCCATGACTCTCTGTTCCACCAAACCTCATGAGGGGAAGGGGTTGCATCACTAAAACTCTGCAATGAGTCTCCGAGAATTTAGTCACAGCTTTACATCAGAGAGTAACAAAGTTATGGTTCAAGGGAAATAGAGACGATACGGGAATATTGATGTCCTGCACAATATTTGGATTGGCTTTCGCATGATATCTACATCAAACTTTCCTTTTTACCTGCAGACCTCCTAAAGACTTCTTAGCTCAGGACAGCTTGGTCTGAGAACTATCGAAACTTACCAGCAAGAGAAAAATGAAGGAGCTAGGTTGGTGTACAATCTAGGAGGATGAGTTCAATAAAATGGAGGATCAGCACCTGATGGTGTTGACTCAACAATTCTATCTTGATATTCAGAAGGACGAGGTGAGCTTGAACTTCTTCTGATCCCATGTTCTCCATCCACATGGGGCAGGACCCCAGTCAGTATCGAGGGCTCCAAGTAACAGTCTCATCTCTGAAAGGGGTGGGTATTAAGCCGTAGGCAGGTTGTCATTGTCTCAGCAAAGTGTCCTGGACTCCGCTAGAGGAACCAGCATGCAAATCAGGACACCAAGGCAGATGTTGAGGCCCAAGGCTGGACCAACTAATTATAAGGAGTAGAGTAGAAAACCATACTCCCAAGCACATCGGCTAATATGCTTCAGGACACAAAGAATTCTTCCAGCTCCCACAGCTAGAACAGCTGATTTTGCTTCTCTGTGCCCTATCTTCCTCAGATTTGGCCCAAGACCTAGACAAGGTAGTTGAAATAGCCTTTAATATCAGACCTGACTCATGCCAAGAGAGACAAGAACTAATTGACAAGCATGCTGTATTTATCTTGACTCCTTTTATCAGTCTATTCACTTTCCATAGACCCCTGCATGGTGCCCATTTTTCTCCATGTTCCCAAGATTATGTAACCCTCACCATCACTTATATAAGTTAGGTTTGATGTTACCTGAAAAAAGCTGCTATTTTTTCAGGACCTATTATATCCATGTACCATGCTATGTATTTCATACGCAGTGCTGCTAATTTTCACAACAACATTGCACATCAGTATCCTTATCCTCAGAAGAGGTAAGTTACTTGCTCAAGGGCATAATACAGGGCTGCACTGTAAACCCCAATATGACTCCCCAGAATGTGTATTTTACACTATATTCTGCTAAGAAATGTTTGAAAAGGATGATTCATGTTGATGTAATTTTGCTTTGTGAAGTTTTTAATACAACCAATTAAACATTAGTTCTTTCCTTCGACTTGAGTTGAATGTGAATATTGCACATTCAACATTTTTAAAAAATACTTTTCATAATGAAAAGCAATTTTAGCAGAATGAGCACTGATCAAAAATGAGATTTGCAATTGCATGCCAATGAGTCATGTGACCTTGGAAAGACCTTCACTTGCCCGGGAAATTTTTCTTATTAGTAAAGAGAGAGAAGAGGGGCAGCTGGGTAGCTCAGTCAGTTGGGCATCTGCCTTCAGCTCAGGTCATGATCTCAGGGCCCTGTAATCAAGCCCTGGAGTGGGGCTCCCTGCTCAGCAGAGAAACTGCCTCTCCCTCTCCTTTTGCCCTTCCCCCGGCTTGTGAGCTCTCTATCAAATAAATAAAATCTTTAAATAAATAAAAATAAAAAATAAAAAGGAAGTAGAGACTGAGGGACCGTGGGGAGGGTTGAAGCTCAGAAATTAAACTCTAATAGTATCTTCCAACTCTCCTAGATCTAAAGGTCTAATCAATTCTTTAGAGCACACACTCTTTATATAATGCTGGCTTTTGCAAAGAAGCCATAGAAATTATTCTTTCATTTTTCAAATTTATTTCTTATGGAAAAATTGTCCAGCTGTCTGCATTTCCCAACAAGTTAATCAACATCTTTCACATGTATGCAACTTAAGAGAAAAGCAATCATTATACTTGAAGTTGACCACTGGGATCTATCTGAAGCCTTGTTATCCAATGGAAAAAAATAAATAAATACAACTAGCAAATAAAACCAACTCTTGTCTTCAACTGGAAATGGATTTTCAAGATAATTCAATGTAAGGGACGGGTGTCTGAGTGTTTAGCCATGAAAATGTCGTCAGATCATTTCAGTGAGAAAAATGGAGACCAGACTTGGTCATGTTCTTCACGAAAGCCTTGGCAGCAGCAACACTCGTAGAAGGTACTGCAAATCAAAGTGTCCACAGACCTTCAAATGAGGAGACCAGGGCGTGTTTCATGCAGACAGCTATTAACAAAATCACCTCCCTCACTGTCTTTGTGGCTTAAGTGAAGAACTACATGGAAGAGGGAGAGGAGATAAAGAAAGTGAAGGTGGGGATGGGAAGCCCTGGAAAGAAATACATAATGAACTGCTTCCACGAGGTAATTTTTCACATGATGGTGGTGCAGACAGTTAGAGTAGTTCACCATGATTTTGCAGTCTGGTCTCAGATTTATCGCTAGAATTAATTCCTACATTTCTATGTAGGGCATTATACCTTCCATTCCTACCATTTTAAATAATAAATTAATTTTAATGCATTTTTCTCTAGCTTGAATAAGAAAGATGAAGGGCAATTGATAGGCTTGGAGTTTTTAGAGCACCTTTCAACAAGATTAAAAGCAATAAGGCATCCCAAGTCGGCTCTTCTAGAAACAGAAAGTAGCCAAATGCTGGGGCTGTGGAGTTGTTCTAAAGTGCTGTGTGGTCCCTACAGTATTCACAGCCCAAGGCACACTTCTTGACCACACTGATCCTTGGACAGAGTTGTGGCCCTGTGTGCTTTCAAGCAACTTCCTCAAGATGCTTATTTAAGATGCCTTCAATCTGTATTTGACAGAACAAATGAAAAGAAAGAGGCTGCTTATAACTCTCTCCAACTGGGAAGATACCAATACCTCTAGGGAACTCCCCAGTCATCTTATAGACCACTGGGGTTTCCCACAGTTCCATCCAGAGAGGAAGTGGGGCCACAGAAGGAGACTGCCTTGCTCTTTATAAAGAGCTGTGTTGCTGTATTGGGACCTGAGGAGAGAGAGAAATGAGACTATTTTGATTTTGTTTGATCATTTGTTTTATTTTGTCTTCTTCATTTTTCCCCCCTTCTTCTGGTACCTCCTTCCTGTTTCTAAATCTTCTCCTGACCATAATGCTTTTGTGTTTATCTGTCTACACTGGACTGCACTCAACACTGCAGTGGGAAGCTACTTCTCAGGGAGCACTTTCTTCTCTAACGTTCCAGATCAGCTTCTAAAGGGTGTGTTTCCTGAAAGCAAAGTATAGAGCTAGGGTGACCTTCTCTTCTGTCACAGGGAAAACTCTATGATCTTTAAAGTTTATTGAGATTTGAAGGAAAGAACAGACAACAGAAAAGATATGCTGACTCTTTTTGTTTGTTTTAGAGGGAGAGGGAAAGAGAGAGAGAGAGCAGGGGGAGGGGCAGAGGGAGAAGGAGAGAGAGAGAGAACCTCAAGCAGACTCCCTGTTGAGCATGGAGCCTGATTCATGATCCTGAGATCATGACCTGAGCTGAAACCAAGAGTCAGCTGCTTACCCAACTGAGCCAAGACATGCTGACTCTTAATCACCCTTAATGATAATAACTCCCTACATACTGGAAACTTCTCTAAGAACACAATGCTATGTTTGATTGCTCAACAGCTGGTTAAAAACTGAGGTGTTCAAAAAAATATCTGTTGCAAACACTGTTGGCTGGCAAGCCCAACAACCACTCTCAAGCTCCTTCTTCCTTGCTCACCTAAAATCTCCCGTCTTCCTCGGGGCTCTAAGTGGCAACTTCCATGGGAGTTCCAGGCAATGAGATGAGAGCAGAATTCTGATGGAGGCTTCCAGAAAAGCTTGTGCTTTTTAAGAAAGAGAACAAATAGATCTTGTGCTTTCTCCTTTTTTGCCCTTCTTCCTACCTTGGATGAAGATGTCAAGTCTGTAACTACCACAGCCATCTTTGAAGCAAGAGGCATGAAGACAAAAGCCAAAATGCTAAAGATGATGCAGTAAAAATAGAGACAGACCCTGAGTCTCTGATACATTACTGAATCAGCTGAATCAACTATTCACCTCCATATTATTGATGAGAAAAATAAACTTCAGTTTCTAAGGCCACCATTTTTCTGATTTTGTGTCTTGCAGTTGAAATCATTCCAAATGTTCGAGAAACTGTGTTTTCAGTATCTGTAAACCATTTATGTGTGATGATCATAATATCTTATATTTTTGAAGCATTCTTCAATTTACAAAGTTGTTTTGCCACAAATAATCTCACTTAATCTGCACAATAGGATAGTAAGGCAAGAATTGTTAGCCCAGGGCGCCTGGGTGGCTCAGTTGGTTAAGTGACTGCCTTTGGCTCAGGTCATGATCCCGGAGTCCCAGGATCGAGTCCCACATCGGGCTCCCAGCTCCACGGGGAGTCTGCTTCTCCCTCTGACCTTCTCCCCTCTCATGCTCTCTCTTGCTCTCTCTCTCTCTCTCAAATAAATAAATAAAATCTTTAAAAAAAAAAGGAAAAAAAAAAAGAATTATTACCCTGACTTTAAAGCTGAGCCAATTTAAGCTTCAAGGGTTTGTTTACTTATTTATTTTTAAAGATTTTATTTACTTATTTGACAGAGAAAGAGAGAGAGAGATCACAAGTAGGCAGAGAGGCAGGCAGAGAGAGAGGGGAAACAGGCTCCCCACTGAGCAGAGAGCCCAATGCAGGGCTTGATCCCAGGACCCTGAGATCATGACCTGAGCCGAAAGGCAGAGGTTTTAACCCACTGAGCCACCCAGGTGCCCCTCCGAGGGTTTATTTAAATAACTTGTCTACATTCACGTAAGAGAATCTGGAAGAAGTCAGTACCTGAACCCTTAGCCTCTGACCCCAACTCCTAGTTGAGTCTCGGCTCATATTGGACAACAAACTCTTGTCCTGATGTATTTATTATGTTCTTGACAATTCCTGAATAACTTCTATGGATAAGTCTTTAGATAGATTACAGGAATTGGATAAAAATGACTGAACTCATCATCTGGAGTGAACTGAGCACTGTGATAATCCCTGGGGTTTAATGGTGAATAGTATAAAATATCCTATTCTGGGGATTTCAAAAGGCCACTAGGAAAGACAATCATTTAAATCAGTTACCTTAAATATGCTATAGAATTGGCCATATAGCCTCTATTTATACTGTAGTATAGGATTAGTAATTCTTACTTTTGGGAGAAATGGGGATGAAGGGTAAGTGGAGGAGAGTGCCCTGTACACAAACACACTGTGTGTCTCTAAGCAATTTTGTGTGGTTGTGTATACTTTTGTGAAGTGGCAATTTATGGGGCTCCAGAGCTGCCCACATCTAGATCATAAAAGTTCTTGTAGGGCCTGGGGTGTTATATTCATGTGTGTGGTTACAATCAATAGAGTTCATATTATAGACATCATATCATATAAAGAATTATAGCTTTGAATACTTCTCTGGCATGAGACAGTAAACTAGAAACCTCTTCTGGCATCAGGCAGTAAAGTATTATCTGGAGGCAGGGTTGAGAAAGTTGCTGGAACAATCTTACCAGAAAGATCTAATGAGACCTAAGACTCAAGTTAACGTCCATAGACTGGTTAAGAGGAAGCAGGTTGGAGAGATATATAAATATCATTATCTGCAGACTATTATAGACAACTAGAGGTGATGGGAGGGATGTTGGTGTGTGAGAAGGAAGAAAACAGGAATTCATGAAGGTTTCTGGCTTGGGCTTCTATGGACGTGGTGGTGCCTTTCATGATAGGTAATACTAAAGGAGTAGCAGAAAGGGGTAGAGAGGCATAAGAAAGGAAATAAATTCCGCATTGCATATGCTGAGTTTGGTAGTCCTTTAAAACATCCAGGTAGAGATATTCATAAAAGAATCAGAAGTAAAAATCCATGATTCATTAAAAAAATTCTGGACTAGAGAAACAAATTTCTGAAGTTACAGAAGTAAATGGAACCTCCCTGGGACATGCGTAGGGAGGGAAAACCACGGACTAGAACTCTAGAGAACGCAAACGTTAAAAAAAAGTAAGCAAAGGCATAAGATCCAGTAAAGGAAATGAAGTAAGAGAGATCAGATGGGTAGGAGAAAAGCAAGCAGACAAACAAAGTTATTTCCAGAAAGCCTTAGGATAGGTCTCAAAAAGTTAGGGAGTGAGCAATAATCTTAATATTAATAGAGGACATTACCAAGCACTTACTATACATGGTATATAGTGACCATGTCTGCGTGGTCAACTCCTGTGAAGGGGTCAAGTGTTAAAAGGGCTGGACATTTACAGTTGGATTTTACCTGGGCCAATCATTAGTGATGCTTGACCTTCAAAAAAAAGGAGGTTCATCCAAGTAGTAAGAGTAGAAGCCAGACTGCAGTGGGCTGAAAGATGGTTGGGAAGTGAGGAAACAATAGGGAAAGGAATCTATTCTTTTAAAGAATCTCGACTGGAAGAGGAAGAAAACATCCCAAGGTACCAGGGTCATTTTTGTAACACAATAAAGACTCCAGTGATGAGGAGAGAGTGGAAAGGGGGAACTATAAGAACAAAAGAGAGATTGAGAAGTGTCCCTGAGGTAAGCCAGAGGAGATCAGCACACCAGTGGAGGAAGAATTAGCCCCGAATAGGAAGAAGCACACCGGGTCATCTGAGAATAGTGGGATGACCATATGCACAACTGTAGAATTTGATGACAAACATGTACATATAAATGACAAACTGGAATTAGTATGCATCTAACTAGAGAGTTACAGACAGCCTCTTCCAATAGTTGTTGACCATTGGTCACTGGCCATTGGTCTCCACTGACACTGGTCTCCTTCCGTGCTCAGTCTGAAGGAAGTTACTCTGTGCAGACCAGTTGGTTTCTGACATCAAGCTGATGTATTCACTGCAGAGAACTCCAACATTCTCTTTCTGCAAGTGCTCGAAGTTCAATTTTTAAGGAGGAAAGACTTAAATTGTGTCCCCCCTGGAAGCAGACCTTGAGATTCGAATGTCAGTGTCAGGAGTTTATTTGGGAGGTGATACCAGGAAGCCCTAGGAGGGAGGTGAGGAAGTGACATGAAGAAGACAAGGGAGTCAGCGCAGGGTACCCGAATACGCAGGTTCCCCCTTTGGGCAGCTCGGGCTCAGTTTCCCTGGGGAACTCCAGGAGATGGTGCCAAAGAGGTCTCAGAGAAGATGCTCCCTCAGTGAGGGGAAGAGGAAGCTGGGGTATTTATCTACTGATAACTGTTGGTCATCGAGGAGAGCTACCCCTAAGGGGGTTAACTCTGCTCCCAGGGATGTTAACTCCCTGGCCCTTCCAGCCTGCCCTGCACGTGGGTTGAAGTTTGCCCTTATAGATAATAAAGCTCCAGGCAGAGAGTCATGGATGGCAGCAGAGAAGGAGATAAGGTAATAGAAGCCACACACAGATAGTATCTACTAGAAGCTCCTCTTCATGAATGGAATATCTCAATTGCTGTCTGTGCTTATATTTTATAGGGCCCACGCCTGGAATGTGCTAGAAGTGTGTCTCTCTTCAGTCTCTGTGCCCTGCAAGACCTGTCCGAGCCTCTTTCTTGCACTGTGGGTTGTGGGGAAAGGACAGCTATCACCCCCTGTAGGTTTCAGCCATAAGGGAACAAATTCTAGGCAGAACATGACCAGAAAGAGTTCTCATTCTTTAGTCACTGAATTTCATCACAAATTAAATGTATACGGCTAGAAAATCATAATAAAAACGGTAGTGGACTTAGAACAATGTAGATTCAAATCCTGGGGCTGCTACTTACTGTGCAAACTTGGGCCAACTGAGCTTTCAGTCTCCTCATTTGTAAACAAGGATTCTATTTCCTGTTCCATTTACCACATCAGGTTGTGAAAATCCAATGAGATCATGCACATGAAAATAATTTAGAGGCACCTGGGTGGCTTAGCCAGTTAAGCGCCTGACTCTTAATTTCCGCTCAGACTGTGATCTCAGGATCATGAGATCAAGCCCTGCATCAAGCTCCACACTCAGTGGGAGGTCTGCTTGAGAGTCTCTTCCTCTCCCTCTGCCCTCCCCCCACTTACATGTGCACGCACTCTCTCTCTCTCTCTCTTTCTCTTAAAAAAAAAAAGAATTTAAAACCATGTCACATCATAAGAATTACCTATCACCATTATTGCAAGAGGGGGCCTTCTCTTTCTTCCTTTCTTTACTAAACAAGACCCATGTCCTCATGTCTCTCCCCTGCTCCCCTCAAACTGTGTCCCTGCTCTCTCTATCCCTATTTGTGTGTGCGTATACAAATGTCCATGAACTTTTTTGTCCAAATCCTTAAACTTGAGAATGGAGGGGTCCACTTTTCAGGATAAAACTAGCACAACAGGGATGCCTGAGTGGCTCAGTAGGTTAAGGCCTCTGCCTTCGGCTCAGGTCATGATCGCAGGGATTGAGATCCCGCATCGGGCTCTCTGCTCAGCAGGGAGCCTGCTTCCCCCTCTCCCTCTGCCTGCCTCTCTGCCTACTTGTGATCTCTCTGTCAAATAAATAAATAAATAAATTAGAAAGAAAGAAAGAAAGAAAGAAAGAAAGAAAGAAAGAAAGAAAGAAAGAAAGAAAGAAAGAAAGAAAAAAGAAAAGAAAAGAAAAGAAAGAAACCAGTACAACAGGTAGAAACGGGGACCTTTTTGCATTAACCTTATGTCATGCTCTCAGGATGAGACCCACAAAAAAAAGAGGGGATGAGGAAGGACTGCGCCCAGAGCAGGCGCTCTCTCGTTCTAAGAAGGAGAGAAAAAACTGAGGGAAGAACAGAAAAGAAGACACTGGAGATCAAATGGGAAATATGATCATTCTCGCTGAGCTCAACAGCAAAACGTCACCTCCTCCAGCTCATCTGAGCAGACGGAACCATGGAGTCAATCTGGCATGACCATATCTGACTTATGACTCCACCACTTCAAGCCCTATCCTCTCTCATGTTTGTATACTGTCGTACTTTCCGCCAAACATCCACCAGAGATGTGAATAAGCATAAGTCAATCTGAGGAGTAACTGTGGAAAAGCTCACAGTGTGGCAGGGGCTATGCTAAATGCTGAAGACGCAGGAATGAGTAAGACATAGCTTGGACCTTCAAGGAATTATAATTGAGTAGGAGAGAGAGATAAATCAATTATAATATCCAATAAGCGCACCACTACAAGCAGGTACAAGAGGCAGAAATAATCGCGAGGGGGAAGTGATTAAATACACAGACAGTAAGTCAGAAAGGATGTCCTAAAAGAGATGAATGCTGGCATGGGGGTTGAAGGATGAATAGGACTTCCCCAATCCCGAGAGGAAACAGTGGAAGTGTTCCAATCAGAGGCATGGAAGGCATGGAAACTATGAAACAACACAGCTGTGGGTAACTTATAATGGATTCCATTATAAGTTGTTTAGATTCGATTCTACAGGCAATAGGGAGCCATAGAAGTTTTAAGCAGGAGAGCAATGCCATCGATAGATATTTTTGGAATATCACTTTCACAACCATGTGGAGATTAGCTTGCATTACTTTTTGGCAAGAGAGGCAGAAACCGGGGACAGAAAGATGAGTGAAGATGTTGTATTAAAAATCCCATATCTGAGGTATATCTAGCAGGCTTCTTTGGGTGATGTGGTAAGGGCTGAGGAAGGAGTAGATGGAGATAGGATGGAGATTGGCATTCAGGAAGTGGCCCTGAGGTGGGCTGAACAAGCACGCAGGCGTTGCAGACCAGTGAGAATACAGAATGCAGCTTACAGCTCAAGAAGACATTTCTTTGCAGAAAGACAGGATTACAAGCAGCCTTTGGGGTAACATGAAGCCTACACATAACGCTTATAAATACAGAAGACATCCAAACAGTCTTCCTGATTCAGCTCAAATTAAATACACTTCCTTTTGAAAGGTTAGCGAGCTTGGCTTTTGCTGAAGTGTTTCTTCTCCACACTTCGTTTTAATATCGTGCTGACAAATTGCCTTCACTTTGAGGATTTATCTCCCTTCAGATGGAGCTCGCCAAACAGTAGTTGTAAAGTCATAAAACTTCAAGGTGGTGATTAGTGGTAATGGATAGAGGGCAGCGGGGGTGGAGATGTGCAGGGGGAGCGGTGGGTGCCACGCCGTTTCAGTAGATGGAGGCATCCCCAGAGCCAGCCTGAAATGCCCACGGCCAGGTTTTCAAAATGTCATCAGCACCCCCTCTAATCGGTTTTCTGTGAGACCACCAAGTGAAACTCTGCACCGATGACAAGACTGGGGAATCACACAGCCCAGCGGGTCCCTCTCAGAGCTCGTGCAAGGTTGATTCTCCAAGAACAAGGATTCGGTGAGAGCTTGGAAGGGGAAAGCTGCCTTTGAATTCAGCTCTGCACTTCCCAGGATCTTGTCCTGACAGCCACAAGGCTCTTGTCCCTGAGAAACAAAGCCCTGTCAATGCCAAGCAGACAGCCCCTTGGGTAGTCAGACTCCTAGGAAAAAATAGTCTGCCCTATTTTGGTCCCTGCTCATGAACTCCCAAGGCAGCAGCGTCTCCAAGGTATTTCGGTACATGCAGCTGGCACTGGCTTTTCCAATCTGCAGAGAAGGAAGCCTGCAGAAAGACCAGGTTTTGCGAGGGCACAGAGGAAGTCCTGGTGAGGGACTTTAAATAAGCCTTCCGTGAACGTTAGATGTTCTTCTGGGAGTGGTGGTGTTTCCTCCTTGGCTAGCGGGAGACAGCGTAAGTGCAATCTATTACCAGGTTATTTACCGGGGAAAAAACTCTGGTAGGCAATCTTGAACTCACAGATACCAGAGGGGAGCAAAATGGTCCTTTACTTTTCTCATGCAATCATTTATTAGTTCATACAATGGAGCCTTTTGAATCACTGGTTTCTCATCCTTCCTCCTTTGTTAGCATCACTCCTTTCTACAAGAGTCCGCGCTCCAGGGGCACCTGGGTGGCTCAGTGGGTTGGGGCCTCTGCCTTCGGCTCAGGTCATGGTCTCAGGGTCCTGGGATTGAGCCCCGCGTAGGGCTCTCTGCTCAGCGGGGAGCCTGCTTCCCCATATCTCTCTGCCTGCCTCTCTGCCTGCTTGTGATCTCTCTCTCTCTCTCTCTGTCAAATAAATAAATAAAATCTTTAAAAAAAAAAAAAAAAGAGTCCACGCTCCATTCTGGAAAGAGGGAATGAAAGGGTCTTCAGACTTAACACTCTGGATGGTGACTGTATGCTCTTCTTCTGCTAAGGAGGGAATCCCATTCCACACAGACAATCTCTTCTCTAGCCTGATTTCTCTTTCTCTCTGAGCATTACGTCAGTGCATTATTATATAAACATGGTCTCTGTTTCATCCTCTTCCTTGCCGGACCTCCAATCCCAAAAAGAATAAAAAAGAGCCGGAAAGGATGAATGGAATATAAAAATTATGCCCAGCCATATCCCTGGTGCTGTCATGCGTGCTCTCATTACTATTATCTCTGCATTATTGTGGAGCTGGAGATAAGAGTTCCCCACTCAGATCTAAACTCCTAATATTTTTAAAGGCCTGTGTCTTCCTGTAAGAAATGTTTGTATCCATTTTTTTCTTCCCCAGCGAATAATTCAAAAAATTGTTTGTGGTTGCAAAAGTTCAGTTATTATAGAAAATGCCTTCATTTTCTCAATGAAAAGGAGAAAGAATAAAACTATAAAAAGTGTAAAAAGCAGCTATAAAAAGTGTATTGTAACCCAGGAGCCACTATCAGAAAAACAGTGGCAAGGATTTCGACAAGGTGAGGAGAATTGGTTTACAACACATTAAATCCAAGCATTAGGAGAGATTAAAAAAGAGAGAGAGAGAAACCAGAGCACTGGGAAGCTGATGCCAAAGTTGGCTTAGAACCGGAAGCGATACCTTCTCAAAACTGAGCCAGAGTGGATGACAGGGAGCCCCCTTCCATCTCCCCTGCCCAGAGCCAGGATTGGTCTTGGAGTGTGGGTGTCCTGGGTTGCAGGCTAGGATTAAGGAGAAATCGTCGCCCCAGTCGGAGGCTACAGGAAAGGAGAGCTGATATTCCTGTCATCTCTAATGAAGAATTCTTTATCCACATTTGATTTCAGGAAGAAATCCCTCAAAAACAATCGAGACTCAAACCTTTTAAATTCTTTGTGTTTTATTTGACCGTGTCGGATTTTTTAAAGTAGGCTCCACGCCCAGCACGGGGGTAGAACTCATGAGTTCAAGGGTCACATGCTCTTCCGACGAAGCTGACCAGGCGCCCCAAAACCTTTTAAATTCTGAAAATGGCCATGGTGGTGGTACTTTCTAAACATTTCTTAGATGTAAGTTATCATTTTATTCTCAATTAAATTCTGAAAACTGCTTCCGGGTCTGAGTCTGCTCCCAGCGAAGGACAAATGTGAATTTCCAAGACAGAAAAGAAACACTTGTAAGATTATTTATTTTCTGTTTTCAGATTACAGTATAATATGTGTACACAACTAGATCTCACATAGTAGCACAAACCTCCTCAGTAGATTATTTGGACCTTCTCTATTTTCTTCTCCACCTTTCGGAGAAGGGTCAGTTATTGATACATTATCTCCGCTCAGATCACAGCAAAGCTAAGAGACATTTCTTTTCTCTCCTCCTTGCCTCACATCCAAGGTCAGAGAAAACAGATGGTGAGGGTATCTAACAGTTGCTTCTCTTCCTTGTTCTCTTCTCTGCAGAGCAGCCATGGGGGGTGGGGTTGTTTAAAACAAGGGTTCTCAGTGGGGTACCTTCCAAGAGACCATGGGCAATGTCTGGAGCCATATGGGCTGTCAAGTGGGGGGTGGGGGTGACCCCCGGAGTCTGGTAGGTAGAAGCCTCAGATGCCAAGCATTCCCACTTCCCATGGGAATACTCCCCACAACAAAGAATTATGTGACCCCAAATGTCAGTAATGCTGCACTTGGGACACTCTGCTTTATTTTTATGTTAAAGATTTTATTTATTTATTTGACAGACAGAGAGAGAAAGAACAAGCACTGGGAGCAGCAAGCAGAGGGAGAAGGAGAAGCAGGCTCGCCACTGAGCAGGGATCCCAATGCAAGACTTGATCGTGGGACCCCGGGATTGCGACCTGAGCTGAAGGCAGATGTTTAACCAGCTCAGCCACCAAGGCGCCCTGGGACACTCTGCTTTAAAACATCTGTTAGATCATGTCAGTCTTCTGCTGAAATCACTCCGATGGCTTTCCATACCCCTGAGAATGAAATTCAACTCTTTTCTGAAAGTGCATCTTGATAAATAAATAAGCAAAACATAAACAGACAAGATTTGTTTGCCATCCAGCATGATCTTCTTGAAAATAAATTTTAAATTGAACCAAAGGGACTACGGGATCAATATCACATTATTTAGGACAGAACATTCACAACTAAAGGTTGGTGGATTTCATAGCCATGTTAGATATGGAGGAAGTACATTTTAGGTGTTAACTAACATGATCAAAGGAGCAAAAGTGGGAAAATGAAAGACGTGCAAGGAGTAGACAGGCTGCCTGGAATCAGGGTTTCAGAAACAGGAAGGAGTCACAGGGAAGGGAATGAAAAGTCAGATGGATTTACTGTTGAGGGTTCTGAACGCTGGAATGAAATTTTTAATGATGTGAAGCCACTGAAGATTTTCAGGCTGGGTGACAAGTTGAAATCTGTGTTCTAGGTAGATTTTTCTGGCAGGATAGGATACTATGGATTAGAGAAGCATGAGTGCAGTCAGGAAATAGGAGACTTACAAAAATAATCTGAGTGTGACATAATTTGTACCCAAATAAGCGTGAATACAGTGAGAACGGACAGGAAGACAACAAAGGTTTTAAAGGGTTTTAAAATTCATCCAGGAACAACTAGCTAAGCATCAAATGGGCAAGGAAAGGAAGTTGGTGCTAAAAATATTTTTAAAAAGTTATATTGGATCCCCACTCTAGAAACTCCTAGTTCAGTGATCATCATCCATTCATTCACTCATGATTCAATATTTAATGACTGTCCATGTATGCCAGGCACTGTTTTAGGGTGTTTGCCATTCAGCACAGAACAAAAGAAATAAATGTCCCCTCACAAAATTGATATTCTGGTAGGGAATAGACAGGAAACAAGTATGCAATGAACTAATAAGAGAACACAGATATTTAGTTCCATGATGTTAGTAAGTAAATACGGAGAGCCTAGCATCTACTCCATATTTTTTTTTGACAGAGAGAGAGAGAGAGAGAGATCACAATAGGCAGAGATGCAAGCAGAGAGAGAGGGGGAAGCAGGCTCCCTGCGAGCAGAGAGCCCGATGCAGGGCTCGATCCCAGGACCCTGAGATCACGACCTGAGCTGAAGGCAGAGGCTTTAACCCACTGAGCCACCCAGGTGCCCCTCAACTCCATATTCTTGAAGTAGAAACAAAAGTCTTACAGTCTCACTGGAAAACAAAACTCATGCCCCAGCTGCAGAAAAATACTTAAGACAGCCTAACTGCATCCTACAGTTCATAAAACGCATGACACTTCTTGGACCCTTGCAACCACTCTTTGAAGCAAAAACGTTGATATCTCCAATACAGAAGAGGATGCAGAACCTCGATGATTTCATTAAGCCCCAAGAACCAAAAAGGGGCAGACGGAACTTGCACCTGCCTCTCTAACCATGGAGGCATCATCCTGCTCATTCAGCAGATGATTCAGACACATGTCCACTGATTAGTGTTTCGTTGCTAATGCAGTTTTTAATTTCGACTAGTAATTTGGTGTGATCTAGACACGGTCATCGTTC
>CM052804.1:23065282-23168389 GCA_028533885.1 Nasua narica | reverse complement strand
ACAGAGTGACAGAGAGAATGAGAACACTCTCCTAGGAAACATTTGATTTCTGATACTGGTAGTGGGCACAGAGAACAGGGACTCCATATCTGATCCTAACAGGGGACACACTAAGTTAATTTTCATCCACTTTTCTTAAAGGACCAAGCAAACCAGTGGGCAATTGTTGGCAAGCCGTCTATCACATGCTTCTAAGATCTCTATCAAGAAAAGAAGAAAAATCAGTGTTTGGGTAAGACACTGGCATCCTGTAGGCTACATCTTATAACAGACTTTCCAGCTTGAGTGACTTCCCGTTAAGGATTGGAAACCTGTGAACTTTCCTTTCAGAGGAGGACAACTGGTCTACATTTGTAGACTGCTAGCCTGATCCTGAAATATTTCTGCAGCCAAAATTTAGTCTTCAGCACATTTCTCAGGCTTCCAGTTTTGCCAAAACAATAGACTGGATACCCAGAAAAGGTCCTCACTAAGAACACTTTAGGAAGTCTAAACAAATATATCAAATATCCTTTAAACTCCTAGCTAAAATCATGAGTAAGTGAGAGAAATTCTCAGGGATCGGATATAAAGAGAATACTGAAAACTACAAATGTAAGTAGGCGAGCAGAGGCTTCAATGGCCTGAGGAGGTATTGTCAGTCTCAATGATGTGTTTTATATTCTTGTATTTTATTACCATGGTAGATGAAACCTTGGGCCAGTGGGAAAGAGGGAAATGAAACAGACTCCTACATAGTACTGAGACCCTTGACAGCTGGATTAATAAAATATATCAAAAAGACTTTGTCTGAATCTCCTAGGTATTTGAATGAGAAAACAGATTTCCCCTTAAAAATTCATATCTATGAAAGTGTAACACATGGATTTGGGGTCAAATCAATACCACCTGCACGGTGTGTGCCCTTTTAAACAAAGAACAGACTATTCAAATTGATCCCAATTTGTAATGCTTCAAAGCTCTAGGCTAAAGAAAATTCAAAACCACCCTAGTAAAGCATGCCCTGTAGCCAGATCATACAGGATTTCCACAGGGTAGGCCAGTGTAAGGAAACTCTCACATTAAAATATACAATGATCATGAGGAAACAAGCAACCATGAGCAAGAGTCAGCATACACACACATGCACACACACACACACACACACACACACAGGCACATGCATGCACACATATACATACACAAAGAATTAGGCTACCAAGAAAATCAGATTGTAGAATAATCTGAAATTATAAACGATTATGTTTAAAATGACTAATAACAGAAAACAAGGAATTAAGACATACAGATAGTCTACAAACAAAAAGGAAAGATATTTGAGAAATAACCACCAAACACTTCCAGAAATAGAAAACTTTACCATTTAAATTAAAATTCAACAAATGAGTTAAAGACCAAGTTGAACACAATTTCAGAGAGCTGGAGAATACATGGGAGAGAACTACTCATCACGAAACACTGAAAAATTAAAAGGTAAAAATAATATAAAAGGGAAGTTAAGCCTGGAGGGGGGAGCTAGAGAGAAGATTTACCAGGTATTTGGTAAGACTTCCAGAGAAATGGGTCTTTTTGGCCTTGGATTTAGCATTGATTTCTTGGATAGGATACCAAAAGCACAGCAAAGAAAAACAGATACACTGGATTTCATCAACATTCCAACTTTCTTGAAAAGAACCCACAAAATGGGAGGAAATATTTTTAAATCGTGTGTCTGATAAGGATCTAATAACCACAACATGAAAATAATTCTCACAGCTCAATAAAAAGATAACCCAATGTTAAAATGGGCCAAGGATTTAAATAGACATTTCTTCAAAGATGATTTACAAACGGCCAATAAGCACATGAGAAAAATGCTCAACGCGATTATTCATCAGAAAAACGCAAACCAAACCATGAGCTCTTACTTCGTACTCTCTGAAATATGTATAATAAAAAATGGAAATCGCATGTAGAGATGAGGATATGGAGAAATCGTAACCCTCAAACTATTAGTTTAACATAGTATATCCATTTCAGACAATAGTTTGGAAGTTCCTCAAAAAGTTAAACATGGAGTTACCTTATTATGTAGCAATTTTCCACTGTATTCCACAAAATAATTGAGAACAGGTCTACACGAAAACTTAGGCATAGATGTTTATAGCAGCATTATTTGTATTAGCCAAAAAGTGGAAACAATTCAAATGCCCATCAACTGATGAATGGGTCAGCAACTGTGGCATATCCATACTATGAAATATTATTCAGCCATAAAAAAGCAAGTGCTAGTTCATGCTGCAGCATGGACGACCCTTGAAAACCTTGTGCTAAGTAAAAGAAGCCAGAATAAAAAGGGTCACATATTGTAGGATACCATTTTTACATTTCATGTCCACAATAGGCAAATCCGTAGAGACCAAGAAAAGATTCGCATTCACCAAGAGCTGGTAGAGGCTGGTACTGGGAATGGCTAATGGACATGGGGTTACTTCAGAGGTAATGAAATGTTCTGGAATTAGATAGCAGTGATGATGGTACTACTTTGTGAATATACTAAAACTCACTGAGTCAAGCACTTCAATAAGGTGAATTTAGGGTAAGTGAATTATGTCTCAAAAACAAAAAGAAGAAAGTTGGGAACCCACTGTGCAAACTTGTCAAGCTCCACTCATATCCTGTCTCTGAAGATCTCATGAGCCAAAACAATCGCATGACGGATCCCAGAGTCCAGGGGCAGGGAATCATATTTGGCCTATGAAGATAGCGGTACTTACTGAGCAAGAATCTAATGTCTCACAGCCATAACAAATTATAACTTCGAGTGTAGGAAATCATGGAGGAATAAAAATATTGGACAAAATCAATATGTCAAGTCAGTGACTTAAAGCATTTTAAGATTATTGTATTGATTAAATGGAGGGTAAAATATTCATTAACTTTAGAGTTAGTCAAAAAGCATGTTACACATCTAAGAATGTATATATAAACATATATAAAATATACACACATGTATGCATATACATATAACTCTAAAACAATAGAAAAGAAAAAGGGAAAAAAATCTATTTAATTCAGGGTACCCGGGTGACTCAGTCACTTAAACATCTCCCTTCTCCGCAGGGAGCCTGCTCCTCCCTCTCCCTCTGCCTCTCCCCCTGCTTCTGCTCTCTATCTCTCTCTCTCTCTCAGGTAAATAAAATCTTTTTAAAAAGACTACTTAATTCACTTAAGAAGGTAAAAAAGGAGGGGGGGAAAGAGGTAAAAAGAAAAACTAAATCGTAGAAAGTGCAAAGTGAGATGATAGAAATCACCCCAAATATATAAATAGTCACAACCAACACACCAAAGTCATCAGGGAAAATAAAGTCTCAGATGCAGATTTTAAAATAATAATGCATTTATATGTTACACACTAAGGAGAAGAAAAGAGACTTTTTACCACATTGCTGACCGAATACAAATATCCACTCCCCTCACCCCACCCCTGAAAGTTTGGCTCCAATGATACCATGTTAGTAGTGTTTGAAAGCACTTTGCTTCCAATCAAGGACATTTAAGCTCACTGTAGAATTTTCCCGCATTCATCCTCATATCTACCCCACACTAGGTGGCGAATAGGAAAATTCAACTTTTTCAAGTGGAAAAAAATGAACAAGCCCATAGAAATTTGCAAGTGAATTCCAGCTTGGGCTTCCCCCAAGTTGGGGGGAAGCTGGACCGTAAAACACATTATCTCCACGGGAAGGTGCAGCTGGGGTGAGTCTGTGACAAGGAGCAGGTCCGTGGTCTCTCCTTCTCTGACCTATTGCTTTCAATTGTCCGAAAGCACAGCCCAATTTGGAAGCCATTGAAGCGAGGTTTGGAAAAGTAGGCAGGAAACTGTCTGAGGTCATTTGCTACAAACCACAATTCCCTTATCAGGTTCTGGGCTCAGAGATGAGGACTCAACGTCCTCTCTGGTTTGAATGAAGTAAATAGACAAAAATATCCCAAGCAGTTCACAGAATTGTGCTAGAAAAAAAAAAAAAAAAAAACCCAAACAAACAAAACAAAACAAACACAAGCTTGTCCGTTGCCTGTGATTGTTTAACCCCTAAAAGAATCCCCTTGCCCCTGAATTCACACTGTGCCACAAAGGCTACCAAAGAGGTCCAACCCACATACAGGAAGGAAATTCCAGCCAATCGCCATATTACAATATGACCACAGAGCGCAACGAAAAAGGAAGAATCTACCAAAGAACAGAACTGCAGGCTACCAGACGGACCAAGAAATCCGCTACTCCATTAGGGATCAGCATTCCCACTTTCTGACCTATGATATGTGATGCGCCTCATGGACACAGGACCACAGTATATAATTTACCAATATCCACTTTCTCCAAAGAGAAGGTTTATACCATCGACGCCCCACAGCACGCTGGATGAGTTAGGTGTGAATAAATGTGTAATTTGGACATATATCAAAAGACAAGGAGATGCTACGTGTTCACATGGCCAAGAGAGTCACATACTAGCTAAGAAGGAATATTGGACTTGAACCTTCTCCCTCTGAGTGAGTTTTATGCAGGGCAAAGTAGCTGTGGGATTTATTTTGAATAGCAAGGGACGTACTTTCTAGGATGCCTGTCATTTTCAGCCTGGCATTCATTTCTCCTCCTCCTAGGAAAAAGACCCCGATTTCCTTTGGAAACCATCCCAGGTCCTATCTTAGTTTTCCAGATTGGGTTGGGTCGGCTGCATACCTACTCAATAAACCCTGGGTAGCCCACCCCAATAGGAGAGAGTCCATTCCCCGCTCATTCAAGTTGTTGGCAGAAAATAAAGGACCAAGGTCCCCATTTCTCCACTGAGTTCAGCTAAGGACCAGTCCCAGCTTCTCAAGGTTGCCTGCATTTTATGATTTGGGGCCCCCTTCCTCTATCGTTAAAGCCAGGAACATTCGTTTGAATCCCTTTCATGCCTGCAATGTCCCCCCTTTTTCCTTCTGTCCTCATCTCCCTGACTTTTCTATTGTTGTCTACTACATTTAAGGATGCACGTGCTTAGATTGAGACCACCTGGATAATCCAAGTTTTTCTCTTCTCACAGTCCATATAATCAGCTCTGCAAGGTCTTTTTTACCGTGTAAGAAACATATTCCTGTGCTCCAGATATTCTAATATAGACATTTGGGGGAAGGAAGGCATTCTTCTGCCTGTTACAGCATTGCTACTATAATTTTTAACAGGATTTCAAGGGAATTTGTTTCAGATACAGAAATCATAGTGTGAATGTTTATAAGAAGTGACTCCATCTACTCTTAAAATCAACTAAGCGCGTTGCTTGTAACATTTGCATGAAATGAAAATAGTACTCATTACCCTAGTCCACTGATGTGGGACACGCATTACTTTACCTTTGAGTGACGTCTCCAGGACACAGGATTACTCGTATGGGAGGCAGATATTAGGTCCTTCTTCCCTGTAACGCAAGGGAATATTTTAGCAACAATGAAAGTCTTCACTGTGGGGTCACTAAAGTAAATAATCATGGATTCTTCCTTTCTGCCTAATAGATCATCAGATCCCCACGTCCAAATTCTATTTGGCTGGATATGGCCAGCCCGGTGTGGATTCTTTAAAAAATATAGTAACCATCATCTTCCTATTAAGGTTTGTCCTAATTTTCTTTACCTGGTCTACATCAAAGCTAGATGCATGGTTGTTTAATTTATTAAAATTCAAACCTATCTAAAAGGTAAATAAGAAAGGAGAATAAACAGCACTGGGAGTCCAAGGAGCAGAGTTCTGGTCTCTACTTTGCCTGTGTCCTTGGGCATGTCATTTCATTTGATGGGTATTTCTTATCTACTAAATGAGAAAGGTAAGTGAAAATAATTTCTTGGGTCATTTCCAGCTCTGGGCATCTATATATTATTAACTATATCAGAAATAGACTCCAAAGAGTCTTTTAAAACCCCTTATTCTTGTCAAATTTGCCAATTGAATCAGGGCCCTATGGGATAACTCTCTTTTAATATTAAAAACACACAAGAATAAACATCTTAAAATTCTAAAAGTAAAAAACAAATAATGGTATTAACTAGCCCTATCATAATGATTAATTCACAATATAGACACATATCAAATCACTATGCTATAGACCTGAGACTAATATGTCAACTACATGTCAATAAAAAGGTTAAATAGGGTCGCCTGGGTGACTCAGCCATTAAGTGTCTGCGTTCGGCTCAGGTCATGATCCCAGGGTCCTGGGATAGAGCTCCGCATCAGGCTCCCTGATCAGCGGGAAGCCTGCTTCTCCCTCTCCCACTCCCCCTACTTGTGTTCCCTCTCTCACTGTGTGTCTCTCTCTCTCAAATCAATAAAATCTTAAAAAAAAAAAAGTTAAATAAATAACAAAATAATACTATTAGCTATCGAAAATTGCATTTTGCTTTTTACAGCTCATCTTCTGAACAATTGCTTCTCTAAGCTCTGGAAGACAGTGTACATTGCCTTTCCCCAGAGGAGGTAGGATGTTACAGCTGTCAGGTGTGCGGGCTCTATCTGCTCTAGACCACCTGCTTTCAATGTCTGGGCTCCTGTTTTGTAGCTGTATAATCGTGGAAAGGTTACCTAACTCCTCATGTTTCAGTTTCCTCATCTAGAAAATAAAGATGATCATTTCTTTTTATTGTATCTTTGAGATGAACATTATCATAACTTACTATGGCTATCACTTCACAATGTATGGGAGCTAAACCTTCATGCTAACACCTGAAACTCATACAGAGACATATCCCAATCTACCACTCAATAAAACCAGGAAAATATAAAATAATGATAACTATCTCACAAGTAATGGAGTGGAGTGAGTGAATTAATACAAAGTTCTCGCTACAGAGCCTGACATAACAATGCTCGATAAATGAGAGCTATTAACTATCGTAAGACTCACAGAGTCATTTTTTTTATAATTGAGAAGTCTGTCTTGAAATGGTTGGAAGGTCCATTCTCCAATTTGAACCTATTTCCAAATGCTTAAGGTTCTCTAGCCTGGAATAAATATCTAACAGAAATCATAGCGGAAGGGCGCCTGGGTGGCTCAGTTGCTTGAGCGACTGCCTTCGCTCGGGTCATGATCCTGGAGTCCCGGGATGGAGTCCTGCATCGGGCTCCCAGCTCCATGGGGAGTCTGCTTCTCCCTCTGATCTTCTCCCCTCTCATGTTCTCTCTCATTCTCCCTCAAATAAATAAATAAAATCTTAAAAAAAAAAAAAAAAGAAATCATAGCGGAGAGAACAAGGAAAACACATATAAAGACGGACTTCTTAACTGTGGAGGTAAAGTTTAATGGGGCTTTACCTTAAGAAAAAGTCGTTTCTTCCTGTTTGCATTTCAAGCATCTGAGAGTTTTCAAGCAAGAGTTGGAGCTGTTGGAACAAATTACCTGGTTGCAAAATTAAGATTTCTGATTCCCCGCTGAAAACCGGAGGGCTGGGGGTGAGGTCATTGTTGAGCAGGGTCTAACCAGTGCTGCGAGGCTCTAGTCATTAGCTCTCAGGGACGTGCAGGCTGGGGTTCAAGCGCCGCTTCTGAAAAGGCACCATTGTGCCTCCGGGCAAACGTTAGACCTTCCGCCGCATTTGTACCTTGTGCGCAAGCTGAAAGTGCGTCCTCACGTGCTGCTCTTTCAAGGGCGATCCCGATGGCTCACGTGTTCTCGGCACCAGGAGCCCCGGAGCCTCTGTAAAGATCAGCACAAATCGTGGTTTCTTCTGGGACTCCCCCAAATAAGAACAACCAACAAACTAACAAACAAAAAACAACACCTTGGTAGTTAGAGATTAAGACAATGGTGCTATTGATACGAAGAAGAAACACGTGTCTATTAAGTCCCAGCACTTTAGACACGTGGTGGAACACCATGCCCACCACTAATCAGTAAGGCAGGAGTATCATAGCCACCTTCTGCGGAAGAAAAGCAAGGCACAGCTCGCCGAAGACGCTGGCCCTGGGTCAGGACTTTATTTAAACCCCCGTCTCTCTGCGTCCCGAGACCCTGATATTGAACAGGGTGCTTGATCGCCTCGGTAAAGACCGCGGGGAGGGCCCCTTCCACGGCTCCTGGCCTCGCCCCCAGAGATTGGCTCTGCCTTGTCTCATTTGTCTTTAGCAACCCGCTTCACATTCGCTATTTGTGTTTACTTATGAAGGGCTTTGCTCCAGTGATTAAGGACCTAAAGCGGATAATTACCCTGTGATTTGCAAGCAGTGCAGAGGCTGGTATTTCTGGAAGTAGGATTGCCGTATAAATATTACCTGTGTGCTGTGTCAGCTGATTGCCCACCTTGAGAGCAATCTCCCTGTTAGTTTTATGGCACATTAAGTCTCCTTTTGGAATGAATTGAGTTTGTACGAGTGGGATTGGTTACATCAGAATAAAAAAGTAAACAGCGGGGAAGACTGGAACAGCTATAAAATAGAAGCATTAGGAAAAGGGAAAGGAGGGGTAGGCAGGAAGGGGAGGCACGGAGAGGAGAGGTTCCCAATGATAAACTAATAGAAATGGGGTGACTGAGCAGATTATACTTAATGCAGAGAGTGTGACTGTTACGGAGAATGGTGAGTCAGAGGATGGAATAACACTTAGCTCTATAGGAAGGAAATTATTTGGGGAAATGAGAGGGGAGAAGAGAAACATTACTATTTATTAAGTGTCTACCATGTGTTTCTCCTTGTACCTTCCAGCAGGCATGAAAGCCCAACCAGACGCCCCTTGCAGTCTTTCAACTTGCCCCCCACGGGCTGTACCATCCCCAAAGCCATCAGGGGAAATGAAACACCACTTGCCAAGCATTTCCCACACCCTGTCGGCACTGTTAGGTATATTTTCTCTGCTCACATTTAAACTATTTGAAGCCAGAAAGCGTCTCATGTATCTCAGTATACCTAGTAACCTACATGAAGTTCTCAATAAGCATTTGTTGATTCAAAAGAAAATAAAGAAAATGCGCAGAGCAAGAAAGCCTTTCTATGAAAGAGCCCAAAGATCTGGATTTCTTGGTACGGATGTCAGGATAAGACCCGAGCCTTTCAAACACAGTTTCATTTCCTAATGTTAGAATACTGGCGGCACCAAATGTGATCAGAGTCCCTAACTTAAATAAACTACTCATTTTGAGATTGATTTGTCTTACACGTACGAAATTGCAATACTCAGAAGAAATACAATATTTCTTTTACTTACCACTACAGAGGGGGTCTCTATGATGTATCATAAAGTGAAAAAATGCAAGATAGAGAGAAGTGTTTAAAAAGAGAGTACACAGACGTGTGTGCTGTTGGCTAATTTTACAAAATAATTGGCAAATTGAAAAATAAAATGGTAACCTGTGGGAGGGAAGAAGAGGGCGTAAGCGACAGAAAGTGAAGATGGATATCTCTAAATGTATCTTGTTTTATATGTTTTACCGCAGGATCAAATATTTAACATAGAAAATAAAAATAAAATGTAAAAAGCAGCTCCTAAAAATCAAAATCAGAGTGAAACAAAGGAACTTAGCTGTGTATTGAGTTAGTAGCATAGCCCTGCATAGAGATATTTCATATTTCATATTTCAAGCAATGTAAAACATTATACCAGATATTCCTAATAACATATATCCTAAAAACAGTAAGATCATTTTTTAAAAAATCTTAATAACCATGACTTTGAGGTAACATTGGTAACATCCGAGGTAGATAGTCATGAATTCTGGTATTTCACACATTAATTATTATGTTGGGGACACTGGAAGCCAAGCTTTTTGACATAAGAGAATGTTCTATAGAGCTAAGATTGAAGAGATTATGTTTAAAACTTAGTAACCCTAAATTTTAATTGGAAGTATGCATTTTATCTTACACATAAATATATGTAAATAGATACCCATGTATATTTGTGCAATGACATGTTTTCATATCTGTGCATATATCACGTGTACCTGCATATACATAAACACATGTATTCCCCTCCCCCCAATTCTGTTCACTGGAAAGGCCTAGAAACAGTGGAGCAACCAGTACCCTTCCCAGACAGATTCTGGTCTTAAATACTCAGGCTCTTCGAGAAATTCTTTTATTTTAGATCTTGAACAAGAGTTGTACAAGATTAGCTAATAACATCTCATCATACCATAAAACAAGGAAGTATTCAAAGACCATGCTGGAATCAGTCAATCAAATCAATCAATCCCACAAAGGCTATGTTGCTTTTTTTACTTACTAACATATTCTAGAAGCAAAGGGAAGTGATTTTCTTATTAATCACTGTCCTATGTTTCTATTAGTATCTCCCCTATTAGTGTAACACACACACACGCATGCACACACACACCATAAATTTATGGTGGGTAACATAAACATGATTACATTTGAAGAGAGAAAAAGAGTAAAGCCCCTCAAAGTCCATTTTGATAAATAAAAACTACCCTTTATCTCTGGCATAGGGTCTGGTAAATTCACTCTCACTTAAGATTGTTGTTATATGCTATTGATTAACTTGAAGTCTTGGCCATTCATTGGCTTTTTATCTTTGGTTCTAAATAAATGGTATTTTCAGTTGTTTTTGTTTTGCTCACATTTAATGCTGTACTTTTCACTACCAAATTAAGCATGGAGTAATTTTTATGACTTTATCAAAATCAGTAAAAGTGTTATGTTGCCTTTATTACGAATTAAATATAGCAGAAATTGGAATCAGCTGCAAGATTATTTCAATCATATAATTTATAATTATGTTAAAACCTCTCACAATTTTACAAAATTTTCCCTGTTTTTAAAAGTTACATTTTATATATTCGATGCTTTATTGGCACATAAATGTTCACAGTTGTTATCTCTTTATTGGAGACTGTCCTTATACTAGTGTAACATAACTAGCTTTTCCCTGCTGAACGTTTCTTACCTTGAGAATTACTGAGCTGGGATAAAAATTTTCACCAATGCCCTCGTTTTCCTCATGCATTTCTCTTCAGCAACAGAGGACTGAATTTTGCATTTTATCCACTCGGCAAGTTTGATAACACTTCTCCTCTACCTATAGAATTTCTGCAAAGAAAAATACCCTTCAATCAGAAAAATTATCCTTTTCAGCTCAGCTTTGATACAATGGCGGGAAAGTGCCTGACTACATACTCTGTTGCCTCTTAAAAGACGGATATTCCGATGTGGTCTGTGGAGTTACCTGCATCAGAATCACCTGGGATCCTTGGCAAAAAGGTAGGTCAGGGGCTCTGCCTCAAGCACAGAGTCTAAATCTTTTTGGGGATGGAATCCTGGCATCTGCATTTTCAGCAAGTTCCCTGGGTGATTCTTATGGTCATTGCAGCTTGAGAACCGCTGACCAAAAGGCTAGTGAAAAGGCACATTAAATCCAATTCTTATTCATATGGGTGGTTTTAAAAGGAAGGCTTCCAAATGAACTTTTTCTCAGGGCACCTGCATGGCTCAGTGAGCTAAAGGTCAGCTCTTGATTTCGGCTCAGGTTCTGATCTCAGGGTCCTGGGATCAGCTCCGCACTCAGTGTGGAGGCTGCCTGCTCCTCTCCCTCCCTCTGCTTGTACGTGTTCTCTCTCTCTCTCTCTCAAATAAATAAATAAACCTTTTTAAAAAAAGAACTTTATGTCTAGGCAGGAAGAGTTAAAGAGTTAATAAGAGGGATTTGGGGGGCGCCTGGGTGGCTCAGTGGGTTAAGCCTCTGCCTTCCACTCAGGTCATGATCTCAGGGTCCCGGGATCTAGTCCTGCCTCCAGAGCTCTCTGCTCATCAGGGAGCCTGCTTTCCCCTTTCTCTCTGCCTGCCTCTCTGCCTACTTGTAATCTCTCTCCTCTCTGTCAAATAAATAAATAAAATCTTTTTTTAAAAAAAAGGGATTTGGCAAGATTCATGGAGAAATTTATTTTCCTATTTCCTCTCTCTCACTAACTCGTAGTAGTGGAAGATTGAAGGAGCAGAGCAGGGCTAGCTCATTTTGCTTACACCCACCTTCTTGTGTGTGGCCCCCGCAGGACCTGCCTCTGGGAGAGTCAGAGTGTGGCTCAGTCCTCCCATTGAGCTAATTGGCCCAGACCATTGGGTTTGGGTTAGCCAATCGGAATGCGGAACCCCTGACCGGGAAAGAATATAAACCCCACCTTTTGCCCGCCAAACTTGCGCGCCAATTTTGACCAGGGTGATAGGCTAGTTCAAACAGTTACTAAGCAACATTCTGTGTGTTACAATCTCATTGGCCACTGGCCCCTCTAAAACTGTTGTGCTTTTTGAAACTCGCTCTCTTTCTCTACACCACGCCCCTGTGTCGGTGAGTGTGAGAGACAGAGCTCAAGCTAGCTTGAATAAAGGGCTCTTTTGCTTTTGCTTTGGACTCGGCTCCCTGGTGGTATTTGGGGATCTCAAAATCTGGGCATAACAAAAATAAGAGAGTGGTACAATGTTCAAATTTGCTCTCTGTCTTGCTCTCCTGCATTTTTCTCCCACCTTGCACAAATGTTTCCCATTTCTACCTTTCTTCTATCATTAGTCGTTGCTGCTTTCCTATTTATATTTCATGATCCTGGCCTATGGGATCTTTCATGTAAACAAACCAAGACTCTTCCTCGGATTTTTTTTTCTTTTTTGCAAAAGAGAGAAAACACATATCTGAAATAATAACAGTGTGTTAACATGCTCTGATTACACAATCAAGGTTTCTTTTTTTTTTATTCCTATGCAACAGAGTTTCAATTTACCAGGCCAAATATCTCAGTACTTTTGCTGTCAATCAATGAAGCTATAATATGTAATTCAATCATCATGATTTCTTTCCCCACTGAACAAACATTTACTGACTTTTTAGATTAATCTTTTGGCTGAAGAACTTGAAACATTGTCAAACACATAGTGGTGTATAATAACTAGATTGAGCCTCTTCCCTCTGCCCAAGGCATTAGTGAGGCAAATTTCTGTTTATTCACTCTGTTTTATTAGGTCAGGTCATCAAAATGGGATTCTGTGTAAGCTCTAAATGACATCTCAATTCATTGGGTACATTGTTAATGAAATTCTATACACTTTTCCCTTGGGAAATACTTTCCTTACAGGCCCTGACGAAGCCAAATCACCAGCGACGTCACTAATGGGTTCCAAATATGTATCAGCAAATAAAGATTGTGTTTAATCCTTAGAGACATTGCACAAATGAAGTAAGTGGACTGTAAGAGAGCGTATAGCTTACCCTTTAATTTTTACCCTTTAATTAATTATGTAGAAAAACGGAGGTGCCCACTGATGGGAAATTTCTTGCTCAAGGCTGAATTTTAAGTGACAGGGTTTAGAAAAGTACGAGTTCCTGGTCCAGTGTTGCATTAGTTACAACGTGCTGTGAATGGGATGTGTCAGAATATTCTTTTTCGCGAGTCAGCAAAACTTTTTTTTTTTAATTTTATTTTTTATTTTGTTTTAACATCTTAATTTTATTTTATTTTTTTCAGTAGTAAAACTTCTTTTTGAATCCACTGATTATTCACCTGTTCACAAAACCATTACACATGTGTTCCACAATGAATTCCTTAACCCTCTATTTCTTCCTTCCCTGTGACAATCAACAAGTCCTGTCAACATTGTTCTTCAAATAGATCCCAAATTCAACCACTTGCCCTAGCTCAAGCCCCCAAGGTCTTTCGCTGTCATATTGTGATTTATCATAAGAAATGTATATTTGGGGGGGGGACCACCTGGATAGCTCAGTAAGTTAAGCCTCCAACTCTTGATTTCAGCTCACATCATGATCTTAGGATTGTGAGATCTAGCCCAGCTTCAGGCTCACATGCTGGGTGTGGAACCTGCTTGGGATTCTCTCTCTCCCTCTCCCTTTGCACCTCCCTCGCTCATTCTCTCTTAAAAAAAGGGGGAGGCACCTGAGTAGCTCAGTGGTTTAAGCATCTGCCTTTAGCTCAGGTCATGATCCCAGGGTCCTGAGATGGAGCCCCGCATCGGGCTCCCTGCTCAATGGGGAGCCTGCTTCTCCCTCTCCTACTCCCCCTGCTTGTGTTCCCTCTCTCGCTGTCTCTCTCTGTCAAATAAATAAAATCTCTTTAAAAATAAAAATAAATAAAAATAAAGAAATATATATTTGGTCTTTTTGCTGTCATTGGCAGAGAGCTCCAAAAACCCTTGAAATTATCCTAAGTGATATGAGCAAGAAAGGTATCCTTTGTTATGTTAATGAGGTGACTTGAGGGCTGATTGCCTTGGAAGCCACTGGAGAGTTGGAACTTCCAGTCCCTCCTCCCTTCTCCCCAGCACACAGGCTTCCAGAGAGGGGAGAGGGGCTGGAGGTTGAATCAATCATCGCCAGTGGCCAATGATTTAATCAATTACGCCTGTGTACTGAAGCCTCCATAAAAACCCAAAAAAGCAGAATTCAGATTCTGGGTTGGTGAACACATGTAGGCCCTTTGTCTGCAGTTGTCACTTTTCCTACGTGATCTCCCCACTTCTACTCTCCATGGCCTCCCTACCCCTGTCACCTGGGTCAATTCTCTACCCTGGAGCCAAAGTCAATGATCTCAAAATGACAGTCTTCGATGAAAACCGCAAGTGGATTTCCTAACCCTCTTGGAATAGAACCCCAACTTGTTTTCCCAGCCTACAAGGCTTGATAGCATCTGATTTGTGCCTTTCTCCCTGTCCTCATCTCTTACCGACCTCCCTCTGGCACTTGAACTAGAGGCACCCAGGTCTCTTATGGCTCCGCAGACATGCCAAGCTCATTTGTTTCCAGACCTTTGCACTTGCTAAGCTCTGCCAGAAATGCTCTTCCTTCAGGCTTCACTGGTTCATTCCTTTGCTCTGTTCTACACCCTCTTTAAAAGTCACATCCTTACAGAGGACAAACTGGTGGTTGCCAGAGGGGAGGGAGTTAGAGGAGAGGGGTGAAAGAGATGAAGGGGAGTAAGAGGTATAAATTTCCGGTTGTGAAATAAATAAGTCATGTGACGTGTAGACTTGTCAAATCACTACGTGGCACACCTGAGCTAATGTGAAATTGTGTGTCAACTGCACTTCCACCAAAAATAAATAAATACGCGGCTGAGATGAAAAATACAGCATAGGGAATATAGTCGATAACATTGTAATAACTTTGTGTGATGATTACACTTAGCACGCTGAGCACTGAGTCATGTATAGAATTGTCGAATCAATAGGTTGTATACCTGCAACTAATTTAACATTGCATGTCAATTATAGTACGTTTTTTTTATAAAAGATATGCTGATTTTTTAAAAAAGTTTCATCATAAGCGGGCCTATCCCAATCACCTGACCTCAAAGATCTACCCTCTCCTTATCAACTATTCCCTGTTACCTTACTCTACTTTACTCTTCTCCTCAACACTTCTCTAGATGATACTTAATCATATATTAATATATTTGTCACTCTCCAACTAAAATATAAGCCTCCTGAGAACAAGAAATGTATCTGTTGTCTTTGGTGCTTGTCTTTGATGTCTGGCTATCAGTAGCAGCACCTGGCATGTACAAAGACCTTAATTAATATTTATCAAACAGATAAATAAACATCGTTATTTCCTTCACAGCCTGGTAAAAGCAAGAGGATAGACACACATGGGTACATACATAGCACACACACACACACACACGCACGCAGATGCAAAGACATAAATGCACAACCCACTCTGGTCAGAACACACTTGAAGTGATAAATTTAATTCTGGGTACACTTTCAGAGAGTGAAGAAGCCAGGCTATAAGAAAAAAAAATAGAATGACTAAGAGCATAATGAAAATGTCATTGAAAACCTGAAAATCTGCTACTTGATGGAGAAGTAAAGGATGGATGGAGTCAAGACAGATGGAAATTTTGGAATAAAAGTTCTAGGAAAACAGATTTTAGCTCCATTGTAAGAAAGGATTTTCAAAAGACATAAGTCACCAAAGGTAGAATGGAGTAGAGTAGTGAGTCCTGCGTCCCTTCCGGTATGCAAGCACAGCCTGGGCCGCCAGTGACTAGGGAAGGAGCGTTAGTATTAGCAGATAGCTGCAGGCGGTGGTCTGAGTGGCCCTTTCCAGCCCCAGAGGGCTCTAACGCAAGGATTCCACCTGTGTTATCTCTGCCAGAATACTGTAGACAGTCTTTCTTAGAAACTGCTCTCAAAATCTCTAACTTATTCCTTAGAATATACTCATTAGCGACAAACTCAAGTTTACTGAAGAAAGTGAGTGATAAAATTTGTTTACACATTTTCTAGTTTCAAAATCAGTGGTTGTGACAGTAAATTAGCCATTTTATTTTGGCAAGACTGTTTTAAAATCCATTTTTCAGATAAGAATTGCCATACCCTTTGGAGAAATGATAGAATTGCAAAAAAAAAAAAAAAATCCTTTTCTGAGGTTCTTTTGAAGAACAAAGTTATCTGAACATGAAAATTCTGCATGAATAAAAAAAACATACAATGAAAGATGCTAAAATCCTCAAATTACATTATCATCTCACCTCTTGCATAGCATTTGTTAACCTCCACAGTATATGCAAAGTGCTTTCCCTAACACCTCATTTTACCCTCTCCTAACACATTTAATAATAATAATATTATCAGTGCTGTTATTTTCTGAATGTGTGAACTGAAAATCACATATTAAGTTAAGTGGCCTTGTTCGTAGTTATAAAGCAGATAAAGGAGAGCAGATCAGGTCCCAAACCCTCCGATGCCACATTCATGCTCATATTTTTCACCCAGAGTGAAAAAAATCTTTTTTTAGAGTGAAGACCCTCACCAACACTTCAGAATTCCAGAATATGCACAAAGGTACATAGAAGAAATAATTCTAGGAGATTTATTTTTTATTTCCCCTCAAGCCACACGGTATAAGAAACCTCCTATTCGCCTTCCTTGTTGGACTGTTCCAGCTATAAAGCACAATAAAAATGTCAAAAATTATTCCCCTCTCCTGTAATGTGGGCCTTTTCTTGCCAGTGTGTGGAAGGGAATGATAGATTTTCCATACACTTTATAAATTGTCACACCCTTGTTATTTTCTTTTCCAAAATCTATTTACATTCCATAGCTTTATGTTAAGCTTGGGTTACTAACTCACACATTCATTCTAAACTTAATTGAATTTTTATTACTCATGATAAAATTGGTGTTTTGCATTTTGCACAATATTTCTCTGCCGTGGACTTTCATAAGGTACAATTATACTTGAATAAGAGCCTGGGGCAATTAATTATTAATGAACGGAATAAAGATATTAATGTTTATCTGTAACAAATGAGAGGCTACATTTGTTCCCCTCAATTGTCACAGTATGGCCTGGATGTTGATGCCCTTCCCTTGCCTTAATCAGTAAATCCTAGTCCCAGGACTCCCATAGATAAATTATGTAATATTTGGACATTTCCAAATCAAAGTCTAAATCAAGGCCTATAGGTATGTGCATGTGTGTGTATGTGTATGTATAGATACATATGTGCATGCTTACATATATACAGATACGCATACAAATATATCACTATATACATATACACACATATACATACATATAGGTGTATAAACATATATATGTATATACACATACATAGGGTGTCCTGCAATGATTTTTCTCATCAGATGCATTACCCATTTACCGTGCAAAGTAGGAGACTTCAGTTTTTGTTTCTTAGTTTGAAACACGAAGAAACTAAGACCTAGAGATTTTAAATGAGTTACCCAAGATCACACAGCTAGTAGGTGGCAAAGCCAAGACTCAAACCCTTATCTCTCACTGATCCATCCACAAAAACCAAGTACTTAGAAGCTGAAAGTGCTAACCCCCATGAATTTAGGGCTAACTCTGCACCAGGCACTCTGCATGTCTTAGTTCTTTCTCAAAACGGCCCAGTGAGGTAGATACTGGTCCACCTATCACAGAGTCAAAATAAATAAATAAATAAATAAATAAATAAATAAATAAATAAATAAATAAATAAATAAATAAATAAAAATTTAAAAATAAAAATAAAAATGAAAACAAGTAAAACAAAAACTTATTTGGGGGGAAAAGTCAAGTAACTTGCCCACATAACTTCCAAATGGCAAAGTGGTGACTTCATACTTTCTGATTCCTATCTTGGTTCTCTTTTGACTATCTTCCTGGTATTTTTCCTCTCTGTTAAGAATAAGAAAAGAAAGGGGCACGTCGGTGGCTCAGTGGGTTAAAGCCTCTGCCTTTGGCTTGGGTCATGGTCCTGAGGTCCTGGGATCGAGCCCCATGTCAAGCTCCGTGTCAGGCTCTCTGCTCCGCGGGGAGCTGGCTTCCCCCTTTCTCTCTGCCTGCCTCTCTGCCTACTTGTGATCTCTTTCTATGTGAAAGAAATAAATAAAATCTAAAAAAAAAAAAGAATAAAAAAAAAGTTCAGTTAGTGAACATCAACTATTTGCTTAAACTATAAATATTTGTTTATATAATTGTCTACTCTCCTTTATATGACCTTCCTAACCCAGAAGCCCATTGCTAATCAAACATCATTGTATTAGCTAGGGTGGAAAGGGATTGAGAACAGGATGCGTGAGAACCATAATCTGGCATATGATGAGTGTCTGGTAGTTGATGTTTTAGAATTCCTGGCTGGCATGTTTCCTAAACCACATATTAGATTTTCCAATTACCGTTCCGTATAGATTTTGATGAATAATTATTAAGTATCTATAATGTATTAAATGCTTTTATGTACACTGTCCCATGTAATTAACTCAACAGTTCTGTATGAAAGATGTTTTTTTATGCTGCTTTTGCAAAAGAAACTGCAGCTTAAAGCACTCAAGTGTCTTTGGAAATCCCATAGATGGTGAATGGTAGACCTCAGATTCAAATACCAGTCTTCCAATTCAAGATCCAATGCCCCTTTATCCCTGCACTGCTAAAGTTAGCATACCATTGAATTTAGGGTGACTAGGGGCGCCTGGGTGGCTTAGTGGGTTAAAGCCTCTGCTTTTGGCTCAGGTCGTGGTCTCAGGGTCCCAAGATAGAGCCCTGCATTGGGCTCTCTGCTTAGCGGGGAGCCTGCTTCCCCATCTCTCTCTCTGCCTGCCTCTCTGCCTACTTGTGATCTCTCTCTGTCTCTCTGTCAAATAAATAAATAAAATCTTTAAAAAAAAAAAGAATTTAGGGTGACTCACCTCTGCCACCAAGCTTTGCCCAGCTATCATGGTTCATACTGGACGTTTCTTCTCTGAGTTCCTGTAATGCTTTCTTTTTTTTTTTTTTTTTCCTGTAATGCTTTCTAAGTCTGTAGGCCAGTTGCATTGCCTATCCAATTCAGGTGACCTCAGGATCAAGTGTTTGGACTACAAGACATCTTTTCTTTTTTCGTCGACACTGTTATCTGGTAGGTTCTAGGCACACGGAAGTGAAGCACCATCTTTGGGGGTCACTGGCTATTTGGAAGCTGGTCCCAACCATTATTGTGTGGAGGTTTCAGCCTTTGATTTGATATGGTGGAAAAGCCAAAGTTATGATATGCCAAATTCAAAGGCAGGGAAAGAGACTTTGGGGTAGGCTGCTTCGTTTCATTAGGGCAGTGAGAAATCCACCTAGAAACAGGTTTTGGAAAATGAAATGCGGTATATACAAAGTTATGTGTAACATATCAGAACCGCTGGTGAGTCAGATGGAAAAGTCCTGCTTCGGTCTCATCAAACCCTGTGAGAAGCTGCTGAGAGGCAACACTTCATTTTCAAAACCCTGGATGATAGCAACTGATGTAGCTCCACAACCTTAGAGGGTACTTTTCCTCCATCAAAGTCTTGTCGTTGTCATTAGTGGGTGTCCTTATTAACCTATCAGCTTCCTGTTCAATTAATTCCTCCCATACTCTGTGATACTGTGGCTGGGTCTTGACCAAATCCCTTTCTTTCTTGTCAGGCTGTTCTCTGTGAGGTTTTTGCCAACAGGGGGCGGTAGAGGGAGATTAGAAGGCAGGAGGCAGAGAAAGGAGGCAGGAGGCAGATCCATTTAGTTTTGCATCCATTTTTTGCAAGTGTCTACAGCTAGTCCCAGCAGAGGAAAACTCCAGTCAGGGTCTGAGTTACAGCTTCCCCTCTGAGCTTCTCAGGGACCCGCACCAATGGAAAGGCACCTTCTCTTGAGCAGTAGGGGTCCCAGACCCTCAGGAACCCCTCTTCCAGCATTCTGATAACCCTAACATCTTTACTTTGTCTTTCCAGTCATAATGATGGCAGCTGTTCCCTACAGTTAGTCTCTTTATGTTGACTTAGTGTTTCCTGTTGGCTTTTTGTCCTCCCGATGCCTGTTCAACCAATTCTCTACATTAAATTCTCTCAGAAAAATAACGATTGGATTTTGTGTTCTTGACAGGACCCCGCTTGGCTCACTGGGTCTGCATTATCTAGTTTGGGTTTCCACTAGAGTAGCCAGAAATGTCTTCCACTCGGTGGGGAATGGTTAGGAGGAGGCTCTCAAGTTCCCCTACCTCTAAGTTAGCTTCATTTTAAGTATGGTCATTGCTTCTCCACAGGATAAGGCACGTCCAGGCTGACTCAAGGTTGCACCCTGCTGGTTTAGAGAGCTGGTAGCAGGTGGTGAGAACAGGCTCCCCGGACAGCATTCAGTGGCTAGTTTGGGTAAAAGTCAGTGTCGGAACCATTATAGACCCGACTTCCTTATACCAATGGGATTTATCCAAGCTTTCCATCATTTGATTTTTATGACTCTATCACCCTACATCTCCTTAAAAGTCATCGTAATTCAAGTACATTAAAATCAATTTTCTTTGAAAATTTTATGAAATTCCTGAATGTAAATGAGAAATCTTTGAGAGTGGGAGACTGGCACTCACATTCTACTTTATTAGGAGCCCTATTCTCTTTCTTTGGTTAATGAGGACTATTGAACCAGCTAATTCAATTAGTTATTGATTGAACTGAATGCAAGAATCCGAAAACTTATTATGGCCACGCCTCCAAAATTACCACCACCACCTCCTGAAATTCACTTATACAAGAGGAGAAAATAGAGCCCATTCTGCTCATGTTCTTTCTCATGAAAAGCCTGAAGTGAAGAGGGTGGGATGAAAGTGGGATTTCATCCCACCCCAAAGTGGGATTTCCGATTTCGTGGGAAGGACAGAGAGAGAAGGATAGATAGCAAGGGAAGGATAGCGAGGAACGGTCACCAGGAACTCCTATTTTATTATGAGAGGAGTTAGTGAGGTGCAGTGAATGCTCTCTTTATAAATAGTTGATCATTTAAAATACTGAAGATTTCATTCACATCCTTTTAAAATCCATGTTCCTAAAAAAAATAACTTATGGGAGGTTAAAATGAAGTATATTTTCACGTGGGCTACTTATGTCCTTCCTCCTCCCGAGAGGAAATTCAACGTAAGATAACGTTCGCTCATAAGGGTCTTAAAAGATTTCATCAGGAGAAAGTATTCAAGCCAGCGAGATGAAAACCATCAGTTGGTTTTAAGTTTATGTGACATTTGCAGCAACCTTGATATTTTACAGCCACTGACAAAGGTATGTTTATATTTTTGTAAAGAAAGCTCCAGTCTTACAACCCCCTTTGGTCTCAAGTATTGTTAACTCTGTCATAGGGTTATGGCTACTCATACCTCTCCTGTTCTGCATGGCAGGAGGTTCTTTTTGCTTTAATGAGTTTTCTCCTCTGTCTGGCAACAATCAGAGAACAGATTCAGAACTTGCTGGGTTCCCTACCACAGCAATTCAACTCCTGCTTTATTAAATTCATAGGGCTGTATCAAGAAGAAAAATATCTGTGGCTAGAGTTGGATAAAAATCCAGAAATTCCATGCGCAGGAGAAGAAAACAAGAGAGATGTGGAGACCAAGGTCTCAACCTCTGGGTTGATTTATTTATTTATAGATTATTCATTTATTTGAGAGAGAGAGTGCGCACATAAGCATGAACCAGGGGAGGAGCACAGGGAGAGAGAGAAGCAGACTTCCCGTTCCACAGGGAGCTCCAGGGGGTGCTGAATCCCAGGACCCAGAGATCAAGACCTGAGCCAAAGGCAGATGCTTAACCCACTGAGGCTTAACCCACTCAGGCGCCCAGCTCTGTGTTGATTTAGAAATGGGATTCCTTTAGAACCTTCCAGGTGTAGTTTTCCTCCTTATTGAATATCTTCAATGCTTTGAAGAAAAGGATTGTTAATTTCACACACGCTGCGGGCCTTTGATGTCTAATACTGTTGCGGGAGGGTGGGTCTGCTTTCCCAAGGGTAACTGCAGGGCAGGAGGGTGCACATCCGGACTGGGGGCGTGGCCAGGAAGTGATTCTTTACATAAGCGTGTGTGTGTGTGTGTGTGTGTGCGCGCGCGCGCGCGCGCGTTTGGGCTTGAAACACTTGAGCAAGTAAAAGACCCCACATGAGACCCCCACCCCGACCCTGGCAATGTGACACAGTGTTGGCAGGCAGAAGAGAAGGAGCAAGGGCCACAGCTTGGGGGACTGACTTACTCTTGACAGGAGCCTCCAAATATCTGGGGTGGGTCTATCTGCCACTTTCACTATTTGTAGGTTTTCCTAATAAATAAAAGGGACATAAGACTCTCTAATCCAGCCTGTAGAAAATGCTGCATCCTGAACTGGAACGTATTTTTTCAAGGGCGAACAAAAAAGCGAAACTTAATACTTGTAATTTTAATGCTAATCATTAGGGAGGCCATGTGAAAAAAAATCTTGGCAAATAATTTAGAAACCTAATGCATTAGTTGCTAACTCCAAAATTATACAAGCTGAGAGAGGAGCAGACTGCTGTTCTAATTGAAGCCTTTCTTCAAACCTTAGAACCATTATGAAGCTAAAATCCTCTATATTGATCTATAACTGCTACCTGAAGGTACTGCAGCTCACTTAAGGAGAGGAGAGGAGTCTTATTGGTACAACACTTCACTGGAAAGTATTTAACATAAAAGAAACACACACGCACACGCACACGCACAAATGATGGGGCGGAGTTGAAAGTCCACTAGACAAAAAGTAGAAAATCCAGGGAAAGCATCTTCTGCTGAGTTGTATGGATTTGGATAATATATTTATCTTCTGTGTTTCAGCTGTTACAATGTATGACTTGGTAACAACAACAAAAAAAATAGGATGGGGATGGTAAGTTGTTGCAGAAGGTCATCGAGAGGACAAGGCTGCCAGTTGACCTGAGATACACTCCGCTTGCAACCACCCAAGTCAGCCTTGTGTCTAAGCTCCGTTACTTATCGAACCTGCTACCTATGGATCCAGATCTGGAATGCTCTGCCTCTTCAGGCTTCTCTTCGCCCTCTGTGTACAGGGACCAGTTTGCAAACCAATAAGGGTTTAAAAATAATTAGGAAGGCTAGAGTCAAATTCTAATTCTCCCTCTGCTTCCGCCTATATTTGAACTTGGGCACATCACTTAACCTCACCTTAGAACCTCATCTTGTCACCTGAAAATTAACAGGTAAGATCAGGTCTGGAATTTTATTAATGTGCACTTGAAATGCACCATAAAACATCTACCATCAAATCCGTGACAAAAATGCAAGAAAGTATGGAGCTGTTTAAATGAACAAATAAACCTATTCAATTGTTCATCAATCATTTACGAGATTCCTGCTATTTCTTCACTGCGAACAAGTCTTCCATTTGTAAGAGCCTGAGTTCAGGAGGTTGGATGTTTAAGAGAAATCCACTGGGATGAAAATATGAAAAGTACAGAATGGGTTTCATGGACTTCCAAAATGATGCCCAAATCATTGGCCAAAAATGCTGTGAAGTTAGTGTGTATCATTTCCTAGTCATGGTCCATCTGCCAAAACTTAAATACCAAATAAGGTATAACATTTGATAGGAATTAAATATCTACTCTCTCCTCTGAAAAAATAAAATTCCCCTGTGTTGGTCACAGATTTTGGGCCAGATAAGAAGAAATGCTGTTTCAAAAATATAATGCACACTGGTGGGAATGAACCTATTACCCAGTCTGACGTCAAAGGGAGGGAAATAACCCATTGTCCTGGTGATATACGCCATTCCCACATCTTCAAATTCTCTGTTCAAAGAAGTGAACTGCCTCCACTCAAATACATTAACATCTCCTATTGATGGACTCATTTCTAGAGAAAAAGTTCTCATGTCCATACCTCGAATAACCCATGTGAACTCACTGCTGAAAAGTAGATAGTATATGACTGAATCATACTGAAGAGTGTCGAGCTTTTCTTTTTGCAATTCCCTCCTGAGAGGCTCCATTGATGTACATTTGGCACTTTTCACGTGACCCAAATCTAGACCCTAATCCCTAGAACCCATAAAGATGTCACCTTACATGGCAAAAGGGATTCTTCAGATGCCATTAAGTGAAGGGTTTTGAGATGGAGACACTAGGCAGTATCATCTGGAGGGGCCCAATGTAACCACAGGGGTCCTTATAAGGAAAACATGGAGTAAAGATGGAAGCAAAGGTCAGAGTAAAGCCATAGCTGAAAAGGATCCATGAGCCCAGGAATGTACATGACCTCTTAAAACTGGGCAAGTCTCTCCTTGAACCTCCAGAAAGACTGCAGTCTTGCAGACACCTTAATCACAGCCCAGTCAGATTCATTTCAGACTTCTGACCTCCAGAGCTACAGGATAAAAAAATCGTATTTTAAGCCACGAAATTTATGATAATTTACCATACCAGCAACAGGATAGCCCCAACCTGCACACTGGATAGTGGAGTCCTAGTCCCCCTTTTGAGGTCCCCAACTAACTCTTAAGGAATCCGTGAGGGGACAACTCATCTGGGCTCACAAACCATGTCATCACCAACGTCTCCACTATTGCCCACCTCTTCCTCCCACATAGTGCTCTGTTCTGCCAATGGGTGCCCTTGGTGTCACTGGCCAGCACACTCTCCAGTTTGGGGTACCACCAAGAGTTTGCTTCTGCTACCATCTCCATATTGGTTTGGAAATGGCTGCATCATAGCCCAGGTCGGTACGGAAATTTCCTCATACTCTGTTAACAATGTTCATCAATAGTCATCTGAAGAGACAGCAGACAGGAAAAACATTCAAGGACTAACTTTTAAATGGTTACTGGGTGTGATTGCTCTCAGATAACAGAAAGACATGCCAATCTTACTGGTTCCTCTCACGGTATGTTCCTGCCTTACTCTAAGTCTTTCTTCTCGCCTAGTCCACAGCCCGCATCTTAGTGGCAGGATGCCGTTTCCCATCCCCATGGAGCATGCTCCTGAATGAATAGGCTCCTTTGCCTCTCATCCTAGCTCTGAATAGAAGTATTCCTTGATCAGCTCACTGTAAGACTCACCTCCCAAGTTTTCATTTCTGCTCCAAGATCCTCCTCTCTCCAGGAATGACTGAATGGATGATTTCTACTACCTTTGAGGGAACTTTCCTCACTTAATAGTGGGGGGTAGGGGTTATTCCCAAGAGGATAATGACTTTATAACATGCTATTCCAATACCTGTAAAAAGGATAAAGACACAGATACAACGTCAGAGCCCTTCTTTATGCAGCTTCCAAACTACAGAAAGAACAATTCCTTTATTGTTTAAAGTTCTCAAAGTCTGAGAAATTTAGTAATAAGTAGCATTTCACAAAAAAAAAAAAAAAAAAAAAAAAACAGTAGTAGTGCACTGAGGCTAAGCTTCTCCAAACCTAGACCAGCTATGGTTTATTAAATACATCTATTTATGATCATTTATGATTACAGTCTCTGTCTTATATTTGTGAAAGTGACTCATCCATTTGGAGGTATCATTTTGAGATATAACTGACAAAAAATACGCTGTACATGTTGAAAGTGCAGAATTTGATAACTTTTGACATATAGATATACCCATAAGCCACCAATGCAATTAAGATACTGAATAGATCCGTTAACTCTAAAAAGTTTCCTTGTGGTCCTTTGTAACCTCTCCCTCCTTGGCCCTCTCCACTCCTCCATCTCCCTTAGACGACTACTATGCTTTCTGAATTAGTTATGGCAAGGAGCCTAGTGAAATAATGACACCACTGGGCCTGAACACAGGTGCATCAAGAGAGATGGATTTGCTTTGGCTACTAATACAGATGTCCAGCCTCTGGGGAAAGTGCCCTAATGGATGCCAAGCTTGCACAAATTTTACCAAAGAAGACACTCTTCTTTCTATGGAGTTGACCTAAAGAGAAGGTAGAGAGAGAATCCAGAGGATTTGAATATTGTGTTTTCCTGGGGAGAACTGTAATCCCCTGCTTTCTATGGGAAACTGGAATTGGTCTCCTCGTGGGGCTCAGTGCAGACTTTCTGTGATATATGTAGCATACTTGCACTGAATTTGTAGGGGAGAACTATAGGGTAGGACAGAGCCAAAAGATGAAGGCAGATATTGAGTAGAGAGATTCTCTGTTGTTATCAAGATATGGATATAAGCTTACTAAAATATGAAAAAAAATTGTTATGAATTAAATTTTCCAGCTACACATTTTTTCATTTCTTTTGTTTGTTTTGTAGAGTAAAAAACTAAACATTTCAATAAGGAGTGAAGACAGAAGTTTCCTACTTAGTGGATGCCTTTTCTGAGTTATCTTCTGGGTTAACATGGAGTTTTTCCTTAAGAAAACATGCAGGTTAAGCCTAGCAATGACTCAAGAAAAAAAATTATTTTTTTCTTCTAGAAAAGGAGAGTATCGAGACTAAATGTTGAGGAACTGTTGTGTTCAGTACTGTCTTCCAAGTGCCGAGAACAGAATTGGCAGATAGGAGGCTTTCAGATTCTTTCATTAGAAATGACTTTGATTATCCCTAATTTCCAGTGATCTTGCCTTCCTCTCAACTTGAAAGCAGTTAAGTTCTAAACTGCATGAGATACCATTACATTTCACCCTGCCTTAGTTTAAGGACTTCTGCTTTACCTAAATGTACTTATGCTTTACCTAAATACAAAATAACTTCCCCAAGATGATACTTTTCATTTTGCAGAGCATGAAGGGAGCTGGTGTGGAATGTCCTCTGAGTTTGAAATACCTGGCTTTCATCTCTGTACTATCAATTAATAACACTGCACCCTGGGCAAATAAGTAGTCTGGGGCTCTGTTTCATCATATGTAAAACAGAAGAAATAGTATTTCTCTCATATAGACATAATGATAATTAAGATGATTCACATAAGGGATTTGGTATGCATGTCGTATAGCAAAAAAACGATGCATGCCACTATTTTTACTTAAATACTATCATATGGATTGATTTTTTTTTTTTTACTGGAAGGAATTGGTGGCAGAGAATAGATTAAATATTCCTTGAGAGTGCAGAAGGTCAGTGCACAAGTTGAAAAGGGGAATATTAAGTATTATTTTACTGGCATTGGCTCTTAAGGCAAAATGTAGAAGAAAATATGGTCTGTAAGCATTTTGAAAGAGAGGATTATGGATTTTTCAATTACAAAACTCCAGCCTCTTGCCACAGTGCTTGCCACATATAAGGTGCTTGCATAATGTATGCAATGTATACATAATTCATTAATAAATAAATGGGCCTTGGTATAAAAATCCAGGCACCCTGCTTCTACTTCCAGAGAGCTCTCCTGCTGGCAGCAAACTCCATTCCCAAGTGCAGAAGGTCGGTCATTCTCCATATTTCCAAACCCTGGCCAGGGTGAAATTTCTTCATCTTTAGCAAACTGCTTTTTCTTTTCTTTTTTTTTTTTTTTTAAGAATTCATTTATTTATCTGAGAGAGAGAGAGCGAGAGAGAGAACATGAGAGGGGAGAAGCAGACTCCCCATGGAGGTGGGAGCCCGATGCGGGACGATCCCAGAACTCTAGGACCATGACCTGAGCTGAAGGCAGCCGCCCAACCAACGGAGCCACCCAGGCGCCTCCAAACTGCTTTTTCTTTCCCTTTAAAAATCCCTTTCCAACTGTCAACTCTGAAGGCACGGAGACAAACATCCCCCATATATTTCCCAAATGGGCTAATTCCCACCCACTATCTTAGATTCTTTAAATGTTCCGAGGTCTCAGTGACTTCCCTGCTGAGAGCCTCGGAACTCCCCGCCTTAGAATCTTGGACTTTCTTCATCTAGGGTTAGATTTTTTCATGTGCTGACCACTTGGCGTCTTTGGCCACACCTCCCTGTTAAAGCAAGTCCTCCAGGTGGTTCTTCTTCCCAATCCCCAGAGGCACGAGGACTACGAGCTCCCCAAGCCCAACCCAGGATGCTCAGGCTGTTCGGCTTGGCTCCCACCCCTACCTCCATCACCACCCCCGCTATTCTGCAAAAAGATCCGCCAGACTCCTAGGGCATTTGGAGTCAGTTCAGGAAGCATGGGAGCGCTGCAGTGTTACTCCTTGGGCTCCAACCCTGCCCCACCAGACGACACACAGCCTGGAAGCCTCACTAAATTGTGTGCGGATGTACGGTACCCTCTTTCCTTCTCCATCTCCACTTATCCACCCTTTCTGCTGTTATTAGCCGGAGACTCGCACTGAAATAGATTCTGAACACCAAAAAAAAAAAAAAAAGTGTAAAAAATCCCCCGCCGGTTACGTGTGTGTTTGTTTGTTGTGTGTGTCCATCCGCGCTTGTGCAAAATCTCCAAACGTCACAGTTTGCAATCCGGACAAGCGCGCCGAGAAATCCGAGGTCTTTCCAGGGATTCCCACTCCCTTGCCCTTCTCTTCTTCAGCACTCCCAAAGAGGTAGGTCTGAGGCTTTCTCAAAACGCTGCTGCGGCGACCGAGGCAATGCAAATGTGCTCCGATCTGTCTTTTCTTCTCTCGCTCTCAGCCCTCTTTTCGGGCGAACAGTCCCGAGCGCAGGGTTTCCTCCCAATTCCCCCCGCATCTGCATTCCGAGCGGCTGCCCGGGTGCTCGTCCTTCCCCCGGTCGCGGCGAGCCGCTCTGCGAACCCGCGGCCTTCGGCCTGGGCCTGGGCCTCGGCCTTGGCCACGGCGGTGGGTGGTGCTCACGCCGCCCCCACCTTCCCCCGGGGCCTCGGAAAGCCGCGCGCTGGGCGTGTGCGCGCGCGCGCGCGGATTTGGTGAGGGAATCTCCTTCGGTGGAAGCTGCGGAGTGTCGCTGGCAGAGAGTATTCTGGAGCCCCGCAAAAGCCTCCAAAGCACTTGAGCTTCCCGAAAGAAAAACAGAATAAAAGACCGAAAATAAGGGAAGCCCGCTCCCGTGAAGCCCGGGTTTCCAGTAGTCTCGGATCCGCCCGGAGCTGAGCAGACGCGCAGTTGGCGGCGGCCGCTGCTCGCGCCCGGACTTGGAAAGACGGTTTTTTCCCCCTTCGGGGAGGAGGGAGGTGAGGGACTCGCGGGCGAGAGTTGCACCTGGTCTAGGAACGTGCAGAGAGGAGAACTCTGGGGTAAGTAGTGTTCTGGTACTGGAGCGTAAAGGGGGAAAGAGGAGGGGGGCAGGAGAGGGACGAGAGGGAGAGGGCAGGGAATGAATTATGCAAAAAAAAAAAAATAAATAAAAAAAATCCCCACTATTCCGCAGCAGAGGGGAGCGCATCACAGCGCCCCTGCTGAGTCCCGCCCGGGTCTCCCGCTCCCGTGTAGCTGGCGCGAAGTTCTTTCCTGTCTTTCCGAGGAGATGAGAAACTCCCCAATCCTGGAGGGCAACCGAGCGGCGGGGGCCCTGGCGTCCCCGCGCTGGCCCACAGCTCCGACGCCCAGCCCTTGCCTCCTCCTTATGGCCGCGCTGAGCCTCGGCTCCCCAGCCCGGCCTCCTGCCTCCGCCCCCGGGCGCCGGGTGGCGGGGCAGCACGGACGCTGTTGGCGGCGGGGACGCTCACCTGGCCGGGCCGCCCCCTCCTCCCCCTCCTCCCGCCCCCACCTGCCCTCCTCCTCCCCTCCGAATCCGGCAGCGTCGGGCTCCGTAGGCGAGGAAATAACGACCCCTGCAGTTGCATTGCGGAAAATCGCGGCGGCGGTGGCGGCGGTGGCGGCGCTAGTTGCGGGCGATGGAAGCGAGGCAACTGGGGGTTCCGGGGAGCCCAGGAAAATAGCAGAGGAACGGGAAGCGCGCGCACGACGTGGGGAGCCCGTGGGCCCCCGACGCGCCCGGGTCCCAGGCTCCCCGCCTTCGGCGCTCGGTGCACTGGACGCGCCGCCGGAGCCGGGCTCGGAGGCGGCGGGCTGAGCGCGGACTTGGGGAGCAGGGAGGGTCGGCGGAGGCTGCCGGCGGTTTCGGGCAATAATTCCTGCCTCTCTTTCTCTGTCTCCCCTGTCTGCGGTGTCGTCTCCTCCCCCCGCCCCTCGGAAGCAGGAGGAGAGCGGCCCCGGAGCGCGGCAGCCAGCCTCTGACCATGCCCCGGTGAGGGGGGCGGACTTCGAGGGCAACTTGTCGCGGACTACCTGGGCTTAGCCAGCGAGCTTCGAGTGCCGGGGGCCCGAAACTGTGCGGCGCGGCCCGGCGGGGGGCTATCGTCTATGTCTTCTTGGGGCGCCAGGCGGATCGGGGTCTCGTTTTTGCAGGAAGAGCCCGGCGCTGGTGGCTTCAGGTGGCTGCCGCCGCCGCTGCTAGTGCTGTTTCCGCCTTTCGTGCGAGGAGCAGAAACCGGCGATCGGGGAGACCTCCCGGGCAGCGAGGCATCGGACATGTGTCAGCACATCTGGGGCGCACATCCGTCGAGCCCGAGGGGAGATTTGCCGGAACAATTCAAACTGCGATATTGATCTTGGGGGTGACTGTCCCTGGCCGGCTGTCGGTGGGAGTGCGAGTGTGCGCTCGCTCGCAAGTGTGTGCGTGTTTGTATGTGTGTGTGCCGTGTCGGGCTCCCCCCTTCCCCCCCTGTTTTCCCGTCGAGTGATGCACTTGGAATGAGAATCAGAGGATGGAAATAGTCTGGGAGGTGCTTTTTCTTCTTCAAGCCAATTTCATCGTCTGCATATCAGGTATGGGACGCGCCGGAGTCACTGGCGGGTTTGGGTTACATTGTGCTGTTTGGAATGTATGGGGTTTTATTGTGTATAGACTTGTCCAGTAGCCTCGCGGGGTAGGAAGGGAAGGGGGTGGTGGCAGAGACCTTTGCAGCTCTTTGGGTTTGCTGCCTTCAGAATTAAAAAACCTTATAAGTACAAGGGTGTGTGTGTGTGTGTGTGCGCGCGCGCGCCCGCGCACTCGCGCCTGCACGCCCGCGCATGTGCGCGCGCACTCGCGCGCCTGTGTCTGTGTGTCTGTTAGTGTGTGGTGTGGTTCCTATCCGTATGGAGTCCTGGAACATAGAAGCATTGAGGGATAAGAAAGAAAAGGCAGATGGGTGTTGATTTTCAACTGCTTTTCTGGCTGAGAACTCTGGCCTCGAAATCTTGGCAACCCCCATCCCCATCCCCTGGCTTTCAAAGTTCCCAAACTCGGTGGTTCCTGGCTGGCAAAATGGACGCAGAGCCCTTCCCTGGTATCTAGGCACTTTCAAGAGACTGCGGGAGGATGCGGGACTAGAGAGTGCCACCAGCAGGGACCAGAGGGATGTGGAGGTCCTCCATGCCTTCCCCAAGCACATCAGGACTGGTCATAATGGTCTGAAACATGCTAGCACTCCCTGCCCCACATCAAGTAAAGGCAAAATCTGCCTGCAACAACGCAGTATCATAAATACCACTCTGGATTGTAGCCTCTCCGATTCCCGGTGGCCAGGATGTGCTAGCTCAGACTCAGGGACCTCAGGCTACTTGCGCCATTCTGTGGTTTCAGGAGTGATGAGGTGAATGGGGTAGGGCTTGTGCCTGCCTGCGCCTGTGTGTCTGTGTTGGAGGGGATTCTGATTTCCAAGCAGTGTCTTTGTTGGTGTGGGAGTTGTGGTGGAGGGGAGCCATGAGAAAAAACCCCAGGATCAGCAGCATTCCCCAGTTCCTTCTACTGACAGTGTCGTCCCCATTTCACCTCCCACCTGTCCTTAAAGCGGAGAGGGTAGGACCCATTTGTAGGGCTCCCCTCTGCCTGCATTCCCTCTGCAGAATTGGGGACTCAGCCAACTTCCCATAAAGTCACCAGAAGAGGAGAACAGGAGCCTTGCCCCTGTGAGCAGTCACATAGCAGGATTGAGGTGGAGGGGCCCTGTTTCCTGCATCTCCCTTCAGCCCAGCGAGTCTCTACCCCCTAACCCAGATGTAACATTTTGAATGTTAAAAATCCTTGTCTGTGCTTACCCTGGACCTAGTTCCAAATATCACTGTTTAGTTTCAACTTTCTACTTTTAGGGCAGGAATGGGCAATCTTGTATTCAAAATCATTCTGTTTGGGGCTTGGTCACCCAACTAAGAATTTTGCCTCTGCAGTACTTTAGGGAGACAATAAAAAGTGCCCTGTGACCACCCCAAATCCTCTAGTGGGACCTGTTTTACCCCACCCTGCATCTAAGAGGAAAAATTTCCAGGTGACTTATAAGGGTTGATACCAGTCATATGACCAGGCCTGAGTTGCATCTTACAAGAGCCCATTTTAAATCTTTCTCTTCTACAACTCTGTTTCAAACTGTCTCTCTTGTTCCATAATATTTCACTAGTTAGAAAATAGCCTTCTCCTACCTCTCTCCACCATTGTAAGGAATTCACAAAGCAGCCAAGCCAGCTGAGTCCATTTAAGATTAACAAAGGGTTAACGTTTACTGAAGCTCTGGATCCCCCAAACTCCCTTGTCCCCAGCCCCTAGCCTGCCCTTGGCCAGGCCATCACAGGGGAACCCTCTGAGATGGGGTCTTTTCTGAGCCTCCAAAAGAGGCTTTAGTGGGTGCCTTATCACAGCTCTACTTGATTTGGTGTCTCAGCAACTAACTTCTATAAATACAATTATTAGAAGGGGGTTATTTTCAACCCAGAAGAGGTGCTATGGAGTATGTGGCCTTTCACATGTATTTACTAAATAATCATCATTGCTATGTAATGAGAGGATAAAAGTGTAAGCAAAATTGCTAGCTATTAGCTAAACACAGAAACTAGGTTAGCGTTCCAAATGCCTAGTTAGGCTCTGCATTAATTTGTGCTTTATGAAGACATTTAGGCAGAGTTGCAACATTATGTACTCTTCATTTACACATCCATGAACTTAATTTTCAAAGGCTGTTCTTTGTCTGTGGCCAAGGTGCCCTCCCTCCCAAAACAACTACCCATTCAGTGATATCTATGTATTAAGTCTGATTAATAATATAATTATGATTCACAGTTGCCATGATTTGGGGAACTTTTTTTCCCTCCCCTGTAGCAGCCTTAAGAGGTATAGTTATGCAGGGCACTAAGGTTGAATAATTGTGGCTCAGGGAGAGTTTAGTGGGTCTTTCATTTCTGTTTCCATGATTTGCAGTTTTAATTTACTCAACGACTGAGCTTTACCAAAAGGAATATAATCCTGTGATCATAGAACCTACTAAATCTTAAATTAAAAAAAAAAATTAAAAAACAAAGCACCTCTCTCCCATCTTGGGATGAATTACCCTACCCAGTAAATGGGTACTAATTCTTCCTGAGTTACCAAGCCTCAGTGATCGATGCATTGGTAGGGTTGACTTCATTACTAGAAAAGGTCAGCAAAAAAGTCTGCAGTGTAAACATTTTGCAGAAGGAAAATTTTGGTGGCAGATCTGGCCTCTAGTGACTGAATTTCACTTGGTAGCCTTGGCTTTCAGAAACACTCTGGTGCCTTGTGGCTTTGTGTTTTGTTAAGCAAAGATTCCCACCCTTACCCCTCTCCATTCTGCAAATTAAAAGTGTCCCCCGAAGAGTTTTCTCCCCGGGTCTGTGTGGTTTTAGTTCTCAAAATACAGAGCCCTGGACTTGTATGTTTGATGGCTCTGCACTCATCATTTGGTTGTGATGAAGCTGACGGCAAACGGGACTGGGGGTCTCATCTCCTTGACCAGCCTTAGCTAACTGCTGAGGCTGTAGCGTGCGTGCCTTCCATTTGCACGATCATGTCCATGTTGGCTACTTAAGGCCAGCACAGCTAGGTTTAAGAGGGAATATCATGATCTGGGAGGTTTTCTGTTCCCTATCAGACTCAGATGTCATTTTGCTGAAAGTATAAGGCAGTCCAGATCTGTGAAGAGGAGAGGAGACAGAGAGAGCGGGAAAAAGGGAGAGAGAAAGAAAGAGAGAGGAGAACTAGGATGATTTTTTCCTGTGTTAGCTAGAGCATCATTCCATTCTTACAAAAGCAGCTTGGATCAGTGAGGATGAATGCTTAGCAGCACTGGGAGAGAATTTCCTGGCCCAGAGACAGCTGTCTGATTTCATTTCCACAACACATCCTCCTCCTCGCCTCTACGTAACTTTACTTCGTTGTCAGTTTATTCGTAATAATAATGGCAATGGCAATTAAAATGATGTGGCGCTTTCATATATATTACATAACATTGCTCGTATCTTCATTCATCTCTTCTTAGAGTTTGTAGGGTAATTTTGTCGGCGAGGTCGCCGAAGCCCACTGCGGTTCCACGGGCAGGATTCGCATCCAGGTCTAACTGAGTCAGAATTCCGGATGGCACTTCTTTTTCTGGCTCAGGATTTCTTTTAAATGTCTTTATTCAGTATTTTTTTTTTTCTTTTTCTTGGAATGTCTCTGGATTGAAAGAATGAGTTACGTTAAGTGGATGTGAGTCTTCGCTTGGCGGTGGAAGTTCGGGGTGATTCCATCCTGGATATAAGGTGGCATTTGAGTTGTATGTGGCTGTCAGGTAGACAGTTGACACTGTTACCTGGGTTTGCCTCCAGCCCCTTGTGATCAGCCATCCCTGTGAGCAAGGAATATTTCCTACATTCTTTTCCTAATTGGAAAACTGGAAAATAAGATGGTTTCCCTTCAGGGTCTCTACATGTCGAGAAGGGATAATAGTCCATACCCCACACCTTTGTGACATGGATTAAATGAGATCATGTGTTCAGGGATTTTTTTCACTTGGCACAATATCTGAGGCGTAGAAAGCTTGCAGGAACATAACTTTTTTTGCTACAGATCAGGCACCGTGCAGGTTTTCTGAGGCTGTGACAGAAGAGAGCCCTTACCTTACTCACTTTCAACTTGTTTAAAAGTGAAAAGAAAATCATGAGCAAGCGCGTTTTTTAACCTTGAGCATTTTCCTTCTCCTTTCAAGGAGGCCTTCACCTAACAACTTTCAACGGTCTCTTAATTTTCTCTCTCATATAAAGGAAACTGATAGCGTTGGGCTTTGGTGCGTATTATGTGTGAAACCCACTTTATCTCTGTGAGCCCCGTACTGAGGTGAGGAAGGGAAAGTTTAATAAATCACCTAGGAACGACATCGTACTTATTACCCAGGGGAGCAAGAGAATTTTCCTCTTTCTGCTTGTAAATTATAACTCTGTATAAACTCAGCTTTGAAGTGCCAAGATGGTAAACTACATGTGCTATCAATATGACTTGAAAGAGAACATTCCATTAAATACAAAAAGAGCCCCCACCCCCCCAAAGACTACTTATCTGATGATCTCATTGGTCTCTTTAAATCCAGTTTGCCGTGTGATGTCATAGAGCCCAGTCACTGACAGATCCCATCATCAGAGGTGGGACTTTCTTGTCCTTGAGACAAGTCTTTCTGATTAATATAAAACCCTTGGGGAAAGGAGAGATGTCAAGGTGGAGAATCATTTTCTTGGGTAGGGAGGAGAGGCAATTGGATTGCTATCCTAGGCCATCATTACCTAACACCTCAGCCTCTGATTATTGATTAATTGATTGATTATTGATTAAGCATCAATGATTAAGCATTACATCTTTGGGCCTGGGGTTTAAGTCAGGAAGAGATCCAGGCATCATAAATATGATTGGCGGCGAGCCTTCGTAGAAAGGGTATGGAAGTTAGAAGACCAACCCTGCAGTCATACTCTTCCTTAATTACCTCTTCAGGAGATTTTTTTAGCCACTTAGAGTCTCAGTTTCCTCTTCAATAAAATGAAAGTGATCACTTTTTTGCCTGGTCCAAAGGATTGTTGAGGGAACAACAGAGGGTGATCCTGAATGTTCTTTGTGTTGCACAAATGTAAAGCATTTATACTTTACTACTAAGCATTATACTATAGAAGGATCCACACTTAAGGTAGAGTTATGAAATCAAAGTTGAGATACATCCACGTAATGTAGAGCAATGTAAAATAATATGAATAATGGGTGCTTAATTATTAAGATATGACAGTAAAGTTGTAATGCACAAAGGTATCGTGATAAAGGACATACATGCTGCAGAAGAGAGAAGTCCAGACACAAAGGAAAAAAAGGAGGATGTTGGATAGATGTTGGAGGTTTGGAAAGAAGAGATGGAGGGACTCCATCATCCAAAGGAGAGGAATAGGAATGAGTGATGTACAGGGAAGACAGTCCCAATTGGAATAAAGGTTCACTTTAGGATGCTGGAAAGTTGGGATGAGCCCATGTTGGGAGCTATTGAATTGAGAAAATATAGAGTGTCTTCAGATATTTAATTTCTTGGTGATTTTTTTTATTATGGATCTTTACCTGCATTCAATGGACTGAACTTGGTTAAAATTTATTTGAAATCCTACCATTTCTTTGGGTTTTAAATTTTAATTGCAAAATTTTAAATTTTGCATTGCAAGTTTCTAGCTGCTGCTGTACTTCGCATAGTTTGTAGACTATTTGGGATTGGAGAGGGTTGAATTTTGGGGACACTTCAGCATTCTCATCTGTAAAATGGAGATGATACTTTCTAAGGGTTTTGATCCTACAGGGTAACTGTAACAATAATCAGAACAATATTTGTAAAATGCTAACAGGGTGTATGGAATACATTTGCCATGGTCCAGATTATCCATATCGTATGAGAGTAAGCATGGGCTTTGGAACCAGGATAGACCTGTACATAATATTCCTCCCTTTGGCATTTTCTCTGTCTGTGTGGTCTTAGAGAAGTTATTTAACCTCTCTGAGCCTCTGTAAAATCTATAAAATGAGGGTTGAGGAAAATATCCATAAGATCCTGCCATGGCTTCTGATATGTAGTAGTCACTCGGTAAACGACAGCTACTCCCACAAAATCATCACTATCACTATCATCAACAACTAGCCTTGTTATTAACACTTTGGACCTGTTCTTATAAAATCCAATGAATCATTCAGTCATTTCTTCAGTGTTCAACAAATAGCATTGCCGGCTAACTATGTGTCGGGCATAAGAGTCACAAAAATGAACAACCCCTGATCCTTGATATTTCCAAGACAGGGGACAGAGCCGTGCACAAAGTGCTACAGGAGTGTGAAGAAGGAGCATGTTGGTGGATACAAGTGGGGAAGGGAGGGGTGCCTGGGTGGCTCCATTGCCTTCAGCTCAGGTCATGAATCGAGTCCCACATCTGGCTCCTTGCTCAGCGGGGAGCCTGCTTCTCGCTCTGCCTGCCATTCCCCCTGCTTGTGCTCTCACTCTCTCTCTGACAAAGAAATAAATAATTTCTTTTAAAAAAAAAGTGGGGGGGCGCCTGGGTGGCTCAGTGGGTTAAGGCCTCTGCCTTCGGCTCAGGTCATGATCTCAGGGTCCTGGGATCGAGCCCCGCATCGGGCTCTCTGCTCAGCAGGGAGCCTGCTTCCTCCTCTCTCTCTCTGCCTGCCTCTCTGCCTACTTGTGATCTCTCTCTCTGTCAAATAAATAAAGTCTTTAAAAAAAAGTGGGGAAGGTAAAGGATTCATAGAAGGGGAAACATTTGAACAAGGTTGGAAGAATACCTGAGATTTTAAAAGAACAGGAAAAAAAAAAAGGCATACCATGAAGCATGAATAGTAGGTTGATAGATAAGAAGGAACGAGAAAAAACAAGGATTAGAAGTGCGGCGAACTGGGCGTATGGAGTGACTGGAGACAGGACCGGAAGAAGAACCCAGGGCCAGCAGGCAGGTGCTTGTTAGCCAAGATAAGCAGTTTAGACTTTTTCTTTTAGTTATGAGGAGTTAAGGTGGAGGTAAGGAAAATGACATTAAAAAAAAAAAAAGGTTTAAGTGCAATTCTTTTTAAACTCTGATTGCAATAAGCAATGACTTAGAAACCCCATTCCTTGTCTTCTTGTCAACCTTTATTCTTGCTCCCAAAACCCATTTTAAAAAGGACTGGTGTGATAGATCAATTAAGCCATTATGGAACATTCTGAGTGACAGTTGTCCTATCTGTTATGGACCTGATTTACCCTCATCTTTGAGATTTTCATGTGAAGCAAATGCAAATGTCTCCAATTTTGTACTTGAATCACAATGGTAACATTAATAGGAAGGTCTTTAACGTTAGAGGAAGGCTAAGGGAAGTGAAGCAGTCCATGCTTGCTTTTGTGCCGTATGTGCCGCCAATAGACGCACTAGTTGGCATGGAACAGATGCCGGAAGCATCGCCAAGCATTTTGCATCAGTTTTGCTTATTCTGCTCTGCACTCGTCTTTCCAATAGACGCCATGCTCACTTGGGAGAGTATACTCAGGGCCCACTCAATTATATACCCATTTTACTCTCTTGAAGGTCCAGTTACCGTAGATCGAGTGTAGAGACCTAAAATGAGATGTCTTCCATTGTCCTCTTAATCATCCAGCATTTACGGAGAGGGCACTATACGGAAGGTACTGGGGATCCAACAGGAGTGAGTCAGACCTGGACCTTTCCCTCCAAGTAATTCACAATCTAGTAAGAGAGCAATTTAAAAAATATTAGTAGCGACAGCAGAATCCGAAAAGTATTGAGAGGGGATGTCTGACTCATTCTGGAGGTGGCAGGGCAGGAGGAAAGTGGTGTTAAAGGATGCTTGAGCTGAGTCTTGGAGAGATGGAGGGTTTTTGTTGATTGGCTGATTGACTGGGAGGAGGGTGATGGGGGAGGGGCACCACAGGAAAGAGCATTTGCAAAGGCAGAACCATGAGAGGAGACCCAGGATGAATTGGGGGGAGCTGTCAAGAGGTCAAAAAGGCAACCACTAGAGAGTGGGGTGTGATGGATGAGATTGAGGAGATTGGGGGGAGAGGATTGCAATAACAGTAACACCTCGCATCTAAAAATTGTCAGCAGAAACCACCCTTGTGCCTCCCTGGGCAGGGAAGGCATCCTTTAAAGGCCCCAAAGTCTTTCTCTTCCCTGGGAGCCGATGAGTCAGGGGTAAAGCTTTGGGCTCGGGTCCAGCTGTGCTTCATTTGGCTCAGATCGCTGGTGATTTTCCAGTGTCCCCTCGAGTGCCAGGTGGCTTCCCAGAAACTTGTGAAATAACCTAGATACACATTACAGAATATATTGCTTTACATAGTTTGTCCCCAGGTGTTCGGACCCCAGGAAAAAGCCAGAACCCCACTGGCTGAGCCCAGAGTTGGCAGTATGCCAATTACCATCTTCTCTTTGATAATCCAGTCTTTCCTATAATGTTTTTTTTGCAGTTTCATCTCCCATAACCCTAAACAAAACTTCAGAGGGTTTGCTAAGGTGGGGAGCTGCGAGTGGTAAGAAATGGTCCGGGATTGCCTTTATAACAAAGCTATAATCGCTCCTTATTAGCAAGATTGGTCCAGTAATGGGGTAGCCAGTGTTTGGGTTTGATTACATTTGCATTAAGGTACCATCAGGATGGCGGCAGAGAGATTGTCAGTGGCTGTGAAGGAGACAGCCTACAAATGCCTTTTCCTCCTCATCTGGGAGAGGTGTGACCTTTGTCACCGAAAATGCAGAATTAATCTTTAACCCTTGGTCCAATACTTCATGCCCCATGGCTACAGGGGCTGGCGGTAGGAAATGAAGCCTGTGACTTTCAGGTGCATTTTCCAGAGCCAAGTCCTGCTGGTTTCACAACACATTTGGCAGCAATGTCAGAATTGGAATAAACACATTTACCAAAGGATTTGAGTCAACATGTTTCCCTTCCGCTGCCCCCTCTTCCTACCACCTACCTGAGAGGTGCTACCTCTCACCCTCAAGGAAGACCATTTTGATGGCAGCCCTTACCAAGGGAGACCGGCCATTCTTCCTCTGTGAGGCTGGAATAATAGTAAATACCTCCGGGGATTCTTGAAAGGATCAGCTAAAGTGACATATCTGTGGAAGGGCTCTGCTCCCCCCACCCCTACTGTTTAATGTGTGAGTTCATTCATTCATCAAATGCTAATGAATGCCTCCCTTGAGAGAGGTACTGGACCAAGCGATATGGTAAGCAAGGCAGCCATGATCTTTGCCCTCGTAGCATATGTGTAGTAGGTGATATATAAGTACTGTGTTTTTTCCCCCATTGCTCTACCCAGTGCCTTGCATTTAGTAGATGCTCAATAAGGAATGACTGAATTAGCACATAAGTGAATAACAAAGAGTGGTTTAGTGGTTTCTTGCTTTCATGGGAGAATGGGAGACAAGATCTGTGGTCAGGAGGGAGGAGAGATGAGCTGTGCTAGCTGCCCTTTCCCTTCTACTGCATGGGGTTCTTTGAGCACGCAGAGAGTCAGAGAGGACTGCAACCTTTCCAGGGAGCGGTATGTTCCATAGCGTTCTGTTTCCTTCTCAGAGTCAACTCCGGTCTGCATTTGACAAGCCCAGGGTCAGTTGGGGCACTTGTTTAAAATGTATTTTGGCTCCTTTGTGTTCGGTGATTCCACACTGTAAGACCTGAACCAGGAGGGCAGAGGGTCGGTGGAGACATTGTTGTTCCCCTTTCCTTGTCATCTCAGTCCTGTTGAAGGACGTTGCTTAGGATAGGGCATTTTCTTGTTGGATTCTAGCTCGGGAGAAGCCGGTACTTCAGTAAGTTCACTGCCCTATAGCATTGCACTAGAGCGCTTTAGGAAAAAAGCCTACCCACTCTTTCGTCTGTACCCTGGGTCTTTTTTTTTTTTTTTTTAAGATTTTTATCTATTCATTTGAGAGAGAGTGTGTGCACATGGGAGGGACAGAGGCAGGGGAAGAAGCAAACTCCCCACTGAGCAGGGAGCCTGATGTAGGGCTCCATCCTCAGACCCTAGGATCATGACCTGAGCTGAAGGCAAACGCTTAACCGACTGAACCACCCAGGCTCCCTGGACTCTGGTTCTTAAGGTATTTCCGGCCTTGCATCAGAGAACTTGACTTCTCCCTCTGGTCTTTGGTAACAGAACTGTGGTGGTACCTGCTAGTTCTTACCAGCAGGGAGACCCTGGGGCCTAGAAATTGAAAGAACATTAGTAATTTGCTATTCCTGGCTGTGCATTCTGCCTCTTATCTTCTAGGTGATATCCACAGCTGTGGGGAAATACTCAGTTGGATGGTTTGTTGTTATTTTGCTTGTTAATGTAATCACAGAAAGAACTAAGGGAAGCTTGCAAGAGAAAAAGGCCCCCACCTTTAACTTCCCCATAGATACAGGGCGATTATACCCACAGTTAGGAAGTGGGGCGTCTGTGAGTAATACACGTCTGTTGTAGGGCCTGGGTGTGAGTAGGAGTGCTCCTGCATGGCCAACTCTTAGGACCACCGTGATGATCCCCGTTCTGAGTCCCAGCCGCTCCAACCCCTGCAGAATGAAATATAAAGGAGGGAAGTCATTATGTTTTCTTTTTTTTTAAAAGATTTTATTTATTTATTTGAGAGAGAGAAAGAAAGAGAGTGAGAGGGGAGAAGGTCAGAGGGAGAAGCAGACCTCCCGCAGAGCCAGGAGTCCGATATGGGACTCGATCCCGGGACTCCGGGACCATGACTCGAGCCGAAGGCAGTCGCCCAACCAACTGAGCCACCCAGGCGCCCCATTATGTTTTCTTTCTGTAACAAGCTCCATCCCTGTTTTTCCACTGTGGTGAAGAAGTTCTTTGTGACCTTTTAGCTGGTGTCTTTGAAGTGCTGTATTGTGGCTAAATGAGACTCCTATGCCTTTTAAGTGCCCGAGTTGGGGGACCCCCTCCCTCCCCACCCTCCCACCCCGCCTTTGTTTTCTTCTCCTGCTCTTAGATCTGCTGAGATTGCAGCTTCACCAGCCAGGTAAAGTCTCGTAATGTGCCCCACCTCAAGGGAAGACGTGTTGAACGAATTAATGACTGAGAGTCGTGTTAGTGCATTTGCCGTGCAGGCTGGAGCTGTGTTCGAGGGAAATGCTCCTCCTTGGTCAGCGCTCCTTGCAAGCTGGGGACCTTTATATGTGGATGTGATCAGGCGCCATGCACAGGAGTGAGGCTGGAAGTCACAGACTTCTCTTTAATGCCAAGTCACAGTATCGAAGGAAACGGAGGAAACCCAACGGATTCCTTCCAGACCATATGTTTATTTGCCAAAGTTTGCAGTTGCGATGTTTTCAACCTTGAATCTTTTGTTCTTTGTTGTTGTTTTTTTTAACTTTATATTGTATCTTAAGTATTTTCCCTGTTGCTTCCTAGTTATGTCATCTCAAGAAATCCTGGACTTGGTGACAGCTAAACAGCAAAATCTTGGTGATATATAATATGATATAACATATTCCTGCTCACATTACTTGGTCATGGGTGGCAAGGCATTTGTGCCTGCGTGCGTTTGTGTGTGTGTGTGTGTAAGATGTATAAAGGCGTGAGGAGTGGGGGAGGGATAAAAGGGAAGGAATCTTGTCTTCATAGTGATTTGGAAGCCTCACCGCCCACGGAGACTCTGCTCTTTTTAAGAGGGGCCTCTGGTGTTGTTCTTCGCATCAATAGCAGCAGATGGGGAAAAAGCATATGGAGAAGGATCATGGGACAGGTTTTATAGACCAAGCAGGAGATCTGTGCCCATCACTTAGGGTCAGTCACATGGGCACTTCTTATTGCAAGAGAGCTTGGGAATCGTCGGCTAGCCTTGTATTTAGTCACAGAGGGAAAATGGTGTAGTGAACAATTAGTTGGCATCTGCCACCTTAATGTTCATGAATTTCTTTGTAATAGTTCCATATAACTTATTCATAGAAAATAGCATCATTTATATTTATCTTTTTCCCTGTTTTTGAGATCTTTGTTTCCAGTTTTTGCCATTTTTTTGGCTTTTTTTTTTTTTTTGATCTGTAGATGTTTCTTTTTTTTAAAATTCTTATGTAAATGCCAGTTAGCATACACTGGGATATTACAATATAGTGATTCAACACTTTCATACAACACCCGTGCTCATCACAGTATGTGCACTCCTGAATCCCCATCAGCTGTTCCCCCATCCATTCCCCAAACAAACCATCAGTTTATTCTCTATAGTGAAGAGTCTGTGTCTTAGTTTGCCTCTCTCTCTTTTTTTTCCCCCTTTGCTCATTTGTTTCTTTTTTTTTTTTTGCTCATTTGTTTCTTAAATTCCACATATGAGTGAAATCATATGGTATTTGTATTTCCTGACTGACTTATTTCTCTTAGCATAATACTCTTTAGCTCTATCCATATTGTTGCAGATGGCAAGATTTCATTCTTTTTGATGGCTGAAAAAAATATATATCCATTCATCAGTCAATGGACACTTGGGCTATTTCCATAATTTGCCTGTTGGTAGATCATAAATATCAGGGTGCATGTTTTCCTTTGGATTAGTATTCTTGTATTCTTGGGTAATAGTAGTGCAATTGCTGGGTCATAGGGTAGTTCTGTATTTAACTTGTTGAGGAGCCTCCATACTGTTTTCGAGAGTGGCTGCATGAGTTTGCATTCCCACCAACAGTGTAAGAGGGGTTCTGTTTTCTCCACATCCTTACCAACACTTATTGTTTTGTGTGTTTTTTATTTTAGCCATTCTGACTGGTGTAAGGTGATACCTTACTCTGATTTTGATTTGTATTTCCCTGATGATGAGTGATGTTGAGCATCTTTTCATGTGTCCATTAGCCATCTGGATGTCTTTTCTGGAAAAATGTGTATTCATGTCTTCTGCCCATTTTTTTTAATTGGATTATTTGTTTTTTTTTTTTTTAAAGATTTATTTTATTTAACTGAGACAGAGAGAGAGAGAGAATGAAAGGGGAGAGGTCAGAGGGAGAAGCAGGCTCCTCTCAGAGCAGGGAGCCCGATGTGGGACTCGATCCTGGGACTCCAGGATCATGACCTGAGCCAAAGGCAGTCGCTCAACCAACTGAGCCACCCAGGCACCCCTGGATTATTTGGTTTTTGAGTGTTGAGTTTTTTAAGTTCTTTATATATTTTGGATACCAATCAGATATGTCATTTGCAAATATCTTCTCCCCTTCCCTAGGTTGCCTTTCAGTTTTGTTGATTGTTTTGTTTGCTGTGTAGAAGCTTTTTATTTCAATGAAGTCACAATAGTTTATTTTTGCTTTTGTTTCCTTTGCCTTGGGAGACATATCTAGAAGGAAGTAGCTATGGCTGATGTCAAAGAGGTATAGATATTTATTTCTATTGAACTATTTCTTTAAAATTTTCCCAGTATAGTGGTAACTGGGTAAAACAGTGTGAAGTTTTTTGTTGTTTTACCACAATACAGCCTTAAGAAATGTACAACCTGTTTATATGTCTCTAGAAGTACTCCTGAATTCCACGAGGAATTAGACAAGTATGTAGAATAGCGATTAATTTTAAAAGAGCCTTTCGACAGTGGCCCACCCCACAAACTACTAAACAAAAACCAAATAGCCTTGGTATTTCAAAATGTTACTTTGCCTGATATGTCAGATCAGAGACAGGAGACCATGGTTGAGAACAAACAAATTGCTTTCCTAAATCCAGAATTTTGTGACTTTTTAAATATTGTTCTAAGAACACATTTCTATAAATTATAGGGAAGAGCAAATTGGGTGGATTGCAGAAAAGATGAATGGGATGGAAGTTAGAAAATATTGATGTTAGTGTTAGCTTCGCTGCTACCAGCTCTGTGGTCTGGGGGAAGTCATTTTATTGGCCTGGGCCCTAGTTTTTTGCTTTTATTTTATTTTAGTTTAGTTCAGTTTTTTACTTTTAAATAGGGATATTGGACTAGGTAATTTCTAGGTCCCTTTCCAACTTGGAAATTTTATCATATTAAGGAACTTTTACAGAAAGTTATCCAAGTTTGCTGTGATGCTAAACTTTTCCAGTTTGGGAAATGTTGAGGCAGCAAAATTAAATTGCAGGAAGAACTTCTGTGACTGTGAGCAGGTAGGAGAGTGACAGATGACTTTCGAGATGGACAGGTATCAGCTAAGGTGTGGGATGAGAGAATAACCCGAATTATACTTGTAGAAAGATGACCTTGTAGTTCTCTAGTAAGACCCTTGGAAAGAATCAAGCAGTCATCATTGGCTGCTGCATCAAAGCAAATACTGAAAACCATGTGGTCTATATATTGGAATCTTGGAATTTCACCTTGTGTTTTGGGACCTTGGGAAGTTACTTAAAAATCTCTAATCCTCAGTATCCTCTTTTGTAGACTGGAAATAATAACATCTATTGTTGGAATTAAGAGAGACCGAAATTTTAAAACGTGGCATAGTGCTAAGCACGTAGAATGTACTTGATAAATGGTTCTGTATTGTTATGGCTGAAGCTAAAAGAACAAAAGATGTTGGGCAAAAGTAGGAAAGAATTTGGCAATATCATGTAAAACATGGGGATTAAATGAGCCAATTCATGTGAAAGCGTTTAGCACAATGCCTGCACATAACATATAATCAGTTGAGGTTGATTGAATCTGATTCACCAGGGGAAGCTAGGATGTTTGGGGAATATTTTAAAGGTAATAAGAAAGAAGACAATCATGTCTTTTTCATAAAATGATCTTCAGAGGCAATTTACCCCGTCTAGCCCACATTTTTTTAATAATTAGAAAATACATACATTTCATGCCACATTGTTTTCATTTTGCAACTAGGGTTAAGATGTACAAAGGCCAGTTATAGAGGTATGTGATCTCATGGAATCCAGTAAATATTTGACCTTGAGACTGGTGGGATAAACGAAACCCAGAGTCAGGAACTTTCTCATAGTTCTTTCCTGCTCGATGCATGAGTAAATATCTCATTGGCCAGAGCAATAAAGAAATGAGGTATTAGGATCTACTCCATTTATGATAGAAGATGTAATATTTACATGTTCTAGAACTACCCGTGGCTCATTTTTTACTGAAATTTGGTTACTCTATTTTCTTTTCATTATTCAGTCTCCCCAGCTTCCCCCACCACTAATTTATGCGTGTGGTAACCTTAACTGTGTTTCTTTAACAAATTTGCAACATGAAACGATAGTTTTGATTTATGTTTTATAGCCACTTGAGAGAATGATTTTTTAAATGATAATTAAATGCCGATCTATTCCTGGGATTGCGACATGGTTCCCTTTCAAATATATCTGATCTGAGAATTTCAGCAAAAGGCGTAAAAGGAAAAACCAACAAGAAATAGGACAGATGACAAATGCTGTATTGATGTTAAGTAAAGACAAGTAAACTGTGACCTAAGCGTGTTTTTCTCAAGGGAGCCGGCTTGGGAGCTTTTCTGAGTGTTTGGGTTTTTTGCAGGATTCCCCCTCCCCCCCAATCACATTGGTAGAGGCTGGATTACAACGGAGGATGGGGAGATTAATGGCCTGTTGTAGCTAATCCACTAAACCCCTACTCCTGTTTCTCTTAAATTGATTGAATTTAGAGGAGCTGAAGATACACCCACACCAGCAAGCCTGATATTAGAGCCCAGTGAATTAATGAAACCTAATAGCTTTTAGTACATGGAAGCAAGAGTCATGGAAACTTCACACAATGCAGTCCCTTTTGGCGTTAGGAAATTCTTTTGTTAATTGCCTATTAGAGTAGATCTTAATGTGTTGTTTCGTAAGCTTTTTTTTTTTTTTTTGAGAACATTTTTACATGATTCCATTTTAAAAGCATAACCCTAATATAACCCAATTTTAAGTAATTTAGAGAAGAATAGAAAAGGAAACAGATTACCTGGAATCACATAACCTGCATGCAACTATTATTAATAGTTTGTTCTCCTCTAGATCTTTATTTATAAGCGTTTTTAGTTATTTGAAATTTTATTCTGCTATTACGTTTGAACAAAAGTCATGTGAGATAAATATGTGGTTTGTGTGTGTTACAGCAAGTCCCACGTAACATGTAGACAAAACCAATATGAAAAGAATTATGGATGTAGATGAACAGTTAGGGCGATTGATGAAAATCACAATTTTATGCTAACTTAGTAAACTCCTAGTGGATGAAATTTGAACAGAATTTAAATTTCTAAATCTTTAATTATGAATCTGTTACTCTTGAAAAAAACTAATTAGTAAGGAGATAAAAAGATGAGAAATGTAATCATAGTATTGGGGATTTTTGAGTAGGGAAACACTTGGAAGAGACAATTTAGAAATGAGGTTTTAAAAAATGTATCATTTAACTATTAAAACACAGAAATAGGGGCACCTGAGTGGCTCAGTGGGTTAAAGCCTCTGCCTTCGGCTCAGGTCATGATCTCAGGGTCCTGGGATCGAGCCCAGCACCGGGCTCTCTGCTCAGCAGGGAGCCTGCTTCTCTCTCTCTCTCTCTCTCTCTCTGCCTGCCTCTCTGCTTACTTGTGAGATCTCTCTCTCTCTCTCTGTCAAATAAATAAATAAAATAAAATAAAAATAAAACACAGAAACATATTTGAATGCACTGCTAAGCTGTTTGAGAGAGATGTAGGTTTAAACCCACATGCCGCCTCTTCCAAGCTGGAAGGCTTTGGGTAAATTAACTTCTTGCACATTTGTTTTCTAATCTGTAAAATGGGCGTAAAAACAATCACCTCGGTGATTTTTTGGTGTTACCTGGCATATGAAAGTAGAGCACTTAGTATGTTATTATTGGGCACGTAATAATGGCTTACTACATGTGATCCATTAGGAACATGACATTCAGAACACGTACGAATGTGTTATTCACACAGCCACATCATCTTTGTAAAGGAGGCGGATTCTTTGAGTTACCGGCTTTGTAGGGAATATTGTTGTAGGAGTTCAGAAACCTTCATCTCTGCCCCTGACTCTACAAAAAAAAGAGTTCACACTGTGAAAACTCGTGCTTCCAAGTTGTCGTACTCTACAAACATCCTTCCAACTTCACTCCGACTTGTCCTTTCTCTTTCCTGCGAACACACTTCACACATACTTACTCTGGGCCTTTGCGTGTTGTGCCCCCACCTCCCAGTTCTCACCCCCCCTAAACCATACCTGTCTCACAAGTTCAGCTGGGGGGGTCCTTCTCTGTGAAGGCTGTAGTGATCCGTCAAGTTAGGGGTTCTCTCTTGGTCCTCTGCACCCCACTGGCTCTTTCTTTCTCCAGTGCTGCTCATCGCTGACCTTTCTTCCGCTGTCGGATGGCAAACTCATTGAGGTCACACTGCGTCTAGCCTACTTGCGTTCTCTGTTCTCACTCCTAGCGCAACGTGTGGGTCAGGTGGGCTTATCTCCCCGATCTGTAGTGATGATTACAAGATTATTTGCAGATATTTCACATAGTGTTTGTTGATTTAAGTTTTATTACCTCTTCCCACCTAGTCCCTCTTCTAGATGCTACTACCACTTGGGACAGGGCTTCGTGGACAACAGCTTGTCACTTAGCATCCTAAACAAAGTTTTCTTGGAACACAGCCACCGCTCATTCATTCATTCGTCTGTGGCTGTTTTTATACCCCAGCAACAGAGTTGAGGAGCTACAACAGAGAAACAGTGTTGCTTGAAACACCTAAAATATTTACTATTTGGCCCTTTATGGAAAAAGTTGGCAACCCCTAATGCAAACAGTTGATTTGAATGCATCTAACAGCTAGAATGATAAACCGGGTGCCAGGGTAATCCATCTTCTTCAATGAAAGATTAGTTAAATTATAGGTGAAGTATTAAAAAACATTTTTTAGAGCCTTGAGGCTTTTGAAGTAGAGAATTATCTTGACTTTTGTGGGTGTCTTGGCAGACTTAACCACCCCAAGTGCGTTCTTTAAGCACCTACCTCTGTCAGAAACCAAGAAAGAACTCTTAGTTGGTGCTGATTTGGATTTGTAAAGCTTCCTTTGCTGTCAGAGGAGCTTGGAGTAGCTCCGGCCCTACCCAGGCAAACAGTCTTAGGGGGAAGCTGCCCTCCCCTATGGGATGGTTGGTGCTGGGGATGGCCGCCTGGCAGGGAAGGAGCTAGCTTTCTGAGAGTCCGGTTCTGCTGCCAGCCCTTCGGAAAAAAAAAAAAAATAATAAATAACCGTCCTCTTTAGGGAATGCGAAGGTCAGACCATATTCAGAAATAAGAACATCACCTAGAAAGACAAGCAATTTTAGGAATGACAACCTGAAAACTCAAACCTTTCCCCCTGATGATTGAGACATGCCAGACACATCACCTCCGCCCTGATCGGTTTCTGCACTTGGACAGAGCATTTCCTCCCAAATAACAAGCTGAATGAGTTTTGCTGGGCTCTGGGAGTTGGTGGTCCTCCTCCTGGGACAGATGGGGAAATTGAAAGCAAGCAGCAGCGGCTTCGCCTGGCTGCAGAGGGAGTCGGTTCTGGCAAGGACCCCAGATCGCCCCCCACCGCCCCCCCCCCCCCGGACTCCAAGGAGATGGATTCCCAGCCCTCTTAGATGCGGCATTTGCACTGAGAAGCCCCTAAAGCAGATTTCAGAGTGCTGCTTGATGGAGGCTCTCTCGATCTCTAGAGCAGGGCTTGGCAAACACGGTGCTCCCCCGCCCAAGACCAAATCTAGCCTGCTGGCTGTTTTTTTAAAAGGCTGGGGGCTAAGAATGATTTTTACATTTTTAAGTGAATTAGGAAAAAAAAAAAGAAAAAACAAAAGAAGACTATTTCAAAATCGTAAAACCCAATTTCGGTCTATAAATAAAATTGTATTGAAACCCAGCTACCCCCACCCATTCATTTATGTATTATCTATTGTCTACGACTGCTTCTGCATAGGACCAGCAGAGTTGGGTAGTTGTATCAGAGCCTGTAACCTGCAAAGCCTAAAATGTTTGCTGTCTGGCCCTTCACGGAAAAAAATCTCACCACCTGCTCTCCTGGTGTGCCTATGACAGGATAATTAAAATCAGCTTTCTCGAAGCGTAATATGCATAAAATGCACTCATTTTAAATCTATTGTTTGATGAGTTTAGGGAAAGAATGCTGTTATGTAACCACCGCCGCCACCAAGCTACGGAATATTTCCATGAGTTAAGACTCACATAAGCAGACATTTCCGCCTTTCCTTGCGCGCCTTTGGAGTCAGTCCCGCTGTGAGTTCGTTCGATCCTCCAACTCAGGCAACCACAGATCTGATCTCTGTTGATAGGAGCAGCTTTTCATTGTCTGTTTCCTGAGCATGTCGGGACACTGGAGACTAAAGGAGGGTGGTGGTTGGGGATGTGTGAAGACAAGACGTTGGTTTCATTCTTCCATGGGAAAATTCCTTAGCTCTCTGCAAACACCCAGTCCAGACCAACTGCTTCACTCTTTCCAATATCAGCAGCTGACAACCGTGGTGCAGGGAGCTCCCGGTCTGTGATTTCCTTTAATTGCTTAACCTTGTAACGGAGTGCTTGCCCATCTTCCCTCTTACTGAGAGGATCCTAGGCCCCCAGGTTAACTCGCTGAAGGGCTAGACTTGAGATCCGAAGGTGTAGACTTCAAATTTGAACTCTGATCTGTCTGAATCCAGGGCTGGAGCTCAGCTGCCATCCCACACACTTACTCAGTCTTGTCCGTAAACCTGCCTGGTGATGTCAGGTCAGCACATGGCAGATGAAGGAAGCTCAGAGAAGTTAAATGATGGTCCCAAGTCACCCAGCGATGACCTGCCAAGTCGGGATTTGAGCTAACTGCAAACAGAAGGCACAGAGCAGAGAGCAGCTGAAAAACGTTCTTTTGAAAAATTGAAGGGGTGATACTAAGAGCTCTAGGGGAGCGTGCTGTAACTAATGCAGGGGTGAGGGGGGCAGGGGGTGAGAAGCAGTCTTGAGCCAGTCAAACTTTTGCTTTCTAACCCAATGGCTATTCCAAGGCTATTTAATTTCATGTAAGTAAGTAATGGTGGTAAAGCGCTTTAAAAAACACTGAGAGGTACGTCCATGCTGACCAACATTAATAATCAAAATCTCTTCTTGTCCCCTCACAAACAGCATTCTGTCTGCCTTAGAAGAGGTGAAAATCAAGGTCTGACAGTCTAGGCACGTAGCGTGTTCTCTCTCTGTCCTCCTCGCACCTACTATTATAAAGGATGGTGCAGTTTACCAACCCCTGGTTTGAATGATGGCACTGCATTTCCTCAGGGCCTTTTTATTAAGTACTTGGCTCTTGAACGGCACCCCCAAATATTCTTTGTTGTTCCCATTTTCTAGGACCACTCCATCAGCCTCTCTGCATGCTCTTCTTATAACCTAGGACAGGTGGCTATGAAGACTGTATTTCATAATAGAACCTCTTTAAGACTCATGTATGCAGACAAGATATTATTATTATTATTATTATTATATGGAAAGTAAATCAATTTGATGTTCTAATTTAAAAAAAAATGTTGAGGACTAGATTAAAAAAACAGAACTCTTAAGACACAGGCAAGATGTTCATGAAAGCAACTGAGGTGCTCCCAGAATCTATGGGTAGGTGGAAGAATTGGTACACTTGCAAGAATGTACTGTGGGATTGTTCTAGAAAGCACTCTTGCTCTTGCCACTGCTGGGCACAGATAGCCAAATCCTTTCACCCATGTGGAGGGGTCACTAGACACCGCTGGTGCCCAGGGAGCCGGACACTTCTGCCATCAACCTCACCAGGATATGGATGCCCCATCAGACCTCCTTCCTCCTATCACCAACATCAGAATGGAAGAGTCTGGCATCTGAGAGTGGCCAGCTTCAGTCACATGCCTGTGTTTTATCAAAAACAAAGTTCAGGATTCTGCCTCGGTGGGATTGAACACTAAAGGCAGGAAATACTCCAAACACAGTGGATTGGTTGAATTGGTGGAATAGTGGCCCCCCAGAGATGTCCACATCCTAATCTTGGAAATCTGTGTATGTGTTACTGTACGTGGTTAAGGGGACTTTGCAGATAGGATGAAGTTAAGGATTGTGAGATAGGGAGATTTTCCTGGATTATCCAGGAAGGCCCAGTGTAATCACAAGGGTCCTTAGAAGAGGGAGGAAGGAACATCAGAGTCAGCTAAAAAAGGTGTGGTAATAGAAGCAGAGGTTGAATGATACACTTTGAAGAAGGAGTTAGGGGATCATAGGCTGCACAATGCATAAGGTCTCCAGTGGCTGGAAAGGCAAGGAAACTGATTTTCCCCTGGGGCTTCAAGAAGGAACACAGGCCTATTAACACCTTGATCTTGACCCATATCAGACTTCCAAGCTCTGGAAATATTAAGATAATAAATTTCTGTTGTTTAAAGGCACTACAGTTGTAGTAACTTGTTACAGCCTCAATAGGAAACTCATACACGTCAAAAAACTATTCAAAAGGTAATGGGAGATTAGAAAGCATGAAAATGTCCAGCACAGCAGCATTGAAGGAAAGCTAGAAATATTGTTTCCCACATCCAATTCACATTTTTTTTGAGAGTGTTCCAACAGTCTTAATGCTAGGTTGAGTGAACAAGCTGAGTAATTTCTTGTGACTGTTCAGTTTGTTCACCTACTTTATCATTCCATGATTTATTCAACAAATGTTCCATTCATTAAATAAACACTTACTGGAGCTAAGTGCCAAGTATTGTGAAAGGTATTATGGTTACAAAAGAAAATAAGAGAGTGAGACTTCGAGATGACAGTTCAGATGCTCATAGACACCGATGAAATTTAGCCAATTTTCAGTTGTCTTTACATATCAAATACCACTAAAAATGTACATTAAGGTAGTTTTTTTTTAAGATTTTATTTATTATTTGACAGAGACACAGCGAGAGAGGGAACACAAGCAGGGGGAGTGGGACAGGGAGAAGCAGGCTTCCTGCTGAGCAGAGAGCCCGATGTAAGGGCTTGCTCCTAGGACTCTGGGATCATGACCTGACCTGAAGGCAGATGCTTAATGACTGAGCCACCCAGGTGCCCCATGGTAGTTTTGAAGAATGGAAATTAGGATGTCCTAGTGATTTCAGAAGAGGAGCCCCAATAATTTATGTATAAAGACATCATAATTGGAATAAATAAGTTCTTAAAAAAATTAATGCCTATCATAACAGTAGTCAACATTAGTTGAGTGTTTCTTCTGTGTTAAAGATGATATTAAGTATTTTATTTGCTTTATTTTCATATAATTATATAAACTCCATGAGTTATGGACAGTTATCATCCCCATTTCACAGATGAGGGAACTGAGGCTTAGAACAAAGGACCAAATTCACGTTGCTAGCTAATGGAACTGGGATATGAACTTCTGGTCATCTGACTCCTGGGTGGTTGTTTGCTGCTCTGCCTGCTTGTGTGCCAAGCAAGCACTAGGTTAGGGGCTCAAGATTCACATGTGAAAGAGAAAAAATCCCCAGAGAAGACACTCTCAAAATTTAGTAAGTAAAACAAGTTGTGGGAATGCAAAGAATTACATAGCTTTCTAAGGTGACTGCTTTTAATGGGTAAAACCCTCATTTGGATACATAATTTCTGGTCCGTTTGGTTAAAGATCATAATCATTTTACTGTTGAGGTAGAGCAAGCCCCATATTGCTTTCACCAATTTAGGTACAAAATGCATTCTCCTAGATTATTTCAATTCTAAAATCATATTCCATAGGAATATGCATGAATTATACTCTCCCCATTTTCCTCTTTCTCTCCACCCATAGTTGTATGCTAAGGTAAATGCTTTGGTCAGTAGTATTGTTTACTGGAATTTTCTTGATAGAAAGTGTGAGGGTTAAAGATGCAACCATCGAACACCTTATTCTAAGCTGGATGCCTCCCCTTGGAAATGGCTTATCAAGCACCTACACGGAAAAGGTTGAGCCTGGATTGGACTGTGAGTGAGGACACACAGATCTCACTTATCATTCCTAAGTTGGGTAGACAGGGTGTGTAAGGTCTCTTGACCACTGAGCCCAGGGCTGCATCTTACCCAAATGGTGCCCAAGCATTCTGCTCCTTGTGGTCCAGGAGCTGCTGTTGGCTGAGTTACTGCTCAGCAGTCCTGTGACAGATGGTATGCCTTGCTCATTAAATCAGAATCCTCCCCACTCCGAGGGCCCCAGGCATGTTGGGAGATAGACTTGATGGTGTTTTCTAATGCTGAATGGTCTACAGCTCAAGAGCATGAAGATAAATATTCTACTTCATTGTGCATCCACTAACTTAAGCCTTACTGGGTCTATTCCCTTTACTTTGACAGGGCACATTTAGAAAAGTGAAATGAAGTGCTTTTAGGCACCCAGCTCCTCCATCCATCACTTTGTCTTGTACTTTACAAGCTTGGCCCTTTTCTCTGAGACTTGTCTTCACACAGCATTTTGTATCAGTTATGTACAATATCCTGAACCAAAAAGAGATCTTCCCAGTCCAGAGTCAGGGCTTACCTTTGTTTTTGAGGCAGTGCTGTACAAGGCTTGCTTCTTTGGAGAACTTGTTGGAGGGAAAGATAACAACCCATGCAAAGAGGGACCCTGATAGGAATCAGTGTGGTTCCAACACAGGTAATAAGTCTGATTCTAGAACAACCAAGTTAACAAGTTGTGCGTTTACCCTCAGAGCAATGGGAAGCCACGAGAGGGTCCCATGATCACATTTGAGTTTTAAGAAGACCTCTCTGGCGGCAGAATAGATAATTGACTGGCAGCCAAGAGGGGTAAGGGAGACAGGTCATCTTGAGAAGGGGAGTCAGGAGACCCCAGTGGCAATCGGAGTTAGAAATGGAGGTCGCCAGCTAAAGGTGGTAGGGGATATGGAGGGCAATGGAGAGAACCAGGAGCTATTCAGGATGCGGGCCAACAGAGCCTCGTAAATTGCATATGGCAGGACATGTGGGAGAATGGTGGGCCAGAACGAGACCCAGGTTTCTGGATGACAGTGGCGTTCATGAAACTAGGGCACAGTGGCAAAGGGCAACCATTATGCATAGGGGAACCACTGTGCATTGAGTCACAGAGAATTGCATGACACCTTGAAGGGGAGAGGGTGATGTAGAGTTGGCGGAGGGGGAAGAAAAGGAAATAATAACTTAAGAAAGAGAAGACAGTCTCCCCCACCAGGGAGTATAGCAAGGCACAAGAACCAATAACCTACTATGACTACAATTTTTAACTAATACTGGCAACACTGATATTACTAGCTGCTATTGATTGCTTAGTATATATCTAAACCTTAAATAGCCTTCAGTTCTTACAAAAACCATGTTGATAGGCATCATTCGTCACCCCGCTATAGCTGAACAGACTGAAGCTCAGAGATATTAGGTAATTTCGCCAGAGTTAGAAAGCTAGCAAATAGCCAAGCTATGATTTGAACCCAAGTTTGTTTGGCTCTAAAGAATAAACTCATAACTCCCAGGGAAAGCTGTCACCCCAAGGGACAAATAAACAGGTGCAGGGTTGGAATGATATAAGTTAAGAAAAAATTACTGAGATAACAAGGAGTTGGATAGGAGGTCATTTTAAGAATATTTCTTGGAGAAGTTGAGGTCTGCTGGTTTTGAATGAGGCCATAGATGCCAAATCTCTGGGCACAAGTACATTAATTTGAAGTAGGGAGCAAATAAATGAGATTAATAACATGTAGGGTGGAGAGGGCATTGGAGATAGCTTTTTCGAACATCTTTCTGTTTTATAACCTTTGATTATGCTACTTTGCCAGTGAGCTAAATATTTAGCATGGTCCACATGACTCTTAGGACATGCTAAGATATGTCTGTGGACTCACTTCCTGCCTCCCTTCTGTGCACCCTGCACTTAGAGCCCTAAAAGATCTTTCCTTCCTCTCTCCTGCCTTCCTTCCTTCCATGGTGCACTCCCTCCTTTTTGTTTTTATTTTATTCATTTATTTGCATGTTTCTGCAGTGATCATCAATTGAACACCTGCTGTGTGCCAGGCACTGTACTAAGTCTTGAGGGTCGTGGGGTTAGGAAGATAAAGGGCCCTCCAGGAGATCGCGGGGCGTTGTAGCGCACGGAGTTCATAACCTGTTGTATCAGACTTTGAGATGTGCTATTACAAACAGTGAAAACAGAGCCTGAAAGAGAGTGTGGCTTTGTCTAAAGCTGAACCCCGAGCCAGAGTTAAGAACACAGAGAAATTCGTCAGCTGCATGGAGGAGGGGGCTTTCCTGGCAAAGCAAATAACCTGCCTGCAGAAGCAGAACGAGCAGTCTTCCCAAATGTCGACTTGAGCCATTTCTGAGATGTGGCTGTTACTTTTTCCTCTTGTTCCTGGCCTTCGTGTCTATCTTCCAAAATCCTGAAGCCTCTTCTTTCACTGTCTCCTCTTTCTGCTTCCTTTCACCTCTTTGCTGACTCTGAATTAAACTCTTCATTGCGGATCTCTGACAGTTTCTCCCCTGCTTTCGTAACCACTTTAAAAAATAGACATTTAAAAGCCTTCTGTGGGTCTCCTGCTATGTTATGGCTCCCGTGCTGTGTGAATTGATGCTCCCTGCTCGGAGGACGTGGGCCCCACCGCTGGGGCCCCCGAGGCTGCGAGCCTGGCAGTGGAGCTTTGCACCGTGGGCTGTGCCCACCGACAGCTTGGTTTGCGCCCCCCCTGGGGTGAGTCACCTGCTGCGCACCTCCCTTCAGCAAAGGGCAGGGTACCAAGCTGCCGGCTCCCCCGCAGGGTGAGGCCTGGACGGGGCCGTGAGGCAGCACCATGCAGCATGGAACAGATCCAGACTCACTCCCAGCTTTTACTTACCTTCAGTGTCACGTGATTCTAATGCAAGCTCAGCCTGCCCTGGCTTCCCGGGGCTATTCCTGAGCAGAGGTAGGGCTGATGGAGGCCCGTTGCACCCCATGTATTCTGGGCTCGGCTGCAAGGTACCCTTGCTGCTATCTTGCTCCGGTTCTGTGCCTCAGCTGAACCATGAGATCTCACCTTCGCCTGGCACCAAATTCTTGGCTTGGTCCTGACTTGGAGCCCCTCTCCTGGCCCCTAGTGCCTGAATTTCCACAGGCGTTACACAGGGATCTTGGAATCTCTACGTTTAGGGTCCAAGTGCCCTCCCTAAGTTTGGTTCTACGACCTATGACTGGTTCATAGGAACCAGAACTCATAGTTCACTGGAACCCAAAGGACTCATGTTTCCAGAGCCCCAGCAAAAGATGCTGAATTCTGAATATCCACTGTGCCTCATTCCCTTGCTGTGTCCCATCTAGAAGTCAGGAACCCAGAACCCAAATATTGTTCTCCATTCTAATTATTATGAATAATAGAGCAGTTAACATGCACGGGATACTTACTCTGCCCATTACTGGGCTGAGCACTTGAAAAGAATGAACGCCCATGCATGTAGGGTAGCTCGTCAAGAAAGGGATCCCATGGCACTGAAATTCCAACTCAGGCAGCCTTGCTCTAAAGCCCATTTTCTTAACCAGAATGCACTTGACTGTCTGCCTCAAGGGAGCCCATCCTCTTGTTGTCATGCTGAGTGTTTCTTCAGCCAAAGCAGGTCTGGACAGCCTCTTCCTCTGGGTCTGCTTTCTCCAAAGCTTTCAGAGCTCTTATGGGCAAATCCTGTTCCACTCTTGAGCCCTTACTGCACAATTGGACAATGGCCAATTAAGTAATGTGCAGTTGAGTCTCAAAATGATTGTAGAGTGCACTTAAGGACACTGAAAGGACAACTAGTATCATAGTATATCAGGTAGCCTGTGGGTATTTATTGTGTAATATCTCTGTTCATCTGTTTTCAGTACTATCATAGGATTACATGGAAGAGGAGGTCTCATTGGTTAAGCTCATAGACTACTCTAGAACCAGACGACCCAGACTTGAACATTTGCTTTACCACATTGATATCCACATGACCTAGAGCAAGTTAGTCTCTCTATGCCTCAGTAGTCTCATCTGCAAAGTGGGGATGATAATAGTATCTATATCTTAGGGTTCTTATAAAGTTTAAATGTTTAAACTTTATAAAAGTTTAAAATGAGTTTATTCATGTAAAGCGTTTCTGCACATAGTGTTAAATAAATATTTGCTCTACTGATGATGATGATGATGATTACCGAGATTATGGCAATGTGGTCCCTGTTTCAAGAAGCTTTTGGCCTATTAGAGCAGACTGCAAATCACATGAAACAAAAGGAGACCATTTAGAATTAAGTATTAGTTGGGAAAATGGATAGCAGATATCTAATGAGGTTCTCAGTAATTGTTGGGGAAAACTGGGAAAGGCAACATGGAAGAGGAACTTGGCCATGACTTTTGGGATGAGTAGGCTGTAGAGAGGCAGAGGAGAAAGTGGTGGTCTAGTGTCATTGACATGAGGGCTGCTTTCTTCCACTTCCAGAGCACTGATGGTCCTTGTTTGTTATTGCCTATGGCCACATTTCCATCCTCATAAACAGAGCCCAGGCTTCTGGATCTAAGCTGAAATGTGAGGTGCTTGTATTAGTCATGGTAGAGTGTGATTCTCCCCTTGGATAGCAGAGCATGGAATGGAAAATGACTCAAGAGACAGTGTCCAGTGGTAGAGCTGGCCTGGAAGCCAGGCAGTCCAATCAAGCTTCCATTGGGCACCTGAGTTGGAAGGCAAAATAAAGGCATAACCCAAAAGATTGGAAATTGGGGATAATTGCTAGAGCAAGAGGCCTTGGCATGAAAGATGGACAACAGAGCATAGAGATGGAGAGCAGCAAGCTACAAAAAGTTGTGATTGATAAATTAAGGCAAATAAATTCTTTTTTTGTGAAAGATTTATTTATGAGAGAAAGAGCACGTGCGCACACGCATGTAGGCCTGGGGGAAGGGTGAGGGAACCGAGCGCCGGAAGGAGAGTAAGAGAGAATCCCCAGCAGACTCCCCGCTGAACACAGAGCCTGACGCAGGACCCTATCTCATGACCCTGAGACCCTGACCTGAGCCAAAACCAAGAGTCAGACTCTGAACTGACCTGAGCCACCCAGGTGCCCTAAGGCAAATAAACTCTAATTAAGACATCAGATGAATTAACTCAATTTAAGGCATGAGATCTACATCAGTGGAGTCTCAGGGAAATGGACCATAAGGCAAATAGTTCCTAATGACCGAGATGGTGTTAGAAGAGATCCAGGCCAAGGGTTCCAATGTGGGAATCAGCCCTCCGACAGATCCACGGTAGGTGACCCATGAAGGCCATGGTCAGATTCAGCATGGGGGGCATTCAGTGATACAGGATGGTATGGGAAGAAATGTTATGAGAATGAATGGTATGTATTTCATTTAAAGCATATTTATTAAGCTTCTACTGTGTTTGAGGGACTGTGTTTTTTGAAATTCTGGTGGAGACAGAGGTGATTCAGCCATGCATCTTTCATTCAAGGAGCTAATAGTCGAAAAAATAAGATGAATACTATTCACAAATAACTATTACAAGATGGGAAGCAAGGCCTGACATAAGGAAGGCAGAGACAGAGAGCCTTAGGAGGGAGTGATTACTTGCATGGGAGCCTGGTGGCTCACAGTCTCAGAGCCTGCATTGGAGCCAACCTCGCCTGGGTCCATATTTCTGTGCCATGTGGTTCATGTTGCGACCTTGGGCAGGTACATGTAACCTCTTTGACCGTATCCTCATCTGTGAACTGGGCATCAAAAAGTACCTATCTAACTGAACTATTTCGAGGGTTAACTGACATAGTAGTTATGAAGTGTGTGTCACTTAGTAAATGATAGTTGCTGTTAATTCCAAAGGACTCTTTCATTAGGGTCATATCCCAGGGGAATATAAAGCCACGGGATATCTGCTATCAGAGATTTAAGGGCCAAAAGTGGAATAAAAGGGCAAAGTAGCATAATGAAGGAATTAACTTCAGTGTAATAGAAAAGGGGGGATTGTTGCCAGGCCGAATCCCTTCCACTACTTCAGGATTTACCTGCTGGAAGTTTGTATGTAACTCCTGGAGAACTAGAGGGCACCAGCTTCTCCTTCCTCGCCTGCTTCCTCCCTAAATAACATAGCGATGCCTTCTAACTAGAGCGGATCTAGTTGCTGAGAGTGTCAATGGATATTCCATTATTGGAGAGCAAGTCTGTGGTGTCTGTTAGAACTTAAATGAAGAAAAAAGGTGAATGTCCCCAAAGCCACAGTTACACCTCTCATTAAATAGCCTGGAATGGTATGCACGTGTGTATTAGGAAGCATACCCTAGTCGCATACTAGTTAGCATACCCTAACAGATAGTCGCTGTTGTATAATTTGAACATAAAGACACTGTGAATAGCCCAACTAGCCATCCGTAGGCATGAGACAAACTCTGATAAGCTAAGATTCCAACCATGTGGTGGAACCACATTGTACAAAACCATGCAACTGTACAAAACCATGCAACTGTGCAAAACTCTCCGTGCCTACCTGCTGGGATCTCTGGAACATAGGTGAAGAAAAAGGCTTGCTAGACAATAGGCGTGGTGTGCTCTTCATGGAGACACACGTGTGTATGTTTGTAAATACATATTAAAAAGTCTACAAGGATACACACGAAATTGGGAACCATGATTACCTTACAGGTGGAGTGAGGGTGTGATGGCAGAGGTGAGGAGAGAAGAGGTACCTGAGCCTTCCAGGTAAGGTCAGAATTACCATGAGGATGTGTTCATGTTGCATCGTACAGTTGCAAAAAAACCAGTACATACGTAAAATAAAGAAGCCTCAAGTGTTTACCCCCATTTGCCATATCTTTGCCGCATCTTTCAAAATGGTGGATGTCAGGTTCTTCTTTAGCAGATGCAATATGGAAAAGGCATGGTTTAGTTTATTCTCATGTGCTCTCCCTTTTAAAGCTAGTAAAAAAAAAAAGCATGCTGCCATTTTTTAAAAATTTTTGCAAACAGTTGCAAAATTAAATTTGGCTCCTAAGTTTCATGGGGAATGATTTAATGTTCTCCCACACATCGCTGGCATGTACATATGTCCTAAATAAAAATGAGCTACACAGAAGTATAAATAACATTTATGTGAGATGGACAGTCCTGTTTAGCTTGTTTTCCCAGACGAGCATGAAAATGCCCATTTTAAATTTACATTTAGACAGGAAAATTACCATTATCTCAATAGTATGGGGGAAAATAATAATTCTGGAGGCTGATGCCTCCTTCAAGTGCTCAGCAGCAAGCACATAACTTTTCCAACCACACATGTACGTTAACTAAACATTCAGGTGAAGACTACAGCCATTGGCCAGGCATTTGTTCGTTTTCAAATATCTAGATGACTGATGGATTTCTTTTTTATTCATGTATTGGCTGTTGGAGAGAGTAAATAGAGACCACATGACATCAAAATTAGTAATTGTAGTAGCATATACTTGGGGTGTTTTCAAAAACTGCATCCATATTTCTGCATACCTGAACCTCAGTGGAACCGTGCTAGTTATTTAGAGCAAATACTATTCACATCATTTTATAATAAATGACACTGAGTTTCAGAGAGATTTAATAGGTCTGCCCGAGTTAGCTCAGGCAGTATCTTAGCCACATTTTTGCCCACAGCATGTATCACTAACATTACATTGTGTATTTATCTTTTTTGTTTTGCTCTGACTCCCTCATTGGAATGAAAATTTTATGAGGGTAGGGCTTTGCCTGTTCTCTTCGTTGCCTGGAATAGTGCTGAGCACATAGATAGGAAGTACTCTGTAAAGAGCCACTGGATGGATGGATGGATGGATGGATGGATGGATGGATGGAGGGGACCCAAGATTGAGCCAGCACCTAGTTCAGGATTCTTTCCACCACAACATTCACCCCAAAACCTTTTAGTGATGATTATAAAGATGGAGAGTCATCTCCAGTAAGAAACATCAAGGAGAATCTAGTCATGGGCTCTCTCCTGGGACAGACAGGGAATGTATCAAAGAAGAAAAAAATCAGGGGTCATATTGGGAGAGTCGGTCACAAAGTCTTATCATGGTGGGGAGGTGCCACGATGCAAGGAAGAGTGCCACCAATCCTGACTCTAGAGGGCTTCCTGGAGGAGGTAACCTCTCAGCTGAAACTAACTAGATATTGAGTTAGAATTCTCCCGGCAAAGGGGAAGAAGAGGCAGAGAGGCTGCATGTGCAGAAGCTTACAGGAGAGAGAGCCAGTGATGTGTATGTGAAAACTGAAGGTGGTTTAGTATGGATAGGGAATAACGTGAGAGCGTGGTAGAAGCAAGAATGTATTGATAATGGATTAATAAATGTCTAGGAAGAAGATGTTTTTTAATACTCAGGGCTTGGTCAGGGGTGGGGAGAAATAACATCTTTGACGGTGCAAAGACCAAATTGCCAATTAAAATGGACTTTGCTACACAGGACCCATCATGCAACAGAAATGGAAAAATTAATGTCAGATTTGGGGCTTTCCAATAATAAACTCTCTTGAATAAAATCTGTGGCATTTGAACCCAAGAGGAATGTTTAACTTGTCTAATAATGCTTCAGTAGGAACTGCCCTCTGTTCTTCTGGGCTCCTTGTGGGGCCTCTGTTTTTGTTTTGTTTGTTTGCTTTTTTTTTCTGTTTTATTTTTTAATTTGTTTAATTTATTATTATTTATTTTTTTTTAACAAAGTTTACCGAATTTAACAAAATTCCAGAAGCCAGTACCCTTGCTTTTCTGGGTGGTATGACGATTCTCAATAATTTGGAGAAGGGCAGAGATGAGGGTAAGCTAAATGAGGAACTTGCCTGGGGTACAAATTAAAGGGGAGAGGTACCCCAAAACCTCAGAAATCAAGGTAAGTCATACTTTAATGAAATATTTTTAAGAAACCGGAATTGGTGCAGGAAAAAAAAACCCACAATGGATGAAATAATCCAAATTTTTAATAAAGACAGGATCAGCGTTACTGATTTTTCCTTTGGTCTTATAGGCTACAAAGATGGTTCCTCACGGCACCGTTGAATTCCGTTCTTATTTAAAATTTGGATATCCTATTCACAATGGATTTTTTGCATTAACTTTGATTTTTAAAAATATTGCAGTGAAATATTATTCATCTCAGTGGCTGAGTTCTGCCTTCCTCGCCTCACTCTGTCATCTGTGGATGTCCCCAGCATATGTGGGTTCTTCATACAAATTTGGCTTTGCAGTGTGTTCGTCTGTTTTTTTTTTTTTTAACTTTTTCTTACTCTTCTCCTTGTCCACACCACATTAGCAACTATTGGGGTAGTTCTAATTGAGGGGTGCATAAAGTGATATTTGCTACAGAATAAAAGACAGTGAGAAGTATATTTGTGGAAGAGATGTTGGCTTGCTGATCCCAGTTCTAGGCTAGTAATTACTATATCCTGAGACATGGACTGGAGATCAGGGAGGAGTGAGAAGGTCAAGGCTCCCAGTGACCAGCTTTTCACCTACAGGCTCCTGGAGACCGTTGGATGGCAGGGCAGCGCAGGTTGTGTGGCAGGGACAAGAGTGGTGATGGGGAGATAGTCTTTTTTTTTTTTTTTTTGCAACACAGCTTGTACTCTGTGTTCAGCTTGTGCCAGAGGGGGTAGATCTGGTATCTTAACAGTGATGGCAAGTTAATACCCAGCATTTGATTTTGCCGGGATGTCATGTGTATATATGTGTGTGTGTGTGTGTGGGTGGGTGGGTGGGTGTATGTGTGTGTGATAGCCAAGAACACCCTCAGTTTTTCCCCCTTTATATGATTGCTGGAGAATGTCTGCCAAGTGGCTGCAGTTCTTTTTCATTTTCCATGAAGGTTTCTTTCTAGTGAGAATTGGGGATTGGGTTCATGGCTTCACATAACCTAAGGTCTGCAGAGTGATTTAGATAAGAGTTACTGAGCAACTGTGTTCTTCTCTATGCACGCTCTGGGTCAGGCTTCAGTTTGTGTGCTAAGCAGCAGTCATCTTCTTGGAGGCAATCTCCCACACCACTTGGGTTGTCTCCCTGTCTTCATGCAATGAATAGTCTTGCCCATAATAGTGGAATTGAGAGGAGCTCTGAATGTCTTCCTGTCTTCTCATTTTGTCAGATCAGCTGAATAAGAGATGATGGAGAGACAGTGAATCCATTGCTTGGAAGAAACTCATTGACTTTGTCATAATGTCTGCAGAACAGTTGGTGACCCAGCCTTTTCAGGTCACCTGCCATAGGAAAAGCTAACCGTACTTGAGTAGATGTTGAAGATGCTGAACCACAGATGCAAAGATGTAGAAACCAGTCAGATTCTTGGAGGCATTGAAGGTGATGAGGGAAGGTTTCAATAGGACAGTGGAAGATATCCTGGTAGGTGTGCAGTCATCACCCAAGCAGTCCTGTCATAGGCAAAATCCCAGGAAGGGGCAGAGCACAGCATTGGAAGGACCCAGTGGTGGAAGGGGGCTGGGATGCAAAGACTGGGTCCAGGTCTAAGAATGATTGACACGGGTCAATACAAATGGCACTCACCAGAGAAAATGGGGTACTTGGAAACCAGGATCTGATAGTGGGAAGGAGAAAGTTAGAATCAACTTGCTAAAATTAGCTCCTCTGGGTGGAACCAGGATGGGAGTAAGATACACACAGGGTGAGAAAGAGGACTACCAATTAAACTCTGACTTGATATATCCCCCTTTGTAGGGCCTATGTTAGTCCCAGAGAAAGAAGCAGGGCTGCCCCTGTAGCTGGCAGGTTAAGTAACAGAGAAAGACAGCAACGAGGGTATGGAAGCTTATACTTGCCAGGTGCTCTGTACCAGGGATGGTTTTAAAAGCCTCACATGCATGACCTCCTTTGGCCCTAATGATGCCCTGTGAGTTCGGTAGTATCATCCTGCCCATTGGGGTAAGTACCTTATTCAAGATTAAAGTGCAGATGTGGGATTTGAATGCAGACAGTTATGCTTTGGGCACACATTCTTCACCACTGTACCATGAGTTTATGTGAGCCTGTAGAACCAGATTAGAATTTCAGTGGCCCAAAAGAAATGGAAATCTGGGTATGTGGTTAAACTTGAATTTGGTGACACATCTGGGAATAAACTCCTTTCCCACACTGGGAAATAAGAATGCCTAATTACCACAGTGAATTGGTAAATGTGATAGAGAAGCTTCATTCAGGAGCCTTGCTCACAAGGTTTCAGCTTGGTCTTTCTAGAACATTCTAGAATTCAGCCACATGTGCTCATTCATGCTGAGTCTGGGAAGGCTGCTCCCTGAATTCTGCTATGTTCCATCAGCTTATGAGTCCTTTGACACTATTCAGGACTGTATTCCATCATGCTATGGCTTTGAGAGCTGTCTTCTCCAAGCTCCTGCATACAATGCTCTCTGATTTCTGTATGCCTCTTGTGGTCCAACCTACATTGGTCAAAAACATTACAACAGAAGTTAGAAAACAGTGTGCAGTGGCTGGTGAACACACATTGTTAGCCAGGGAAGCTAGTTAATTAATGTTCATTTTAAACTAAAACACCTTAAATTACTCACTTGAAATGTAAATACATATTTAACTTTGGCATTTCATCTTCCTTCTGTAGGAGGAAGTAGGAGGGCCATTCTCTCCTGTTTTGGTTAACAAATTCACATGTCATGTGGATCTTATTCTCTTCTGAAATTTCTATAATGTTCACTATCTAAAGAAAGCATTTAGCAACTAATTACTTATTACATGGCAGTATCTTTCCTATTGTTGTCTTGTACTGTCGCTGAACTCATTAATTGCTATTTAAGTTTTCATGTGCTTGTCTTGTCTTCCCAGGGGTATTATTAACAGCCTAGGACAGGAATTATACCTCAGGGTTTTTTTTTTTTTTCCTGTGGTCCTCATTGCAGTACCTTGCCCATATGGGTATCCGTGTAATTCTTTTTACACACAACACTGATCTTTTTATTACGGAACACTGCCAGAAGGAGAGGGAGAAAGAAAGAGAGAGTAGGAGGAGGAAGAGGAGAAGGAGGGGGGGAGGAGGAGGAGGGATGGAGGGAGGGAGAAAGAGAAAGGAGTCATCTCATCCATCTGTGTTTTTCCAGGAGCTGGGTCATTCAGGACTGGTACCAAGTGTACCTCCTCCCTTGCTTTTGGGCTTTACAGAGGCTGGGCTCTCGTTGCATCTTGAGCAGCTAATCTCTACACACTAATAAACTCTCTTAGGGATTCAGGGTTGGTGTTTTAAGCCATAGCCCCTTGATTATACCATATCTTCAGAGCCCCTGACTGATTTTAAAAGTGGGAAGAGACACTATTAGTTGGGAAAGCAAACTGTTATTTTAGCAGTTGTTAGACTGGTGATTTAATATTTTAGTAGCAGACAGAGGAAGGGGGTTTCAAATCTCTGCATGAACTTTGGACTAGACTCCTCTTATGGAAATAAAGTGAGGAAAGGAAAAGAAAATGCTTTTCTCTCTAAATCGTTGTTAGGGAGCACCTAGAAGGCGATCTGTCTGCATTCATAGTAAGTTGTGTCTGAAAGACATCCCAAATTTTTACATGAGAAAGGGCAGCAAAGGTATCCAGATGGTCCTTTTGGCAGAAGAGCCAATGACAGATATGGGGAGAAGGAGGAAGTATGATCTTGCTGTTTACAATAATAATGGCTAAGATATTGATTCATTGACATATTCTAGACACTGTTCTAGGTCCCTTGAGTATTTTAACTCATTCAGTCTTCATATCAACCTATGGAGTAGGTAGTGTTAGTTTCCTCATGATGAAATGGAAGAACTTACCTAAAGTAACATAACTAATAAGTGATAGAGCCAGTATTTAATCCCAAGGAGTCTGACTGTAGAGTAAGGATTCAACAAACATTTTCTGTCAAGGGCCAAATAGTGAATATATTTTTGGCCTTGTGAGTCAAGATGGTCTCTGTCTCACCTACTCTGCTGTTGTGAAGTAAAAGCAGTCCTAGAGAATACATCAATGAGTGGGTATTGTCGTGTTCCAATAAAACTTTATTTACAAAAACAGACAAAGGGCCAGATTTGGCCAGTGGTTTGCCATCCCCTACTCTAGAGCTCAATTGTTTTCCTTTCTGGAGTCTGCCCCCCACTGGCCCCATTTTTTCCATTACTATGAATTTACATGTATGTGTAATTGAGGAATTAGTTATTTTGTGGATTATCTATGCCAAATAGTGGGTATTGTTTCTTCCTTTTTCTTCATATCTCCAATACCTTGTGGTCATGCTAGAAGTAAAATGAAATCTGGTGAATCAGAGTGGTAGATCTACTTGCTACCCAGACTCAACACCTGGTTCTTGGGCATTAATTTCCTTGAACTCATGATAGTGACAATTGCATCCGGAATCCCCATTCTCTTTCCATAGGATACCAAGGGCTGCTCACTATTAAGGCTCCCGCAGTTCCTGCTGGGACTTATCTTCTGAATTCCATTTGATCCCTACCAATAGAGAGTATCAGATGAAAGTGTAAGAAAAGAGCTGGTCACTCATCCTGGTGGGGCTCTCTTTCATTTGTCTCCAGTCACTAGAACAGAAGTAAATCTCTCCCAGGGGCTGATTAAATCAGTCGAAAATGTGGGGTTAGGGGATTTGGAGAGCACAGAACGTAAGGCTGATGGTAGAAGAATTAGTATTAATACTGATAACTGACCTTCATAAAGCACCTCACAGTTTACAAAATGCTTTCTCCCTACTCCTATCAATGATGAACCCGACTCCTCTCTCCTCACCCCTCCCCTCTCTGGGTGTCTGGGGATTTGTTTTAATGATGTTTCCGAGTGTAAGGCTGCTGATATAATCTAATCTGAGCAGATACTGGGACCTGAGCACATTACTTATTCATGTATTTGCTGATGGAGGTGGAAATCCAAGCATGACATTGGTAGATCCAGAAGGCAATGCCTTTACATCTTCTATCTCTTTAAATCTGGGTCCTTACATGTCGTGGAGAAGAGAAAGCACGTCATTTAAAAATGCATCTGTCACTTACGTGCTTGGAAACATGTCACAGTGAGTGGTGAAACATTATTAATTCCTTTTGCTTTCGAAGAATAATTCATGCACTTACAAGTATAATCTGCATCACAATGAAATATTTGGATGTAAGCATAGGTGTAATTAACGCCAGAAAAATCTCTGAAACAAGTAAAGCAAGGAAATTCACAGTTAAGTTAATTTCAGACATAAGTAGTGTGCCCAGGAACTCAGGGACATGCTACAACCTTGCGTTGTCTTGGTAATTTTGAGGGCCAGTGAAAGGGAGAAATGTGAGGGCTGTCTCCCAGGCTCTTGGATCCCTGGATGAGGTTTGCGCAACTCGTGCTGGTTTGGCATACTCTCCATAATTTGGAGCCTTCAATTTAATTCAGTGTAATAACCATTTATTGAGTCTTTGTCATATCCAAAGCACAGATCTAGGCATGGGATGATATAAATATGATAATAATAGTGTAGTGGGTGCTGTTGGTGCCCTGCCCAGATCTCTCTTACACAGTTGCTATGTATATTGGCTGCTGTGAAGCCCACAGGTGCCCTCCTCTCCAGAGAATTGTCCTCAGCCAAACAGGAGCTATCTGGCCATGGAGAAGAGGATCTGTCTTCTCTGCCCTTGTGGGGCCGGTCCATAGCAATGACTGATGGAAATGGAGGGCTTAGTTGGCTGGTGGTAGCCGGGGGTGATCTTTAAAGCACCGGATCCATTTCAAGTTGGATCCAAGTATATGGTAGAGTTTATGCCCCAGAGTTCCCCTTGAGATCAGGCTGAAGCTAGATTTTGGCTTAGCTTCTCCCCCCCGCCCTGTTCTATCTTGCTTCCCCTCCTTCCCGAGACCTCTCCTTCAGTGAAACCACAGGTACCCAAATCCCCATCTCAGATTTCACCTCTGGGAAGCCCAACTGAAAGCACAATACATTGCCTCAGTTTTAGGGACAAGGCATTGGTTAGGCAGTTCCCATGTATTAGCTCATTTGATCTTTACAGTAACCATTTTGCTGTTGGAATTGAGGCTCAGAGAGGTTAATGAAGGGCTCCAGGTTCCACAGTTGGGAGACCTGCTTTCCTGGGCAGGTGTGTCAGACCCTGTAGACCTTGTTTTATCCAACAGCCCAAGAAGAGCAAGAGACGTGATCATACATGTTTTCTACCCACAGGAGCTTATGGCTCAAGAGGCAAAGAAAGCAAATGCAAAAATATTGTCAGAGATGCAAGAAAGATTATGGGGATTCAGGGGGGCAGGGAGGAGGGAGGGAGGGAGAGCTTGTATCCAGAAAAAAAAGGATGACTGTTTGCAGAGATTTTATCACATGCTTACCCAGAGATCATGCTGGTGTCTCAGTTTTTCCAGCTGGACTCACACTGGTGTCTAGTCTGGTTTATTTTAAGCCCTGTACTTGTAGGATACATGTGGGTGAGATTGAGGAGGTAGGAACACATGTAATTCTTTTGTATGAGCTCCTACATAAGCCTGTTGCAGATAAAACTTCGTGGGCATGACATCAAAGGAGACATGGGACGTGTTACCTCCTGATTCCAGAGATAGTAGGAACAAGGTCTCAATTTTTTTTTTTTTAATAGATCGGAAAAGGACCCCCTCTGTGATGCTCCTGTCTCTGACACTGGCCACCAAAAAGTCATAAAACATACCTCAGTGGTCCTGTTTTCACCTTTTAGACCACAGGTCTGGAATGATAATAGTGGAGATGGAGAGAATGATGAGATTTGGGTCACATTTTGAACTAGAGCTGGTAGCTTTTTTATAGACTTGCCTGTGGGATTGGATGTGACCTGCCTGAGGCTCCCTCTCTATTATCTTCCCACCCTGAGGAACAAATGACTGCCATTTTGTCCACAAGCCTCCTAGAGAACAGGATTTCATCTGTATTCATCTGCCAAGTTCGTTCCCCAATGAGGCAGTGAACTTGGAAGGGAAGACATGTTTCCCACTCAGTGACTTTTAGGTGCTCACTCGGTGTTCCGAGTGACCTTCACATTGAATAGAGCTCTTGTTTTGAAGAAGTTAGCACACACTCGGACTCAAAGACTTCCTCTCCAAGCTCAGCTGCTCTTCTTTTATCCCTTGGCAATCCATGGTGTTTTTATTTTTTGTTCTTCTTAGAAAAGGAGATTGATGCCTGTATACCTACATATAACCATAACATCCTCAGAATGACTTGCATGTTTTTCTAAAGTATTAGAGCATGATTTTAAATATCTAAAAATAGTACTTATTATATGTGATTTGGTCTTTATAGGCAATATACGTATACTCTTTAATTTCATCTACAAAATGGGCCTAATAATGCTCTATCACCCCTTCCAGTGTTGTTTTAAGAAGCAAATGAAAGTATGCAATTGATTTAGGTGGCATTTTTTTTGCTTTTCCTCGTGGTAGAAAAAGACCTTCTTCCAGCATTGCCTTGCTCTGGGTTTCTCACATGCTCTCAGAATTCATTTCAGGGATGGAGAATCCCACCATGCTCATCTCGCGTGAGCTAACGTCTCCTCTGAACAGTGACCAAGGGCTGGGGAGTCCAGCACAAACTAAGGGGAGAAAAAGGTTGCCTGCTGATGACATTGTGGGCTGGCTATGTGGAGGGAAGTGGTCCAGCTTTTTCCCAAATGACTAGATACTCAGAGGTGGCTATTCTTCCTTGAACTTGAAAGGCCTCTTCACGTCATTTTTTTCAATTTATGAAAACCTGCATCTAGAATCTAGTGTCTGGACTTTTCTTCTAGACAGTAAAATTGCTAGCATTTATTTAGACTGTTCATGTAGAGACAGTCATTTCATTGACAAGTATGTGTCTGTATGGGATAAACCCTGTATTTTCCAGAGAATATTCATAGAAAAAAACAAAAACACAAAGGGTTTTAACTGGAATCATTCTTTTGAGAATTTCTCCTGGTCATTTATACATGCTCAGGCTTAGTATTACTTGGTCATAACATGTCAGAATTCAAAGGAACCGTAGAGATTTCATCCCCTCTTGTTTTTTCACTTGAGAGCAAGAGTAAAAATAAGAATAAGGACTAGACCTCAGGGCACGTGGTGTGCTGTCTATGCCACAGCAGTTGGGGAAACTCAAAAGGAGCCTTGGGCTTGTCTTACCTGATCAACCTGATCCTTTCACAGATGAGAAGACAGACATTTATGAACTTGGGTCTCCTGGCTCCTGGCCATGTTTTTTCTTTAATCACCAATTGTATAAAATCAGGTCCTCTCCTTTCAGGAAGTGGAATATTCCAAAATAAGGCAGACAGTTTGGGGTTTAGTGTAGCTGGATCTCTCTGCTATATTCACAATTGACCTGTAAGAAAGCATTTTGGAGTTCAAAAGCCCAGTGCTTTCTAAAAATTGCTGTAGTTGTGGTTAGGACCTGGTCAAAAAGAGGTGTGTGCTCCAACTCATGGCCAGTAGAGGGCGATCAAGTTAATACAATCTTTCTGAGCTGTTGGGCTTTCAATTAATGTACAGATATGAATAAATAAAACAAAGAACTAAGTTAGCCAAAATGTTTTAAAACAAACCCTTTAATCAATATCCACTAAATAGGGGAAACGCATTCTGCTTTATATACTGTCGTCATTCACTGAGGAGTATTACAGAGTTATAGCACAGCCTGGAACAGTTCATTAATTGAGCTCCTGAAATCCAGGCAGCTTGTCTTCCATCATTGTCAAGGCTCTGGTGACCATTAGGCAGAAGACAGGCATGGGACTTGCCATGTGTTTTTGTAACATTTGTAGAATTTTCATATTAACAACAACACGAAGCCACACTCTGCCGGAGTGAAAGGCCCTCTTATCAAATGTGATGGGGAGTAGCTCTTAATTCATTCTTCATACCTCCCTCTCCCTCCCTATTCAATTTTCAAGGACTCAGCGATAAACAAATCAGCAGTGGAGGATTCCACCTCCCAGGCTCACTCCACAGGCAGCATAAATCAGGTCTGCTCTTGATTAGAGCCGTGGGTAGGCTGGCAGCATTTGGAAACAGAATAAATGGCGCATGGTCAGTGGGGTTTTCACATTCTAGGGACACGGGCGAGATCAGTGTGAGAGCGAAGGCAAATACAAATTCCCTGGTCATTCATTCATCCGTGTGTTTGGGAACCATTTGTTGAACCCCTGATGTGTACCAGCCACTGTGCTTAAAAGCCGGAGAAACAAATATGAGTAAGACATCTAGCTTCATTTAAGGAGCCACATTGGACCATTTTCTTGAATAATAATTGTATTAAAAATACTACAGGAATATCAACTTTTATTGAAGTTCTATTTGTAGTTATAACATCTGAAATGTACTGGTCATTTACCATGTACCTGGACTCTGCTAAACACCTTACATGCAGTATTTCATTGAATCCTCATCATATACTTAGCCTACAGATGCTGTTTATAATTTATCGAAGCACAAGGGTATTAGGTAACTGGCCCAAGATTATGTCATTTGTGTATTTATACACACACGAACACATACACTCCTTGCCCACAGTAAGAGCCAAATCAATGCTTAAAATGCTAAGAACATGCTAGGAATGCTAAATGCTAAGAACAATAATAATAACAGCTGTGGCTTAATGAGATTTGCTATGTGTCACATGTTATGCTAAGTGATTTAAATCTTAATGCCATAAATGGTTCTTGGGCAGGGACTGTTGCTATTGTCATTTTATAGGTGAGGAGGTGGTTAAATACCTTACTCAAGGTAGTATGTGCAAGAGTCAGGATCTGAACCCATGCAAGATCTAGCACATGCAAGAGTCAGGAACTGAATGTGAGTCTCTTTTCCAGAACTAGAGTGCTTAATAGGACACAGGTGGATTTTTAAGCTGTAATGAGTGTAAGAATTACCTGGGAGCATAGTCTGTGATCCCTTTCTAGGGCTTTCACCTTGATCACCAATAAGAAGCACCTGAAAAGCTTCTATTAAATGACCTGCTTGGCCCCACCCCAAATCAGTTGAACCAGAGCGCCCGGAGGTGGGAGTCTCGGCTTCTAGTAAGTCTAACCTTCACCCAGGGGGTGAACTGCTTTCAAAGGTCTTGGGTGGGGTTCAGGAACCCGTATTTTGTACATTCACCTCAATGAGAAAAGGTGCCTAAGCTCCACTGTTAACTAAGCTGTATCTAAACTACCAGGAGAAAGGAAATGGTTGTCCTCGGGGCAGCTCCTGGGGATGGAGGGAATGAAAACCCCAGCAGGTCAGGACTAGAGTGAGGCGCCTAGCTGCTGGATTTAAGGACGCACAGGCTCTCGGGATTGTGTGGGAGTGGGGGGCCTCCTTATACTGTGTACCCCAGACACTGCCCCTGCCTCACCTGAGTCCACCATCTTAGATTTGGAGATGTCACAGAGAGAGAGAGAGGAAGACGGAAAGATAAAGTTGAGAGATTTTACAGAGGTTGGTTTCAGGGGTGGGAGAATATCCATTGTGACAAAATTCTCCCAATAATTTTGACTTGTGCTCTTGTTCGAAGGAGGAGGATAAAAAGAAAGCAGGGCTGTGAGGTGGACTCCGCGTCTCTGTGAGGAGGGCCCGAGGAGGAGTACGCATGCGCCAAGTGCTTAACACGCGGAGCCGACGCCATCTTATTTAGTTCCGTTCAGGTCCTGAGGCAGGTTGGCTGTATTATGATGTCTATTTTATAGCTAGCGAAGGGAATCTCAGTCAGGTTGTTGGCCCAAGGCCACAATGCTTTAAGTGACAGAGCTGGGATTTGAACCCAGATCAATCTGACTGCCGGGCGCCTCCTGGGGGGTGGGGGGGCTCCCTGCCCAGGTGGACGCATTTAGCATTTAAGCATGTTGTCAGCCTAACTGCCCCCCTCCCCCCCCCCGGAGGGCTGAGGGATGGGCCTCGGCCGGGCTGGAGGAGAAACTCGGATGGTGGGACTGCAACAAGTGGGACAGCCTTGGAGGAAGGAACGCACTAAACTTCGTTCCTCCTCTAGGGTCGGCGAGCTGCTCGCCAAGGAGTAGTCACCAGGTCTGTAGCTGAAGGACAGCTTCAAGGCTGACGTGTCCAGAGTCTGTGTAGGCAGCACCCAGCAGCTCCCAGTACAGCGTTCACTTAGCGCATCCCACGGTGGGGGGAGCCAGCTAAGGTCAAATATAAGGGTCAGCGTCTCAGGCACAGACAACTTTATGAGTCCCACCGAGTAGGAAGGGGCTGACCAGCTCCCTAGCTGGGAGCAAGAATGAAGTCAGAGTGACCCCCTGTGATATGACCCTGGAATGTGCAGATAGCACAAACGTGCAGGTTACTACAGGGGCAAGGGACGCTTGTGTGGAAGGCCCCCAGAAGCCTCAAGTCTCCACCTCACCTCAGGAAGCAGGATTCCGGCGCCCAGAGAGAGAAGGAAAATCCTCAAGTTCCTCCAGGGTGACAGGAGCTTAATCAGCGGGTGCACCAAAATTCCTTGTGGAGTTGGTTTTATAGAACAGAAATTCTTTTATAAAACAGTCCAGCAGGTTCTGATGGAGAAGATCTGGAGATGTTCTTGGGTAGCTTCAGAATCTCTCCAGGTCCTTCTGATCACCATAGGCTGAGCGCTACAATTCTAAATGCTTAAAGTCACAGACTAACAGAAGGAAGAGAGGAGGGTGACTCAGCCACCCTGCTTTGGGGCATCTACCCAGAGGAACCGAAAACAGAAATCCAGGATATATCTGTGCTCCCGTGTTCATTGCAGCAGCATTCACGATAAGGGAGACATGGAAACGCCTAAATGTCCCCCAGCAGATGACTGGATAAAGACATGGGAGATATGTGTGTGTATATAATGGAATATTATCCAGCCGTGACCACATGGATGGACCTTGAGTGCGTTAGGCTGAGTGAAGTAAGCCCGACAGGGAGAGACAAATACTGCATGGTGTCCTTTATATATGGAATCTAAAAAAGAAAAAGTCAAGTTCATAGAAAAAGAGTAGAAAAGTGGTTGCCAGGAGCTGGGGGGTGGAGAAATAAGGAAAGGTTGGTAAAAGGGTACAAGCCATCACGTACAAGATGAATAAGGTCAGAGTTTAATGGAAAACATGACAACTATAGTTGAGAATGCTGTAGTGTATGATGGAAAAAAAAAGTCTGTGGTAATTAACTAGATGGGGGGATCCTTTCACAAGGTATATGTATATCAATCATCACAGTGTACACCTTAGATATCCTACGGTTTTGTCAGTTATACCTCAGTAAAGCTGAAATTTACAAAAAATGAAGAAGGCATGTGGATTACAGACAAAAAAATTAATGCTAGAAAGCCTTGGAATATTTATATTATTTTCACATCAAGAGTCAGCTCCTCCTGTAAAGGTGGAGGATAGGGGAGTATATATCTGGGATAAAATGCATTTTGGATTTTGCTTGAGGCTTTAATGATTAAGAATGATTTCTTATTCTTAAATCTGTAATGCATTTGAATTTTATTTACCAACATTTTTCTTGAGGAGAATACATTTGTTTGGGAGAAATGCTCCAAAAGTTGCATAGGAAAGGGGTGGGGGGAGGTGGAGGCCTCCAGGACACATGGAAGGCATTAAAGATGTTGACAAATTCAATGGCCTTTGAATGAGGCCAGGTTCTGTGTCCTCCAAGAGCCTCTGTCTTCCCAAGAATCTTGGTGTTTGGGTTTGCAAGTTAAGGACTCAGAATGTTGTGTTAGGAAGCAGAATTCTATACAAAAGTAATTTGAAATTTCCCAAGGGAGGGAACAAGATCCAGGAAAAGAGAGCCAGTGTGGCAAGGTGGCTAAGAGGGATTTAGGAGAAGAGAATTGTCTGTGGATTTTAACTTTAGTGAAATGCTCTGCACTCTAAACATGATCTTTTCCTATGACTCCATCACTCTTCAGTACAGACTACCAAGAAAGAACGAACAGGAGAGAGGGGGAGAGGGAGGGGAATGGAGATGGGAGGGGCAAGAAGGGGAGAGAGGGAAGGGAGGAAACAGTGGGGGGAGAAGAATTTTTTAACTTGTATGACTATCATGCACTGTAGAACATTCCTATTTGAGCCCTGTGCTTAGACATGTGTAAGTTGATTTTTATCCATACCCTGGGAACAGCCAACATTTGAAGTGCCTTGAAAAGAATACACACTGTAGAGGGTAGCTTTTGGGAGGCACTGGGGAGTCAGCAGTTAAAAGGCAAAGCCACGGTCAGCATTCCATATCTATATCTATGCCTAGAGATTTTGTTGATCAGCACGAGAGTTGTTAGAAATCAATTTTATCGGTAAAATGAAAGACATTCAAGATGCTTGGTTTGGGTAGAGGTATCCTTCAGCCCACTGCCCTCAAATGAAGGAGCTTTGAGGATCTAACAAACCCCAAAGCCTTATACTTCTTTTTAGTAGTGCCTTCAGCTTACTTAGGGCTCCAGTTAAGTCCTGTGTGTAGCCAATTATCAGAGGATTTGGTTGCCTGACTCCAATAAGATTGGCCGAATTCTGCTGCTGATATAATGCTGCATTTGGCTCAAGTAACCCTCGAAAGCGTCAAAGAACATCGTGAGCATCAACTTTTGTACACATGCTCATGAACACAGGTCTGTGTGTGTTGTAGAAATCGGTTGAGACATTTGCATTGCAGCATCCCATGTGGCTGGAGAGGGGATCCAGCCCCTCCCTGTGTCTTGTTACTGGAAGACATCGGTGTGCATCCCAAAGTTCCGGCCAATTGTGAACGGCCCCACTGGCTTAGACCATTCTTAGGGATCCTGAGCCTAGACTTCTCGTAGGAATCCATTGAAGGTCTGAGTTTTGTTAAAAATCAAGAGAGTAAGGCTGTGCAGACAAGGGAGCAGTTGATACCAGGACCATGAGTCAGAGTAGCACAAAAAAAAGAAGGCATAGTAGGCAAGCAATACATCATTCGTTCCTTCCAAGAGTACAAAACTATCATTCTATCATTCAGGGATGACTTTGCTAAGTGATGTTGTCAGACTGAGAAATCCAAAGAGGGCAAGACAGGTACCAATGTTGGGGGGGCATTGGGTGGATATCAGGAAAGGCTTGATGGAGGATATATATGTGAGGTGATCTTTTAAAGGTGAATGAGATTCTCAACATACCCAGATGAGAGGCAGAATATGAGGAGAAGGCTGTTAGGAAGGGGACATTTAAAGTGTCAGGAATGGTCATGGGGAATTGGGACATGATGGAACATGCTTCGAGAATTTTGAGGAGATCACTCTTCCTCTCCCTGATTTCTCTGGATAGAAGGTTTTTACCTCTTTCTTGCCCACTTTCACATGGAGTTAGTTGTTTGTAGCTGTGGTGGGGTCATGCCAGATGTTGGCTGGTCTGTTTTCCTTGCACATGAGAGTAGGTCCTGCCTTTTTAATCTCAAACATAGAGAAAATGGAGGAAGACCGGAACCCTTCCTCGTTTTAGTGCCTGAGCCGCCGATCTGCATCTGTAACCTTTTTTCTTTCCCCCTGTTTCTGTGGAGATAGTGTATCAGCCTCTTTGACCTTCTCAGAGTCTTTTCTCCTGCAGTTGTATCTTCCTTCACTCCTGAGTCGGCCCATTATTCCTTCCCCACTTGCTCACGCCTGTCCTCATTCAAGTATGCTGCAGGATCTCCTGCAGGGAAAAACTGATGTTTTTTTGCTTCCCTCCAGCTTCTACTCTTTGCTTCCCTTCACATAAAGTCTTGAGCTATTTGTCTGCCATCCCTATTCCCATTTCCTCACTAGCATGTTCTTCTCGACTCACATGATAGACTTCCCTCCCCTCACTTCACCGGGGGCACGACTGCCAAGGTCACTAGTGATCTCTGTATGGCCAAGTTTGGCAGGCGATGCACTCTTCTTATCTACTGTGACCTTAAAAGTAGAATCAGTTACAGTCAGCCACAGCCTCCTTGAATGATTTCTTAGAGCTCACAGGACTCTACATCCTTATTTTACTCTTCTTCCTCTTGAACTGGCCTTTCTAGCTCTAATCCGCCTATAAGTGTGGCATCTCTTATGGGTCTTCCTGGGAACTGTATATGCCAGGCCTTTTGCTCCAGCCCCAATAGCTTGCTAGTTCTCCAGGACTCGTGTCCCACAGTGGACTTGGCATCTACACGTGGATCTCTAGCATGGATTCTAAGCTGACCATGGTTAAATGAAACTCTTGCATTTCTCCCATGAACTTCCTTCATGTTACAATTTTCAAGTGAAGGGCCTGAACACCCAATTGATGGCTGAAGCTTAAACAACAAAACACGACACCTAGTAATTTGATATGAAGCAAGTCTTAGAGACTCTACTTGGAAAACAAATCCAAAGATTTCAAGGATCTCTCATGGCAGCCCATCACACTTAGAATAAAGTCTAAACTCCTTAGCCTGACTTCTATAGCATGACAGGACCCGGCCCCCTCCCTCCCTACCTCCAGTGTTGTTGTATACCATTCCTACCATATTTGTTGTGCTCCAGGTAGGTTACTGGCCTTTTTGATCTGTGAACATGTAAAAAGCTCTTTCTTGCTTCAGGGTCTGCTACTGTGTTTTTTCTCTACTTGTATTTTTTTTTCTTATCTCTGTATGGTTTCTTCCTTATATAGTCTTGATCCAGAAGACCTCAGCCTAAATGAGATCATGTCTGGGAGCCCCCCCCCCTTTTTTAAACCACCCAATCTACCTTGCCACTCACTCACTTTTTGCTCTTATTCTTAGCATATGAAATTTTTCTTGTTTCTTTATTCAGATTGGTTTACTTTGTTTAGTAGATCTGGCCCCAGCAGAATGTAAGCTCCACAAGGAAAGGACTTTGTCTCAGTCCCTAAAACAGCGACTGCTAGGTATGAGTGCTCAAAAAGCCCTTGCTAAAATAATGAACAAAACATTCTAATAATACGTCTTGGAACCTTAGCTCACTGGGAGGTTGCTTTCATGTAGCAGTGGACCTCTCGACAGGCTAGCAGAAGCTCAGGTGCATTGTCAAAAGCAACATGGGGTATAGCTTCTCTAGAAACTGTTGAAGCAACACCCAGAGTGCAGCTTCCTGAACCTCCAAGTCAGTGTGGACACAAAGGTTTATGTTTGTACAAAATTGCATCTTTGCACAAATGAGAGATGAGAAGGAGTAAAAGTTAACCTCCCTCCTTAAAAAGACTTAGGGGACTTAAGTCAATACGTGTGATTAGCGTCTTGGCCAAAAAGCTGCTGTGACACAGGGTGGTGTTGAGTCGCACCATATTCCAAGCTGGTGAGACCACTGCTACTCAAAATGTGGTCCCCAGACCAGCAGCATTGGCCTCACCTGGCAAGTTGTCAGAAATACAGAATCTCAGGCCGCACCCCAAACCTGAATCAGTGTGCATTTTAGCAAGGTCCTTAGATGTTTCAGTCCCATGGTGGAGTCTAACAAACACTGTGCTTAGGCCATTTCCTCATAGATGGAAGTATTGCTTTGGCTGCTATAATTTCTGAGGGATAAAGACAAGCCCAAGAAAGGGTGATGAGGATACCTGAAAGGTCACGTGGGCAGGTAGCCCCCTCCCAGGGAAGAGAGTCAGAAGATGTAACAACAGGGGCACCTAGGTGGCTCAGTGGTTAAGTGTCAGACTCTTGGTTTGGGCTCAGGTCATGATCTCAGGGTTGTGAGGTCGAACCCCACATTGGGCTCTGTGCTCAGTGCAGAGTCTGCTTGAGAATCTCTCTCTCTCTCTAAAAAAAGTAATTTTAAAAAATGTTCACAATGGGTCTGAGCACCAACCAGCTGGAACAGGAGCCAACTGTAGCACAGGTGTGGGGTCCAAGAGCCCCCCACCTGTGACACCCCTTTAAGTAATGTTGAGATGTTGGAGGGTTATCCCTACAAACCTGGCTGTCCACTTGGCCAGGTGATTGAAGGAGAAGATACACAGGGGGCTTATGGCAATGGCTATTTAAAATAGATTTTCATGTAAATATCTTAATATTTTAATAAATTATGTATTCACATGGTGAATATCTATCTTTTGAAATCGTCCTCGTTCTGCCCTATCTCTGTTTCTTGTAGATACTTCTTTTATTAGACTTACCATGTCATTGTGTTGTTAGTTGATGGAAAGTCTGTCTCCCTCTCTAAACTGTATCTCCTTGATGGCATGGCCCATGTCTTATTCCTGACCTTGCTGAGTACTTAATGAGCCTTTGGAAATGAACAAATGAGGGAGTGAGCAAATGAACGTGTAAGGCTGTTGTGTAAAAGAAAGGCCAGACTTACCTTGGGTCATCCCAGAATGCAAACTCAGTGTGCTGGGTGAAAATATCAATGCAGGTTTGGGTTTAACCTTAAAGAAGAAACTTCTGGAAATTAGAGATGTGAGAAAATGGGTTGAGCTTCCCTGGGAGGAGTTAAATTCCCTGGCACCAGATATGTTCAGATAGTCCAATAAACCATTGCATGTGCAAACTGTATAAACAAGTCTGTTTATAGATGAAGAAACTCAACTAGCCATAAAAATATGAAGAATGTGCTTAGTCTCGCTGGGATTCAGGGGAAATTAAAATTGCAGTAGATTACCATTTCAAACCCATCATATTGGCACACATTTTAAAATCTGATTACACCAACTGTGGGCAAACGATACGGTGGTTTAAATTGTTGTAACCACTTTAGAAAGCTCTGATTTATTTTAGGATAAGCTTATTTTATAATTCAGCCATTCTACTGTTCAGCACTCATTCTAGATTTTTTTTAAAATGGGAAATCTGAGAGTATAAACAATGAGATCTACACAAGGATATTCCTTGCAGCACAATATGAAAAGGCTGAAAAAAGGGGGGTGGTGGTGGAAGCCAACTGTTTATTAGTAGAGGAATGGACAAATCAATGACAACTTCTAAAGTGGTTGGAATGAATGGAGTCTGCAATAGGACAAATGAGAGAAGCAAGTTTGAAAGATTGGGTATGGCTGGATTCATTTTCTTTAACTTTACTGACACCCCCAAATAACAGTATCAGGAGATTATGCATAGAAAACCAAAAGGATGCATTCCAATGATTTGCACCAACCTAAGACAAGAGGGATGTCAAAGGAGGGGGCAGGTAAGAAGGCGGGGATGGGTAGTAGAACTTCAGCTTTACCTATAATACTTAATTTTTTTTTTTTTAAGAAAGAGATCTTAATACATTTAACATACTATCAGCTTCTCTTCCAAAAGAGTAGTGGAGACATTGGTGTCTATTAAACTATTGCCTAAGCATTTTGATACCTGGCAACACATAATGAGTTTTGGAAATTAAAAGGAACCATTGTCATGGAAGCGAGGGGGTTGGAGGATCAGAGCATTGGTTCAATTCTGTCCTCAGCTTGTCCACTTTGTGCTCTTAGCTGGTTCCCATCGTTTTCTTCTGTGAGCAGATGTGCAGGGCTGGCCCCGGGACTTTTGCTCTAAGGGGAGAGAAAAGAAGGTAGTACCTGAGGTTGTAAGTTCCATGGTCATTATCCAGTCAAGCCTTTCAAGACACTGACAGAGGCGTCTTGTGGAGACCTCCTTCCCGACAGCAAGAGGTCTGTATCATTAGGGGGAACACCCACCAATAGTTTCTAAAAGGAAATATGGGTTAGAGAACATGTGACGGGTGGAGAGCAATGAGGTCCTCAGTCTGTGGTGGGGACGCTCGGACTTGCTCCTTCCCGCCTTCCCCGCCCTCAGCTCCTGCACGCCTGTGATGGTAGCCCGGTGAACGCCACCACCATGCTTTCCTGGACTCTGACAGTCATTATCCTGTGACATAGTCACAACGTCTGTGGGAAAAGTCAGGGGCATCCTGGTTTGGGAAGTGAGGAGACAGAAGTTTGCTCAAGAGCCTGCAAGTAACAAGGAGGAGATCCAAACCAATGTTTCCTGAGTGAATATTACCCTCTTTCTCTCACCTTTCAACTCTGTCCTTAGCACCTTATTTATTTAGTACATTCTTTGTGCTATGCTCTTACCTGCGTCCAGTGTGGTTTTGAGGTGGCAAAAGGCATATGTAAAAGATATTTATCAAATGGAAATGGGGTTGGAGGTTGGGGAATGGGCAGCAGAAAGAGGGAATAGAAGTAAATATACCAACACCCAGGCTAGGAAAGTGATCGATAGTACTGGGTGATTGTATGCTTATTGGCACGGGTGGGACATGGCAGGATTTATGGTTTTATTGTCTGATAAAGGAAAGTGTGACAGGAGAGGCAGCTGTTTAAGCTGGATCTTAATTATGAAAGGGATAGATCACATAAATTCTTATAAAGGAAACTCGTAGGTACATTTGTATTTTCATTTATCATACTGTCCTCGTTGGGAGACAGTGTTGTCTTATTTATTTTTTTGTTGAGCTACATGAAATATATAAATAATAATTGTATAGATTTATATATCTTAATTTTACTGATATGGCTATACTATGTTATATGGTTACATGAGCACATATATATTTTTATATTATATAATATATATTTGTATATAAATATACACTCATGTAACCACCATCCACATCAAAATATGGAATATTTCCAGTCCTTTCCTCATTTGTTTTGTTTCTTAAATTCCACATATGAATGAAATCATGTCTTTCTCGACTGACTTATTTTGCTTAGCATAATACCCCCTAGCTCCATCCATGTTGTTGAAATGGCAAGATTTCACTTTTTTTATGGCTTAATAATATTCCTGTGTGTGTGTGTGTATTACACATCATGTCTTCTTTATAATCCTACAGTAGGTTCCCTCCTACTCCTACTCCCTCCCGATTAGCAACTTTCCACTCCCACCCCAGAGTGGTAAAAACTGTTAGAACTTCTATAAACATTGACTCGTTTTGCCTGTCCTTAAACTTCGTGTAAATAGTATCCTGCAGAACATACTCTTTGTTTCTTCTTTCATTTAACAATTTGTGAGATTCACCCACTTGTTGCAGATACTAGTTGTTCCTTTTTTTAAACTGATGTGTAGTATGCCGTTGTATGACTACACAAACATATATTTATTTCATTCTACTGTCAGTAGGCATGTTAGTTGTTCAGTCTTTGGCTATGATGAATGAAGCCACTGTAAACATTCTTGGGCATGTCTTGGTAGACTCGCATGCTCATTTCTTTAGTAGCCTAGGTGGACTTTGTAGTTTTAACTCTTAGGAGATACTGCCAAACAATTTTCCAAAATTCTTATGCCAGTTTATTCTCTCCACCAGCAGCATATGAAATTCCAGTTACTCTGTGTCTTTGCCAATACTTGGTATTGTCAGTTGTTTCAAGTTTAGCCATTCTGGTGGGCATTAGAGGCATTTCATTGTGGTTTTAACTTGCTTGATGAGGAATGATCTTGAGCAAGTTTTCATATGGTCACTGGCCATTTGGATGTCCTTGTTTGTGAAGGGCCTGTTCAAGTCTTTTGCCCATTTTTATTTAAAAAATTTTTTTAGATATTTATTTATTTTTAGGTAATCTCTGTGCCCAACCTGGGGCTCAAACCCACAACCCCAAGATCAACAGTCGCATGCTCTGCCAACTGAGACAGCCAGGTGCCCCAAATCTTTTGCCCCTCCTTTTTTTTCTTTTGCCCATTTTTTAAAAAATTGGGTTGCTTGTTTTCTCCCTATTTGTGGTGGTATTAATATTTTCTGGGTACAAATCTTTTGCCTGGAAGTATTTTCTACCAGTTCACGAGTTCCCTTTTTGCCTATCTAATTATATCTTCAGATGAATAGAAGTTCTTGATTTTGATGAGGTTCAGGTAACCCACCTTTTTTCCACCCAATGGTTAGGGCTATTTGTGTCCTGTTAAAGAAACCTTGGCCTATTTCAAAGTCCTGTAGACACTCTTGTATGTATTCTTCTAGAGTTTTCTTGTTTAGTGTGATGTAATTTTGAGAACACGAACTTCCTCATTGAATCTTAGTTTCTTTTTTTTTTTTTAAAGATTTTTTTTTTAATTTATTTATTAGAGAGCGAGAGACTGAGAATGAGAGGGGAGAAGGTCAGAGGGAGAAGCAGACTTCCCGCAGAGCCGGGAGTCCGATATGGGACTCGATCCCGGGACTCTGGGATCATGACCTGAGCCGAAGGCAGTCGCCCAGGCACCCTGAATCTTAGTTTCACATCCCAGCTTCCCTACTAAACAGATGCATAACCTCATCAAGTAATTGTTTCCTTATGTGTAGATGAGATAAAACCCACCTAATAAACTGGCTGTGAGAATTACACAAGATAGGTGTGTAAATTATCTAAGGCACAGGAGAAGCTCAGCCAATTTTGTTACTCCCTCCTTCCCCCCATTCTACCACATAAAAGGGAGGTTTTTGTTTCCTGACTGCACCACAGTAATACAGCCAATATGTACTGAGTATGTACTTGCTGTGAGAGGAGCACAGCAAAGACACGAAAACTAAGAGTCATTCAGTTGAAGGGACAACAACGAGGGAAATGGGAAATCACAGTACAGGACTTAGGTAATCATTGAAAGATCATTCACAGAGGAGTACAAGTTAATTTTTGCCAGAAATGTTCAGAGAGGAGCAGTTTTTCGATCTAAAGTAGCAAATAAGACTTTCAGTGGGTTCAGTGATTTGAGCCAGTATGTGAACAGCATTTGTAAATGGACAAGGAATTCTCTCAAGGGGGTCTGTGGAAGTGAGCAAGAAAGTAAATGGCATGGATAGGAGGCACTTTTTCTAGTTGGCTGGAGTGAAGATTTGTCGAGACAGGGAATGGAAAATAATACGCCAGTTTAATTAATGAATAACTAGTTCATTCATTAAGTCAACACGTATTTATTGAACACCTACTGTGTAACCAGTTTTATGACACTTAATTTTCCTAATGATGTGCTCTCATTTAATTCCCTGTTTGTATATATCGCATATGCACGTATATGTATATGTATACATATATGCATGTATCTCTTTAAAAAGGAAAAGACAGAATATATAGACACATATGTATGTCTATACATTGTATGTAACATACATTCTATATATTATACATTAGTTACATATATATGTGTATATATATTATTTTACCGTCTTTTAAAAGAATAAACAGAAAGTGGTTGAATACAATATCATATTATGGTGGCTAAGGATGAAGCAAGTTAAGAAAATGAGCTTCACGGTGCTGGTGCTCAGTCTTTAGAGAGAGCCCAATACAGCAAGGACTGAGTGGTGGCCGTTGGGTCTTGGACATTAACAGACCCTTGGAAAGATAAGGTTAGATTATTTTGGGAACAAAAATCAGGCTGGAGGAAGTTTAAAAACAGCAAGTGGGAAGGCAGTGGAGGTAGGAGAGATAGAAGGCTGGTTGCTGTGCTCTCCAAACCCTTGGCTAGGTCAGCTCACAAGTTGGCCGTGGATTTCCCAGTTTGTAGGTTATGAGAACCAAGCGCTTCCATCATAGAGAACGTGCTTCCGCCAAATGTACCCACAGACCGAGGATGGTGTCACTCCAGAGGGTGACCACAGTGGCTCACTATCAGAGCGCTGTCTTCTGTCGTCTTTGAGCAGACAGGCCAGACAGACCAGGGCTCAAATTCCATCCCCACCACTTACCTATGACATTGGTTAGAATTTTTCTCTGAGGGGCACCTGGGTGGCTCAGTTGGTTAAGCAACTGCCTTCGGCTCAGGTCATGATCCCGGAGTCCCGGGATCGAGTCCCGGGATCGAGTCCCACATCGGGCTCCCAGCTCCATGGGGAGTCCGCTTCTCACTCTGACCTTCTCCCCTCTCATGCTCTCTCTCACTCTCTCTCTTTCCTAATAAATAAATAAATAAATAAATAAATAAATAAATAAATAAATAAATAAATAAAATCTTTAAAAAAAAAAAAGAATCTTTCTCTGAGCCTCCATTTCTTCCTCTTAGGGTTCCTGAGTGGTGGCAATGAAATAACATATATAATGGAACAAGCTTAATGCCAGGCAAAATAGGTACATTAGCCCTCCTACCCCCAACTTTTTTGTTTAGATTCCATGAATAAGGAGAAGGGATGCTGTACAGAGAGAGATGCACAGAGACAGACTCACAGAAGAGCACAGGGATGCAGAGACACACAAGAGAGAGACCAACAAAAACACATGGAGTCAGGAGGAGACAGCCGGTCCAGAGAAACAGAAAGGTGGTTTTAACTTTTCCCTCTCTTAAGGATGTACCTTGGGGTTTGTGCAGTCCTTTAGAAACACCAGAGTGTGTGAAAGGATGGACAGCGCTCACCTCTTACAGGTAACATTTATTCCATTCCCTGCCCGCTTCCCATTTGCTCCTCTTATTCACGAAGCCTCGTGAAACTTCATTAGCTGTGCAGAGAGCAGTGCCTTCCGGAACAGAGACCGTTGTGCAGTTGCTATCCTATTAGGGAGACCTCACGTCATGGAGGTGGGCTTTGGGTTTGCTAACAGTAGTCAGGATTTCCTGGTAAATTGAATGCTGGCGTAACAAACAAAGCTCCCCAGAGCGAGGTCTGCTGTCATTTACAGCACAAAGTAAAATTGAGTCCAAAATGTCATCATGTTTCCTGAGTCAACGGCTTGAAGCAGCACTCCAGGCTCCCTTCCCTAATAATTGCCCTTAAGGAAGCTTCTCTGATTTGACATGTATCTTTTATGTATGAGTCAAAATGAGTAACTAAGAATGGGGGGAAATTATTTAGCCAGCAGCATAGTGGCCAGTGTTTAGGAGTGAGAAATTATGTTCAAGAATGTTTATCCTTTGGTTTTCTTTCTCCTAGCTATAGGTCTGAAAATTAAATATTAATGTTGGAAAACTCATTATTTTTATGACTAAGAAGAGAAGTTGTTAGGGTCTTCACTGAAATCTGGGTCACTAGCTCTGGGAAGCTCAGCACACAGTGGGAGATTTTGCCTTTTTAATTTTTAATAATATTTTTTATCCTAATCATACAAAATAAACACACGTTACTAGAGAATGTTGGGAAATACAGAAAAATAAGTTAGAAAATTAACTTGACTTCATAATCTTACCACCTGGAAATAGCCTTGCTTAACATTTGGTTGTATTTCCTTCCAGATTTTATTGTCCCTTCTCAAAATCAGGATCATATTTTATGTACCTTTTTTTTTTATATTCTACTTTTTTCAAATAGTTTTTTTTTTTTTTTTTTTTTTTTTGGGTGAGGATTTTTCTGTGTCTTTACTCTTCAAAAACCATGATTTAAAATTCCATTGTATGGATGGATGTTCCGTGGTTTATTTAGCTCATGCTTTTTTGTTCAACATTCAGTTATTTTCAGGTTTATTAATAATAAGAGTGTAGTCAGCACTCATTTACATATGTCTTTGTTTTCAGGGGCTCATGTTAATCTCCTGAAATGGGTGCCTTTATGTTTCCTTCAGGGAATTCCAGACCACCAGATAATCTGCACAAGCCTGCAGCCCAATTTTAAACTAGGTTTCAGTTCATTTCCCATAAGGGCATCACAGCATTTGTTTTCATTTCTCTGAATATTCTCTGAGGGTTAGGCTGCTGGTCTACCTAGAATTCATAAATAAGCTAGGTTTAGGGGAAGAAGGTGACGTACATTAACTTAAAATTGCTTTACTTATTTATTTTTTATTGAAGTGTAATTGTCATACAGTATTATGTTATCTTCAGGTGTACAACATTGTGATTTGACAGTTATATACCTAACAAAATGCTCACTATGGTAAGTGTAATTACTGTTTGTCACCATACAAATTATTATAATATTATTGACAATATTCTCAATGCTAAGTGCTTCATCCCTGTGACTTGTTTATTTTATAACTGGAAGTTTGTACCTCTTAATCCCTTTCACATATTTCATCCACCTACCCCTCCTTCCTCCCCTCTGGAAACTACTAGCTTGTTCGCTGTATTTATGAGTCTATTTCCAGTTTGTTTTTTCATATGTTTTAGGGTTTCTTCTTTACATTCTCAATTTAAGTAAAATCATACAGTATTTGTCTTTTTCTGTGACTTGTTTCACTTAGCCTGATACCCGTAGGTCCATCCATGTTGTCACAAATGGCAAGCTTTCGCTCCTTTTTTATGGCTGAGTAATACTCCATCGTAAATATGCACCATGTCTTTATCTGTTCATCTGTGAACTGACACTTGAGTTGCTTCCATATCTTGACTGTTGTAAATACTAATGCTCAGTAACCATAGGAATACGTGTATGTTTTTGAGTTACTATTGTTATTGGTCCTAAGGAATATTTCAGCACCAATAGCATCAGTGCCATTTCATGGATCTGTCTGCCAGTTGCTTATCAATAATTCATCATGTTAGTTATTGTAGCTTTAAAATTTTGATATCTGAACATATAAGCCCCTAACTATTCTTTTTAAAAGTCTTATTTGTTTATCTTTTCATATAAATTTTGGAAATGATTTACTAAAAAGAATCTCTCTCTCTTTTTTTAAAGATTTTATTTATTTATTTATTAGGAAAGAGAGAGAGTGAGAGAGAGCATGAGAAGGGAGAAGGTCAGAGTGAGAAGCGGACTCCCCATGGAGCTGGGAGCCCGATGTGGGACTCGATCCCGGGACTCCGGTATCATGACCTGAGCCAAAGGCAGTTGCTTAACCAACTGCGCCACCCAGGCGCCCTAAAAAGAATCTCTTTATTGAAATAGATTATCATTAAAACTACATACCCATTTAGTAAGAATTGACATCTGTTTATTCTACTATTGGAAACATGAAAGGCTCTTACTGATCCCTCTTACTCTGTCTTACTGGCTGCATTACTTGTCTATTCTAAGGTGGTTTTTCCCAGCTGATTTTCAAAAATAGGTATTTAAGGCTATATAATAACATGTTTATTTGCCACCTTACGTATTTCTCTTTATGTATTTTAAAATTATGAATTCTTTTAAGCATACTAAGAAACTACTAAGAATGCCAAACAATAATGTTCCCACTGCTCTGAGAAAGCAGATATTAACATTTTGCCATATTGCTTCAGATACTTTTAAATAAATAAAACTTTTAGTAATCTGTATACCCCTTTGCAATTCCATTCCCCATTCTCTGTCCTTCTCTTGAGATAATCACTTCTTTGAAGTTAGTGTATATCTAGGTTTTTATAACTTTATATGCACACATGCATAAAATGTGTAGTTTCATTTTGTGAGTTTTAACATGTGCATATTATAAGTTATATTCTATATATTTTAGATAATCACTATCTTTTACAAATTGCTTTCTCATTTAATATAATTGTAGGTGTATCTTGATGCTTAAAGCCATAATTCATTAGTTTTAACTGCTGTACAGCATCCTTACATACGAATATGACAATTACTTGACCTTTGCCAATGAATATTTTAACTGTTTCCATTTTTCACTTCCAGTTTTTTTGTACCATTTTATTTCAGGCATATTGTTAGAATATATGATACCTCATTTTAAAAGATCCAGCGTGTCGGGGTACCTGGGTGGCTGAGTTGGTTAAAACCTCTGCCTTCGGCTCAGGTCATGATCTCAGGGTCCTGGGATCGAGCCCCACATCGGGCTCTCTGCTCAGGGGGAGCCTGCCTCCCCCCTCCTCTCCGCCTGCCTCTCTGCCTACTTGTGATCTCTCTGTCTGCCAAATAAAATCTTAAAAAAAAAAAAGATCCAACATGAGAGTCTACATCTTATAATAGTTCAAAAAACTTACATTTTTAGTGACGACTAATATATTAGAATTTATTTTCCTGTTTTCTTTTCATCAGTATGATTTTCCTGGATCCTCTCCCCTCCTCTGCTCTGTGTGTCTCTCTGTCTCTCCTTTCTCCATTCTTGACTCTACTGGCTTATTTCCTTCATTGCTTTTCTTGTTTTTTTGAAAGTTATACATTTCTTTTGACAAGGTATGGTGTACAAATAATGATTTTTCCCCCATTTCTTTTCAATAGTTATGGTTATGGTTAGGTTAACCATTGGGTTAACCCAATAGTTAGGGTTATGGTTCCCAACCCTCCTCTACTGATTTTTCAGAGCTTGCAGACAATATAGCTAGTAAAGCCCATGAGCTTTAGTGTCAAACAGACTTCATTTAAATCCTGCATCTGCCACTGAAGAGCTTATGACCCTGGATAAGTTATATAATGTTTTTGAATTTTAATCTCTAGAACATTTTCTGTGTTGTAGATTTGTCTTGATTGAGAGAGATGGTATACACGAAGTGCCCAGAAGATCAGCTGGCATGCGACAGTCACCAAATAAATGGCAGCTTTTCCTTTTTCATAGTTATTTTAATCATCCTTGTTTTCTTTCTGATTAGGATGGGAATGCCCATTGATTTAAGTTATTTCTCCCCTTTGACCCAAATAACTCTACTTCTAAAGCCTTTTTGAAGGAATTAAGCACAGGTGCAGTAAAGCTTTATTCACAAGAATGTCTAGTTTTCTGAATAGATGTAAGGGAATTGTCTGACAGGAGGAAGACAGTCTTGGTGAAGGGATGATAGGTCCTTTCTCGAGTGTCTATCTTAACTTGTGCCTTTACGTGAAGCCATTTTAAACGTGATCCAGCTGTTTGCCGGAGTCTTCTTGCCTCCTACCTGTTGCTTTTCTGTTTATTCAGTCCTGGTGACCTCTCCTCTCCGAATGTCTCAATTCCTGTTTTACCTCTTGGCATTTGATGAGCTTCTCTCTCTCTCTTTATTATAGTTCTCTAAAGACAAACCTGGTATTTATGCCATGGCTCTTGAAAAGCCCTCGCCATCATGCTTAAGAGCCCAGACTCAGGAGCTGGACTGCTCCAGTGCCAGAGCTCTACCAGCTCTACCACTTACGGCCAGGGAGACCCTGGGCAAATGACGTCACATCTTTAATTTTAGTTTCCACACCTGTAAAATGGGGAAAATGGAAGTGAACACTCCAGAGAGTCAATATACGTAAAATGCTTGAACAGGACCTACTAGTAAAAGCTATTTAAGTGATAGCTATTATGACTGTTTCTTCTCTTGACTGACTCTTGACTACTGAGAAACCCTTTGAGTCCAGCTCAAGCCCGTAACCCAATGCCAGCCAGCCCCGACCCCTGTCATGGCATGTTCGCACACCTTCCACTCCCCCAAGCCAGCGTCTCTTGGTTTAGTGGCTAGGTGTGCACTCAGAAACTCAGCAGATGTCACTGTTGGTGTAAGTCAGTGTAAGTGAACTTCTTCAGTCTTCCAATCCGATCTTTTTGACCTTGAAAATGAGAGCACAGCATTTGCTTCTGTCACACGCAGATTGTCTCTTTTTGCCTGCCTTTTGAAATTTACAGTTGCGCGACCCTGGATGTTCCAGAGGAAGCGGATTTGTTGAATTGGAGAGCATTAACTAATGATGAAAGAGCATTTGCTTACTTTCTGAACCAAATATGGTCTGAGGAAATCTGGCCAGGATGATGGAGCATTTTATTGACTGAGCTCTTTATAATCCTTAGTGTGTTTTTCCACTTTTATGCTTGGTGATTTTTTTTTTTTTCTTTCTGAAAGTCAAGTGTTCTCTTAGCTCTAAGGAATGGCATTTGCCTCACTTGTGTGATAAAACAGTCTTTGTTTGTAAGGGTTTTCCTTCTTTTTCCTTTCTTGGTTTTGTTATTAAATGACTGCATGTAATGCTTATAATCCAGATAGGATGTTCTCGGCATTCCTGGAAGTTTGAGAAAACCTATTGCTTGAGTGCGGGAATAGTCATTTTAAAGTACATTTGCCTTTGTTCCTTTAAAGATTAACTTTTGGAGAGGATCTCAGAGAAAGCACACCTCCATAGGGCTGTCTTTTCATTCATAATAATCTGCCTTTGATTTTACAAGTGGGTAGACCTTGAGGGTAGTCACATGGAGTTCTGGAGGTGGATGATTGCAGAACAAAGGAAGCTTTCTCATCAAACTTGGTTCCTGCACTTGGTTTTCCCAGGCAGGATGCGTGCTCTGTTCCAGAACCCCGCTGCATGGGCCAACAGAATCTCGCCTCTGCAGATTTCTTGAGTAGAATTAGTGCACGTGCTCTCAGAAAAGCTTGGATTTACTGACTGCTGAACTAATAATCCAGAATAACTGAGGTTAGATGTTCTGTTGGACTGACAATCTTCCCTTTTATAAGTCACTGAAAAAGCACTCTTTTTTTTTATATAAAGTTGGAAGAGCAGCAGTTAGATGACCAGAGGCCTTGTCACAGCACTGCCTCTCTGCCACTGCTCCTTCGAAGGCTTTCACCCTTCTGAGTCTCAGTTTCTCCATCTGATAAAGAAGGGGACAGAAAACAAGATCTGCAAGCTCCCTTCCACATCTGTTATTCTAGGTCATACCTTCATTTTTCTGAACAGGCTAGCCCCTATTGAGAAGAAAATGAAATCTAATTAGATCATTTATTTATAGGATGATTATCACTCATGACATTCACTCTCTTACATGACAGTGCATTCCAGTAGCTGTTCTCCCTTGTATAGAACAGGAGTTGAAAAAAGAATGGGGGGTCATGTTGAATATTTGCTGATAGAGAAAGGTTACTGGGAGAAAAAGGAACCCTCCCCCTACTCAACCCCATCACAACCCAGCCTTTAATACCTTCAAAAAGCTTATTTCCTTGAAATTTGCCTGTTTCATCTAACATTTAAATAAAAGGACAATGTCTGGGTCCCAGGTTTCCAGTAACTGGGTCTTTTCTCCGGTCAAATAAATGGGTTTTATTGACTTGTCAGGGAGCAGATGATGAGGAAAGCAGGAGAAAGGCAGAGGTTACAGGAGGAGATGGAGAAGGTGCCCGTTCTTGATTGAGGCTGGACAATATCCATACAAGACCAACTATTGGCCAATATATGGATAATCTGATATGACTCCAGATACCCTGCAGGCAACTTCTTCAAAACAGCTGAAGCTACATATGGCAAAGACTATGGCCATGGGCAAGGATGACCATCTAAACTGGGACACCTCTGAGAACAAAAGAGGATCCTATTTATATTTATATGTTTATATTTAAGGGTAAGTTAGGAAGATCCTAGGCAAATTGAAAGTTAGAGCCACCCTGGCTATATCTTCCCCAAAACATATTGTCTTCTCTTCTTGGCTCATCTCAGGGGAATGGGAAGCTTTCAGAATTCTCTGTAGTATTACTGAGGAGCATGGAGGGTTCTATATACCTTGGTTCTGTCTAGTCAAACCCCGTTATGTAGTCCACCGCTAGGCAATATTGCTCTAGCCTCCTACATTTAGATGTATTCAGACATCTTAAGTTCTAGTCCATGAAATGTGTGTAGAAATAATGAGCATCATTTCCAGGCTGACACTACGAAAACAACCTATAAGAGCTACCCCCACACTTTCCGCCCTCTGGCCTTATGTCCACAGCATGGTGGTTTGAATCCATGCGGTGCGGACAGCAGAGCTACAAGGCAGAAGGAGCCTGGGCCCTGTACTCGAGAGCCTTACCTCTACCAGGAGACCCTGTTTAAAATTTCACACGTGTGGGAAATAAACTTGTCCACTGAGACTTTAGAGATGGCCTGTTAGAGCAGGGAAATGAGCGTTATCCTCACCAAGCCTTATCTTGACTCATGCGCCTCATGCACGTTTGCCTCGAATATACCACAAACATCTCTTTCCTTCTCACTGAACTGTAAGCCTCTCCAAAATAGAAACCCAGAAGAGGCAGTCAAATGTAGATTACATTCTAACCATTTTTTTTGGATTGGATTGAATTGAATCTTACTGAGTTGGAGAGAAATGAAATAAATTATACATAGGATGGTAGTAAACTTCGGAGGTGGTAAAGCTTACTTTCATCTGGAGGGAACATGGATGGTTTCAAGGAGAAGGTGGTCTTTGAGCTGATATTTGAAGAATTGATTTAGTTTGAATATGTCATGAAGAAAATGATGTTACAGGAAAAAGAACGACCATGAGCATTTGACACACGTAAACAAGAGCAGATAGTTAAGTCTAAGACCTAGAGTCAGTCAGTGAAAAATGTCTAAATTTACCTCAGTTCAAAATATTTATCAGGGAACTGTTCTGACAGGAGAAAACAAACCCATGAAGAGACAATTTGAGAAGAGAGTATATATGATGAGATAGAAGTATGTAATAAGTGCTAATAAGTGCTAAGAGCACAGAGAAAAGACCCCCGAAGGAGATTTAATTGAGTTAAAAAAAAAACAACAACCAACCAACCAAACAAAAAAACCAAACAGATAAATTAACCCCACCATACAGGCCATGGAAAGCCTCACTAGGACAACTGTCCACTCTTGTGTAACCATTGGGAGCCTTGAAGGGATGTGGTGGTGATGGAATTTGGACATTGTTTTGTAAGTAGTTGGGGTCATTGAAGATTTTTGAAGGGTCAGTGAAAGACAAGAGCAAAATTTTGCTCTCGGAAGAGAAACCTTTTTCTTTTTCTTTTTTTTAAGGATTTTATCTTTTTATTATTTATTTCAGAGAGAGAGAAGGCATGTGTGAGCAGGGGGAGGGCCAGAGGGAGAGAATCTTTTTTTTTTTTTTTTTGAGGGAGAGAATCTTAAGCAGACTAGTCTCCATGCTGAGCACAGAGCCTAATGTGGGGATCCGTCTCAAACCCTGAGACCATGGCCTGAACTGCAATCCAGAGTCAGATGCCCCTAGGAGGAGAAATCATAATGGTGGGGTAGGTATGGGGCAGCAGTGGGGAGCGTGGAAGTGGGGAGTCCTATGATCAGGCAGTTGTCATTGCCCATGTCAGTAATTATTAAGGACTTGTGCCGAGTCATTAGAAATGTATAGGAAAGAATGGATTAAGGCTATAGTAGATGTAGAATCACGTCTTGATTTTTTTTCAGTGTTAGAGGTGGGTATGTATAGGTTGGGATTAGTTTCTGCCGTGAGTGACAGAAACTAACAAATAAGATGGAGATTTCTTTCCTTCTTGTAAGCTTAGGCAGTGTAGGGATTCCACCTCCTTCTATCTTGTTATTGGAAATGAGGCTTTTGCTTCATGGTTCAAGATGGCTGCTTGAAGTCTTGCCATCATGTGCACTTTCTAGTCTTCTAGAAGGCGTAGTATTTCCCTTTAACACTTGCTGGGTCTGACTAAGATCTCATTGGCCAGAACTTAGTTGCGTGTCCACACTTAGCTGCAGGGGAAGTAGGGAAATATTGTCTTTATTCTGAGAAGTCACGCCTTCCTAAAAACCAGGACTTCTCTTGTAAGGGGAGAAGAGGGATATGGATACTGGGACATTATTCTTACTGTGTTTGACATGGGGCAAAACACAACTGTTGGGATTGTGAAGTTCTGGAAAAATAGCCATGCCCTATGGAGTGAGACGTGGAAAAGGCTGGATGGAACTGGAATGAAATGTCTCGGGGAGGAATACAAATTTTCAAGTCCTGTCCTTGAAGTTGTAGCTACAATAGGTAGAACGATCAAGTCCTTCCAGTTACAAGTCTCCAGGTATTTCAGATTCCAAACTTCACTTTCATCTTTGTTATTTAAATAATGAAACTCTAGTTCAACTGGTCTGGGCTGCTCAGAGAGGCTCCTGATTCACTGGCTCCACCACTTACAAAGTCTGTGACTTCCGGTCAGCAAACCCTTGGGGATCAGAATCTGAAAGGAGGACATAATGATGTTGAGCTGCTGATAAATGAGAAAACTAAATTAATAAAACCACCCTGGCCTTTGCCTCAGGTTTGCATCTGACCCTCTGTCCCACCATGGCTAATTGGCTGCAGAAGGTCATTTTTTCTGCTTCCCCCGCAGATTTCCCTGGGTCTTGGGCTTGTCTAGGCTTTGTCTCAGCAACTAGCACAGGTTTCCTATGTGAGTTATTCCCAGAATGGGTTGTTTTCCTGCTTTCGGTCTCCTGTCCAGTTTCCCAGGGCTCCTTGCTGACTGCACTTTGACTTGCAAATGTCTGAAGGGTGCTTAGGGGCTCCTGAGCTCCCTCTCCGTCTGACTGGGCTGTTTTTTTTTTTCCTTCTATGAGTTGGCTCAGAATTTAGAGAATGGGGAGTATGAAGATCAATTCTTCTTTAGGCTGTGATTCTTTTTTTTTTTTTTTTTAATTTCAACCAGATTCAAGTGAAATTATGTCATAGCTTCTGATTTCTTCTGAACATTTTCTTCTTTTTTCCTTTTGCTAGATTCCTATTCTGCCTCTGGTTGCACCCTCCTCCCCACCAAGGCCACCACCACTGACTTCAAATAATAAGAGTAGTGGGTGCCATTTATTGCACATAAAGTATTATCTTTAAAAAAAAGATTTTTATTTATTTGAGAGAGAGAGTATGAGTAGGGGAGTGGGGGTGGGGAGGGGCAGGAGGAAAGGGACAAGCAGACTTCCCGCCAAGCAGGGAACCCTATATGGGGCTGGATCCCAAGACCCCGGGATCATGACTTGAGCCAAAATAAGATGCTTAACTGACTGAGCCTCCCAGGTTCCCCTAAAGTATTGTCTTATATACATTAGCATAGTATTTGACTGTCCTTCAAGATAATTATTCCCAGGGTTCAGCTAAGGACACTGACGTGTTTTGTGTGTGTTTAACTGAGCATTTAAAAAGTGAAATGAGGGATGCCTGAGTGGCTCAGTTAAGCGTCTACTTTCAGCTCAGGTCATGATCCCAGAGTCCTGGGATCGAGTCCCACATCGGTCTTTCTGCTCAGTGGGGAGCCTGCTTCTCCCTCTGCCTACGGCTCCCCCTGCTTGTGCGCTCTCTCTGTCTCTCTGACAGATAAATAAAATCTTTTAATAAATAAGTAGTGAAATAATTTGTCCAGAGTGCCACAAAATTTAGTACTGAATTTGTGATTCAACTCCAGAATGCTGCATATTCTCCATTATTTCACACAGCTTCTCAAAAGGCGCCAACAACCCTGCTTGTTTCTTTTCATTTGACTTCACCTTGCTGAATTCATTCAAGCTTAAGAGAGAAATGAGGAAGCTTCAGTCTCATTCAAAGCTACTAGTTTTGATTGAAAGTTTCATATGAAATGAGATTCATCCCACAACTGACTGACTCATTGATTTTAGGAATTACCAATTGTTTATCAACTGCAGTTTAAAAAGCATTTCACTGTGTCAATACTCTCAGTAGTCTGAATACAACATGCGTACATTCTCCGTCTCCCCAAGGATGGGAGGGGGCAGGGTGAACCTGGGTGTGGATTTGAATTTTGGGGGTCTGAAGTTTCATCCATATTTTAAAACATAGAACCTACTACCAAATTGATCAATGATATTTATGGAAAATACCTCTATACCTGATTCCAAGATAATACATAACAGTAAAAAAATGGAATACAAGAAATGTGAGTTAAATGTGCTGTGATGGAAGAGAATCATCATTAGACAGTTACAGCACTTCTTGAATAGTTGTCTATTTGTCAGAAGTCAATTTTTTTTTAAGTCAAATTGTTTGACTAAGGGATTAACCCTGGGTGTTATACACAGTGAATCATGGAACACAACACCAAAAACTAGCAATGTAGTGTATGGACTAATATAAAAATAACAAAAACAACAAAATGTATTAGCATTCTATATTTATTTGTCTTGAGGTTACCCCAATATTTCTCTTTAAAAATAATCACTTATGGGGCACGTAGGTGGCTTAGTCAGTTGAGCATCCAACTCTTGATTTCAGCATAGGTCATGCGCCCCGCATCTGAGGATTCTCCCTCTCCTCTCCCTCTGCCCTTCCCCCTGCTATGTTCTCTCTCTCTCTCTCTCTAAAATAAACACAGAAATCTTTTTTTTAAGATTTTATTTATTTATTTGACATAGAGATAGAGATCACAAGTAGGCAGGGAGGCAGGCAGAGAGGGGGGGAAGCAGGTTCCTCGCTGAGCAGAGAGCCCGATGCGGGGCTCGATCCCAGAACCCTGAGATCATGACCTGAGCTAAAGGCAGAGGCTTTAACCCACTGAGCCACCCAGGTGCCCTAGAAATCTTTTTTTAAAAAAACTATGTGAAGAAATTGCTGAAGCCATGAGAAGACCAAGGATAGGTGACAGCTAAATGGAACATGGGATCCTGATCAAATCCTGGGAACAGAGTAAAGTATGGACGTTAATATAATGTATCGATACTGGTTCCTTAATTGTGACAAAGGTACTGATGAAACTGATAGTGATAATAAAAGAGACTGGGTGTGAGTACATGTGGGAAGTTTCTATCTTTGTAATTTTTCTATGAAGCAAACTATTCTAAAATTTATCCCTATTTATCAAAAATAAAGATAGAAGGACTAGCACCAGACTACTGTTTTTCTCTTCTGTTTCCTTGTTATCTCTACCCTTAGTGGCCTCTCCCTCTCAAGCTCATCTCAGATTTTCCTCCTCAATTCAACTTCTAAGTATCGAATATCCCAGAGCTCAATTCTCTATCCCTTTGGTCTCTCTCTTTACATTTTCACATTCTTCTTGATGACCTCTTCTAAACTCAAGGTTTTAAATATCATTTATATGTTAAAGTGTCATAAACATATATCCCATTTTTAATTTATTTTATTATTTTCTAAAGATTTTATTTACTTATTTGACAGAGAGAGAGATCACAAGTAGGCAGAGAGGCAGGCAGTGAGAGAGGGGGAAGCAGGCTCCCCGGCAAGCAGAGAGCCTGATGTGGGGCTCAATCCCAGGACCCTGGGATCATGACCTGAGCCAAAGGCAGAGGCTTAACCCACTGAGCCCCCCAGGCGCCCCGACATATATCCCATTTTGACTCTCTTCAGAATTCATTTTATATCCAGCCACCTACTTGGCATCTCCTCATAAATGGTCACTCACCATCTTAAATGGAACTCTTGACTTTACTTCAGGCTCCAAAAATGCTTTTTCCCCAGTCCCCTGTGTCATCTTAGTAACTGTCAACATCGAATCACTCAAGCCAAAAACGGTAGGAGTTACCTTTGATCTGTGGTCTTTAACTTCTCTCGTTCATTCCATTAGCATGTTCTCTTCATTCTTCAAGTGATATGGTGTCTATCCACTTCTATTTTCACCAAAACAATCCTAGTTTAACCCACCAGATCACAGCCTAAATTGTCAGCCTCTTCTTGAACCTCTCTTTCCATGCATCTACTGTGGTTCACCCATAGTGGCTACTTCTCTGTTTCTTGAAAAGCCAGACTCCTCCTTGCCTTCTTAGGGTTTTGAATCCCCCTAAAATACTAGTGCTGCTCATCTTCATGAGACCAGATCTTTTTTGTCACTTAAATCTCAGATTAAGTGTCATAATCTGAATGGTCATCAATGGTCACATGATCTAAGGTGTCCTTCCAGTCATTTTCCTATTATCTTGTCCTAATCTTTAATTATGCTGCAGAATACTTTCTGTACATAATGATCTCCTACTTTAATTCAGTTGCTTTTTTGTTCCTTTTTCCCTCCAGTAGAATACAAGTATTTAGAAAACAGGATGGATGTTTGATGCTTAGAACACTGCCTGACAATTGTAGGTACTCAGTGATGTTCGTTGAAATAATGAAAGTGACAAATGAGAAATAGACATTAACATTCTGAAATTCAGGGATGTGAGGGATTACAGTGAAACTAAAGTGATCAGGGAAAAGTTTTTGAAAGGAATGGGAATTGGTGAGCCTTTGAGAATTGAGGTAGACTAGTCAAGAAGAAGTAGATAAAGAGGGAATTCCAGGGGGGGAAAAAGGCTAAATAAAGCAAAGGTGTAGGAAGAGTAATAAACATGAATACTTGGGGACAGAAAGTAGAGCAGAAATTTTATAAAGATTACTAGAAATGAGATCAGACTGAGTGGTAAATTCAAATGGCAGAGATTCTAGAATACCAGGCAAAGGGACTGGAATCATCCATGTTAGGGACCTTGCCCTCTTGTTGATTTTTTACTCCAGCTGCGTTTGAGCCTCTTAACTGCAATCTCATCCTAAGCATTTTAAGTGAAAGTAATACAGTCTGTTTTACCACCTTTTCCTCAATCTCCCAACGCACATACAATTTTGATGTCAGCTTGCTTGAATTTGGCCGAATGCGCAAGGTGATTCTAGCTTATTTCGTTTCCTGTGCGTGAGTAGTCAGTGTGCGGCCCAGGAAGCCAGTGCAATCCTTGATCTGAGTGTTCTGTCTGGTTATTATGGTAAATGGGGGTCACGTAGGGTAGAGGGATAGAAATGAGTCTCATTCTTGTCTCACAACTTCAAAAATGTAAAGAATGGCACAGATGTAAATACTCACAAATATGGTATCGCTCCCATCCCCACCATACTTCTAAATGAAACACATCAAGCTAAAGAGTTTGCTCTGGCTTTGATTTCCCTAGGCAGAGTGTCAGCTCCTGGTGCTCCTCCTTCTGTCAAGTGAGTGTGGGCCTGTCCACCATCTTGAAACTGCTTTAGATGACATTCCCACTGGCCACAAATACAGGCATCACACCAACAAGTCTTTGGATATAAACTAAAATCCCCCAAGGATTGTTTGAGCAGGCCTGCGGTTTTGTATAACTTTGGACTTCATGACAGCATTTTTCCTGAATTCATCCAGCTTTATTGGGCTTCTCTTATTGGCGATGCTTTGCATAAATAATGGGATTAATTTATGTAAAGAAGACATACTCTCTGGCCTCAAAGTTAGTTTCATGTGAAAGAGTGACATGGAAACAGGTAAATGTGGGGCACTATCTCCCTGCCAAAATGTAGGATAACATGTACTATCAAAGGTGCATGGAGGATGGAGAAGAGACCTACCTCATGTATAGAAGTCAAGCACTTTGGGGAGAGGATTATCCCAGGCAAGTCCAATGGCTGCCTCGAAACATACTAGGATGGTCATTTACATTTCTCCTAGTGATCCATGCTCTTCTAGATATTCCTGCTTCCCATGTAGGGGGCACAATCGGCCGTTGAGGGAAAACAGTGATTGTCTTGGGGGTAGGGAATGTGATCCTTCACATCCTGCATCCAATGATAGCAGGACTTTTTTCACCTTACAACATTTGGTATTCTACTGATCCAACAAGCTCAGTGCCTCCTTCCTATGTTACCTCCTTAGGCTGAGAAAAGGAGTTTCTGAGGGAAACTATACTGTTCAGAGCTCCTCCTGTCCCATTTTAATGAAGTAATGCAATAATATCTGTAGTCTAGGTGTGTCTCCCCTATCCTTGGTTCCGTCTTCCCTTATCATAGATTGCCTGTCACAGATAACATGGCACGGACCACTGGCTCGGAAGTGCATTTTTGTAATGTGCATACTCACAGTTAGGTGCCTTTTGATGGGAGTTTCCTTAAGCAATCTCCCTTCCCCTGTAGGATACCTCTGTGAGAGCCCTTCTGTTCCATCTTGCACCATTTCCCTCCCCACCACATCGGTCACGCTCAGTGTTGCTCTTGAGTTTTCTTTTCCACCAGGTCGAGAGACCACTCTACTTTCCCCATGAAGATTGTCCCAAGTTGTGTTTTCTCTGAATCTAAGGTAGTGATGGGGATTGAAAATACAGAAAGAGGAGATTTGCAAAAGTTCACCTCAAAAATGCTGTGGAAGAAAAAAAAAATGATGTCGAAGAATTAACAGATGAAAATATGATTACTTTATGTTTGGACACAGATGAGAATCCCGTGAGTTATCCAGAAGCATGCTTTCTAGACTTAAGAGTAATAAGGGTTTTAGGAATCAGTCTATTCCTTTAGGACTGTTTGAAAAACCCAGAATGGGGGCGTGGGCAGTGTTTATGTGAGACCCCTGCAAGTTTGGTGATTTAGAATGGAAATGGTATGGGAGGGGGCGTATTGATTTTTTTTTTTTTTAGGGGGGAGCGTATTGATTTTTATGTCGACTCTGGTGACCAATTTCAGGGAGTTTGGAAAAGATTTAGTCTTAAATATACGGTGCTTATCAGATCAGATGCCGTTTACCTGTAATTAGAAGCTCCTCTCTTTCCAAATTGTAATTTTCCTTTTAAAGTAGCTCTCTTCTAAACGTTTGAGTAGGGAAGCAGAACTAGAGGACAAAATTCATTTCTAGCTGTAAGACAGGAATCAACACAGTGCTGCCCACCTCGGGCTGAATCCAGCCCTCAAGGTGTGTCTGTAAATATCATTTTAGTGGCACATAGCCTCAGCCGTTCATTTCTATATTGTATATGGCTGCCTTTATGTTACAGTGGGACAAATGAGTCATGGGGACAGGGACAGTATGGCCTTCAAAGCCCACAATATTTATTATCTGGCCACTTACAGAGAAAGTTTGCTGACTCTTGTTCTAAGACTTTCTTTGTCTCTGTCTCTGTCTCTCTCTCTATACACACACACACACAATTTTTTAAAATTTTTATTTATTTATTTATTTTTTAGTGGCATCCCTTCTATCCCTTCTCTGTCCATCCATTTCCTCAACTGCCCGAGATCGGAGCAATGAATTCCATGTCTCTTTCCAAATCCCGAGACTCTTGAGTTTTCTTTCGAAACTCGCAAGTTCTCAAACTGCCACAATGAAAAGAGGAGAAGGAAATTGAAATATGTTTTCCTTACTACCAAGAGAGAGGCCCTTGCTATGTATATCTCCTCATCTGGCAGCGATGACAGTTTTTACTGTCAACACAATGTTTTTGATTAGACACCTGGATTTTTCCCAGGGGCTGGTTGCACGTTAAGTAGAGAAACCCGACGCTCCGAACAAGTGCGACAGCGGCCGAGGCTGCTTCCTGTTCACCTCTTTGCTCGGAGGAGTTCTCAGCCGGCTCGCTGCTGGCTGGCTCTCAGATGGAAACGAGATGACTAGGGCGGCTCTGGCTGGGCAGGTTTAAAACGGAAAGCTAGTACCTCTCCCAGGGCTCTGTTGCAAACAAGCCACTCATGCTTACTGTAGCAGACCTTAGATATATTTTTTAAAGATTTTACTTATTTCTCAGAGCACAAGCAAGGGGAGCAGGAGGCAGAGGAAGAGGGAGAAGCAGGCTCCCCGCTGAGCAGGGAGCCCGATGCGGGTCTCGATGCGGGTCTCGATCCCAGGACCCTGGGTTCACGACCTGAGCCAAAGACAGACGCTTAACAACTGAGCCACCCAAGTGCGCCTGTAGCAAAGCTTTAAATGAGGTGCCTTTAAAATGTGCTGTCCTAGCTTTCCAAATGGCCTAACAGTATAAGGCCAGACTGGGCATACAAAGGCATTCAAAAACACACTGTATAAAACGCCTTCTTTTTCTTCACATCTAGCCTGCAGGTATCGTATTCTATAATTGATAGACAGCAAGTAGGCCCAGCTCAGGCCTGATTGATTTTTTCAGGGTGAGCCTGGATCCTTCACAAGGCATGTCAAAGAAAGCAAACAGAAACTCTGTAGCTCTGTCATTATAACAGACTTCATTCAGGCGGTTTGATTGTCTGGCC
>CM052804.1:22970206-23064782 GCA_028533885.1 Nasua narica | reverse complement strand
TTTTGCTGTGCAAAAGCTTTTTATGTTGGTGAAGTTCCAACAGATCATCTTTGCTTTTGTTTTCCTTGCCTTTGGAGACATGTCTAGCAAGAAGTTGCTGCGGCCGAGGTCACAGAGGTTGCTGACTGCATTCTCCTCTAGGATTTTGATGGATTCCTGTATCACATTTAGGTATTACATCCATTTTGAGTTTATCTTTGTGTATGGTGTAAGAAAGTGGTCCAGTTTCCTTCTTTTGGGTGTGGCTGTCCAGTTTCCCCAAGACCATTTGTTGAAGAGACTGTCTTTTTTTCCATTGGATGTTCTTTCCTGCTTTGTCGAAGATCAGTCGACCATAGAGTTGAGGGTTCATTTCTGAGTTCTCTATTCTGTTCCATTGATCTACATGTCTGTTTTTGGGCCAGTACCATACTGTCTTGATGATTACAGGTTTATAATAGAGCTTGAGGTCTGGAATTGGGATGCCACCAGCTTGGTTTTCTTTTTTAACATTCCTCTGGTGATTCTAGGTCTTTTCTGGTTCCATATAAATTTTAGGATTATTTGTTCTAGCTCTTTGAAAAATGTTGGTGGTATTTTGATAGGGATTGCATTAAATGTGTACATTGCTCTGGGTAGCATAGACATTTTAACAATATTTGTTCTTCTGATCCATGAGCATGGAATGTTTTCCCATTTCTTTGTGTCTTCCTCAATTTCTTTCATAAGTATTTTATAGTTTTCAGAGTACAGATCCTTAACCTCTTTGGTTAGGTTTATTCCTATGTACCTTACGGGTTTTGGTGCAATGCGATACCACTGCACACCAGTCAGAATGGCTAAAATTAGCAAGTCAGGAAACAACAAATATTGGTGAGATGTGGAGAAAGGGGCATGCTCTTACATTGCTGGTGGGAATGCAAGCTGTGGTATAGCCACTCTGGAAAGCAGTATGGAGCTTATTCAAAAAGTTAAAAATAGAGCTACCCTACAACCCAGCAATTGCACTAGTAGGTATTTTCCCAGAAGATACAAACGTAGTGATCTGTAGGGGCACCTGCACCCCAGTGTTTATAGCAGCAATGTCCGCAATAGCCAAACTATGGAAGGAGCCCAGATGTCCATCGACAGATGAATGGATAAAGAAGATGTGGTATATGTGTGTGTGTGTGTGTGTGTGTGTACATATGTGTGTATGTATATACATATATATACATACATACATACATATATATACACATACATATATACATACACATATATATACATATATATATACACACACACACATACAATGGAGTATTATGTGGAATATTACGCATCAAAAAAAATCTTGCCATTTGCAACGAGGTAGATGGAACTAGAGGGTATTATGCTAAGTGAAATAAATCAATCAGAGAAAGCCAGTTATATGATTTCACTCATATGTGGAATTTCAGAAATAGAACAGAAGATCATAGGGGGAGGGAGGGAAAACTAAGACAAAATCAGAGAGGGAGACAAACCATAAGAGACTTTAATCATAGGAAATAAACAGGTTTGCTGCAGTGGGGGGAGGGGGCAGATGGGGTAACTGGGTGATGGGCAGTAAGGAGGGCGCATGATGTAATAAGCACTGAGTATTATAAAAGACTGATGAATCATTGAATGCTACCTTTGAAACTAATAATACACTATATGTTAATTAATTGAATTTAAGTAAAATAAAATTAGAAAAAAAAAGTGAGTGTGGCTTTCTCAACAACTACCTCTGAGAATAAAGAAAGAAGGCCATATTTATGGTTTAAATTGTTCAAGCCAGTCAACAATCCTGATTGGGTAAAATTTGGTGAGTTTAGATAAAACTCAAATTCCTGTCTTTGATAAGGAAAATCCAGCTTATCTCTAATGCAAAGCTGTTAGGTGGTGTCTGCGGTCCAGTCCTTTGGGGTGTTCAGATACGTGTATCTCTTCCAGACTTGGGACAAGCTTCATGCCCCACAGAGTTAGACTAAAGTTTAGTGAAATATCAGACTTGTTTGTTTTTTTTTTTAATTTGTTTTTTTTGTAGGGTCTACTGCCTATGAGTTTTATTTAATTGTCATCAAGGTGAGAAGTACAAAATTTTTGTTTCAAGAATGGGTCACTGATGGGGTGCCTGGGTGGCTCATTCAGTTACGCGCCCAACTCTTGGCTTCAGCTCAGGTCATGATTTCAGGGTCCTGAGATTGAGCCCCGTGTTGGGCTCCCCACTAAGCACAGAATCGGCTTAAGATTCTCTCTCTCTCTCTCCCTCTGCCTCTCTCCCCTCTTTCTCTCTCTAAAATAAATAAATAAAACCTTTAGAAAATGGGCCAATGTGTCGGAGTACATTAGGTGAATCTGGTCTCACAGATTTCTAAGCCTCCGGCATTCCCCTCTTTCTCCTATGGTGACCCTCCAGTGATCTGGGAAGGAAGAAGAGGGTGGATCATGCAACGGCAAGGCTCAGAGGAAGCATCAGAATTGTTCAGAACCAGAGAAATGTCCAACTGTCCACCTACTTGGTGAACTTTCCAACCACATTACTCTTGATCTGGTTTCTTAAACTCAGTCAGGAGTAAAGAATTCCTAGCTGATTTCAAATCTCCTTGTCTTTCCGCAGTGCCATGAATACCTAGAGGTCTCTCCAGCCTCTGCTTTGAGGCCACTTCTCCCTTTGCCTGCTGCCCCAGAACACATCACTGGCCTTCCACTCAGCTGCCTTTAGGATCTTCATCAAGGGTTGTGGGAGCTCTATCCATTCCACAAGGAAATGGGGTCCTGGGTAACCCAGTGTCCTTTGACACATCCCAAGCCCTAGACTTGTGCTGGGCACCTTGAAAGATGGTATCTTTCCAGAACCTTAAGTAGGTTCTTTATCCCTCTTCTCCTTATGTCTAAATACCTCAAATCCCTCTGTCATCTCCTGAAGGAGTGGGCTTCTCTTCCACTCATCCTGTGTCATAAACCATTCTTCATCATAAAACTACTAGCCTCCGTGGCCTGAATGTCCCAGGCAGAAAAATATCTTCCCTCTACCATGGAGAGACACTTGGAGCTAAGCGATGGAAGCTCATATAGAAGCTAAAGGAATTTGGCAAATCCTCTCTCTGTGCAAAGCTATACTTTTAAACGCATTGTCTTGGACCGTGTTCTCTAAACCAGAATGAGGTGTCTAAAGGAGACTGAAAAAAGAACAAGATTTAAAGAAATGCAATGCAAGTCAAGGTTTAACATTTGCTATATCCCCGCGAAATTGCAAATATGGTGGAAGTTACCTTATTTTCTTCCATTGGAACTGACAGCTGAGATGTGAATGTGGTTTAGTAGTGAAAGCATCCACACATGTGTGTGTGCCGCCTGCACTTCGGGGCAGATACCCATATGTAATAGAATCACCCCGGATTGCGCACCAGCCATCAAGGTCAAAGATTATCCTGAGGTCCCGTCCGCAGGAGCTCACAGATTCCTATGCTGTGTCCCAATTTCTTGGGTTTGCCCCCCTTTTTCTCCCTGTGATGGCAAAAGCTGTCACCATGATGATTTATATTCTTGTTTTCATTTTCCTGGGGCCGAGGAAAGCTCTTCCCTCTTCTAGCCGAGCCCTTTTAGCAAATGCCCTACCTCCTCTCCATTCCTCAGGGGTTTCTGTACCCCTTGCCTGGCTTGTGGACGGGATCAGCCTCCTCTCCTCAGTCCCAATGGAGGGGGTGTGTGTGTGCATGTGTGCGTGTGTATGTGTACACACATGTGCGCATGATCGTGTGCTGGGGCAGGTGCAGAAAAGAGGTGAGTCAGAGGTAGAGACAAGTGACGGGAATTCAGATAGGCTTAAATACATAATTACTGTCTATTTCGCTTCTATAGAAATCTCCTGAGTGCTTTTTAATAAAAATGTGATGACAGGATATTTACAGGTTAATAATCTAGTTGAAAGAAAAAAAAAAGGAGAGAGAGGGTGGCTGCCGCATTTTGTAGGATAACTTGTGGGTGGAAGAGGATTATTGTATGTATATTTATCCTTCTTCCACTGCCAGGACACAGGGATCCTCAGCTAGCCTCTCAGTGTCTCTCCCCCTTTTCTTCCCCTACAGCTCAACAGAATTCACCAAAAATCCATGAAGGCTGGTGGGCGTACAAGGAGGTGGTCCAGGGAAGCTTTGTTCCAGGTAAATACACATTTATTCTTATTCTTCTATTTTTTAAGGAAGGAATTTGAATGAAATATAATATTATTTCCAGAATTTTGCCTTTGCTGCACGGCAAGGAAGGCATTGCAAGGAACAGCGGCATCTCTTGTACATGGTGGATATAAGACTTTTCCATCAAGGGCAAGTTTGTTCAAGGGTGGCAATTTCACCAAGACCCCTTTTCTCCATGGGAGCCTGCATCCCAAGGCCTTTCCCTCTACAGGTGGCTCTGCCAGCAAGAGGGCTGTGGAGGATTGAGGGTCGAAGCTCTATTGGAATTTTGTTAAGCAAGAAAGAGCCATTTTTTTAAAATATTAATGAACCAGGAAGTCTGGAAAGGGTGACCATGACAGTGAGGCTTGCTGGGATGCATGCTGTCACTGATGTCACTTTAGTAGCATCTGTGGTCAGGACTTAGCAGATTGGGCCAAGCATGGGCTAAAAATAATGGCTGGAGTGAATGCTGTCAGCATGGGGGGGGTTGGGTGGGGGGAGAGAACTGAAGGCAAATTAGAGCCATAAACATATGATGGCTTTAGGGTCAAAGGAAAGCAGAGGGTCCTTGTGGTCCCCCACCACTCTGAACGTAATCATGGTTCTCCTCCTCCTGCTGTATCAGACTTTAGTGCAGGAGAGAGACGAGAGAAAAAAGCAAGAATGTTAAGCAGAAGGATGGACGGAAAGGCGGGTGAGATATTTCAAAGTATTTTTAACTGCCTAGATGTGGGAAGGGAAGAAATGCAGCACATGAGCAGAGTCGATATGGAGTCCCCACTTAGGGGCTAAGCAGAGAGGGCTCCGCGTGTTGGGGGAGATCCTTGTATTTGGGGCAGGAGGGAAGAGCCATGTCCCCAGCTCACCCGGTTCAGTCTTGGCTGCTGTCTATTACGTTCTGGTTCTTCGTGGCGTTCCTGATGTCAGCTGCATGGAGCACAGCAAGTTACTAAACCCCTCTGCGCAGCACTTTGTCAGCTGAACTGTGCGATGGTAATCCGTGCTCTTGGGGCTTTCCGGTAGGAGGAGAACAGCTTGGTGAGGGAGTGGTGGGTGACCCTCGAAAAAGCCAGCTGACTGCCAGATAGCCTCGTAAGTTGAGATTATTAACTGTACAGATCTACTCTGGCACATTGATTCCTTGGCCTAGAAACTGGTCTTGATTAATTCACCCAGAAATGATCAGGTTTCTAATAATAACCTTGTAACAACTTGATGGATACAAGCTATATTCATGTGGCCTGGTCCAGATACATGGCATTTTATCCTTAACAACTGGGGACATCCCTTGCCCGATGGATTGTTTTTCTGAGGGATCCGCTTCTCATATTCAAGACGTACCAGAAACTGCATTTATACTTAATATGCTTGTGCTTTGCGATTATGGAATTAGAGCCTCAAAGGGCATTCCCTGCAGGTTATACTGAGTCTTGCCAAACTAGTAATATCCTTTGTGGGGACTGAAGTGCTCATGGATAATACTGAAGAAGGCTTGCAAAATGTTGCTTTTCTGCCCCACATTTCATTTTTGATGTTTTCCCCTCAGTTGGCACATCCCTTCTCTACACGTGTTCAAAGCCCACTTTTGATTTGGTGTTATTGCTTCTGAGGCAGCCACAGGAAGAATTTTGTCTTTCCTTTTGTGTGTTGATTTAAAAAAGCTGAACTTTCCCTCATTTCCAGCTTTATGGGAGATAATATGTATAAAATGTGCAATGTGGACCCTCACGTAGGACACCGTGGGCATTGAGTCAGGGGTCCTGTGGCTTCCTCCTGGTAGTTTTGTCAGCAAATCGCCCACCACCTCCCAGTTATTCATCTGTTAAAATGGAGATAAGGACCCAGTCAGCCTCAGGGGGTTTCATGAGGATTAAATTATATAATGCAAGATAAGGTGCTTGTGGTAAAGTCTGACCCACGGTGTGAGTACAAGTTGTTCTGGGTATAACTGTTATTATTTTATCAACAGCAGTGTAATTGGGTATTTGATACTTCTTTGCTTGGGCAAAGGCAGAGACCTCTAAACTGGAAATCTAATAATGTAAGTGAGGGTCTCTCATGATGCATAGAACATGGAAGACGCTTAGTAATTATTCCTTGGATCGGTGAGCTCAACTGGTGTCTACACAGTGGCCAACTGAGAAGTGACTTCATCATGCCTTTAATGGTCCCAAAGGCCTTTGGCTTCCTGGTAAAGAAGCCTGGTATCTGATGATTTTACTTCTTAAACTTTGGGGCACTCCATTCTGTTAAAAAAAATAAAAGAGAGGAGTCATGAGAATTTTTGAATTAAGTAATTGGACCTGAGGCTCAAGCATCTGACGCCCTCCAAATGACCTACTTTATCTAAGTTGGTGCTTAGGGCAAACAGTGGACCCTTTATCTCTTATTATCATTGCTGAGTATAAGGTTTCGAGTGTTCTTTGCTTTGCCACTGGGATTTTCTTCATGTTATGGATGTGTGAAAAAGAAGAGAACTTTGTATGACTAGACTATTTGGGCAAGTTTTATTGCCTCATAAGTTCTTTGCAAGAGTATCTTGGAAAAAGTTGGCATAACAGTTGTGAATCTGGGATTTTGACAAAGCTTGTGGTGCATAGAAATATAGGATTTCTACAGCCATGGCAAGCACAAGGTCTATTTAGTACCAGAATAACCCACTTTGGTCGGTTCAAAGCACCCATGGAGTAGCCCCCTGATGGGGAGCACCATGCGTGGGGCTGTTGATAAAGAAGTGACTGATTTCGTGGTTCTGATTCAAGGGCGAACCCACCGTCTAAAAAGGAAGATGAAACTTGGAATGAATGTATTTCTTGCCTGGCTTTCTTAGCATTAAATTAACCATGGAATGGCCTCATTTTCTTAAGTGAGACAACAAACCTCCTACTTTTGGAGCTGTTTTGAGTCGGGCTTTCTGTCCCTTGCAGCCCAAAGCATTCTCCCAGATTCCGGGTTCTCAGTGGAGAAGGAGGAGAAGGTGGGGAATATTGAGCAAACAGCACTGGCAGAGCGGGGTGGAAATGCATGGTGGGTGTGGAGAGTGTGTGCAGGGCAGGACACGCCACGGGGCTCATGCATGAGGGGGCCAGCACGTGCTCAGGGGCCAAGCCATGAGATTCTTTGTGTTTCAGGTTCAAGAACGTATTTTCTCTTTGAAAACAGAGGAATTATAAGACATCACTAAGCTCTGGAGGGACACGGTCAAATGCGTATTTTAAAAAGCCAGCTTTGGCTATCGTAGTGGAGATGTACTGCCTTTTGATAAGAATATCAGTGGGGCACCTGGGTGGCTCAGTCTGTTAGACGTCTGCCTTTGGCTCCGTTCATGATCCCAGGATTCTGGGATCAAGCCCCGCATCAGGCTCCCTGCTCAGCGGGATGTCTGCTTCTCCCTCTGCTGCTCTCTCTGTCAAATAAATAAATAAAATCTTAAAAAATATATCAGAGGCACAAGGATATATGAGGTGGCTCTTTTCTTTTTTCTTTGTTTTGAAATCATCCAGGCAAGAGATGGCAGGCACCTATACTAAGGTGGGGGCGGGGGAGGGGAAGCCCAGACCAAAAAAACAGCACAAAAAAACCCAAACCCTAAAACCCCAATACTGGGCTATTCATGTTATTGAAGGATTCGGCATGGGGTTTGTTTAGTGACATTTAAAGTATATCTCTCTTTCACACATGTAGATAACACATTTATCATTCAGCATAAATATACACATTTAACACATTTTGGAAAAATTTGTGCCAAATACTGTCTTTTCACATTCCATTTATCCAAAACAGTAGGAGAATCAGGCATTCTCTATAGAGGAGGCACTATGCTAGGAGTTGGGGTTTTAAATAGGAGATGGCCTCTGACTTTTTTCAATCTTGTGGGAGAGATAGTCACTCAAAGCAATAAGGGGCCATCGGCCCCAACACCTGCTTCACGTGGCCGTCTTTGGAAGGGGGAGTTTCTCTTTCTCTTTTCAGCCGAGGACATCAGAATCGAGGGGCTGGTTCCATTTGAAATCTTTGGATCAGGACTTGGGGTGTATGTTTTTAGAACTTTATGAAACCCTAGAGCAGGTGGAGAACCTCTCTTCCATGTCACCCTCCTAAGGCTTGCTCTCAGGCTGCTGAACCCGACCTCTTGAACTCACCCGGCAAGCTCTCTCCAGACACCTGCTTTCAGCGTGGTCCTTGGTGGGTAAAGACACAAAGGGAGCACCTGACGAGCACAGTCAGTTAAGCTGCTAACTCGTGATTTCAGCTCAGGTCGTGGTCTCCTGGTCGTGAGATCAAGCCCTACATTGGGCTCCATGCTCAGTGTGGAGCCTGTTAGAATTTCTCTCTTGTCCTCTGCTCCTGCCCGTGCATGCACGTGAGTGCTCTCTCTCTCTCTCTCTCAAATAAGTCTTAAAAAAAGGAAAAAGACACAAAATACATTCCACTGTGGTCCCAAGATGCTGAGGATAGTGAGAGAGAGGGAGATCGGTAACTATCCACCACAGTTTCCAGGATTTCCATGGAGAGTATCTGGGGTTTCCCAGTTTGAGAGAGCACGGAGGGCTTCCCCGCCAGTGCAGTGCCTAAACTGAGTCCCCAAGGGTACCATATGTGATTGTGCTAGGGCAGGGGGGAAGAAATGGTGTTGCAGAAAGGGGAGGGAGGTGGGCAAAGGCCTGGAGGCTGGGAAGAGAGAGGCTCACTGCCCAAGGAGAGCCCAGGGGACTTAGGGCTGAGGAAGGCAGCAGGAGTCCCGGCATTGAAGGCCATACCGGCTGCCAGTTTAGATTTTGCCCTGGATGCATTGGGGTGCCAAGGGATGGATGAGAGCTAAATGCAAGATTCAGGATGAGGGAGATGTGAGCTAAGACAGGAGCAGCGGGGACTCTGAGGAGGCTCTAGCCTCCAGGGTCAAGATCTCTGTCTCCCTTTACCCCTGCTCCTCAGGACATAGCACAAACCTTGCATACAGCAGGGGCTCCACGTTTGCTGTATCAGCTTGGATCAGAACAGAGGAACTGTTGCTCCTTGAAGCCAGGTGTGAATCAGCAGAAGCAACATCAGAATAAACCCAGCACTACCACTGGAAGTAGGGCTACAAAGGTACATTGGAAAACCCTCCCATGTCCTACCTGTGCCTCCTTTCCTCCTACAGCAAGTTTCACTTCTGACACTTCCGGTCCCCAAATGGGTGGAGTTGTTCTCACACAGCAAGTAATTCTTTCAATGTAACTCAATTCTAACACTTTCTACCCAGAGAAAGCATCCGATCCCACAGGTTAAGGGCTCAGTCCCATGAGATGCCCCCCCCCATGCCGTTTCAGATGCTAGCCACACATAGTAGGTCACCAGGTTATGCAGGACTTCTGTCTGACTTGGCTACAAATTAGAGATTCCCATACCCTCTTCTTCTAGTTGGATTAGTTTGCTAGAGTGGCTCTCAGAACTCAGGGAAACAATTTACATTTACCAGTTTATTAAAGGATATGATAAAGGATCCAGATGAACAGCCAGATGAAGAGATCCATGAGGCAAGGAGCTCCTGCCCTATGGCGCTGGGGCAGACCACCCTCCTGGTACATGAGTGGGTTCACCAACCAGGAAGCTTTCCAGACCCCCTCTATTGGGATTATTATGGGGGCTTCTTCACCTGGGCATGATCAAGTCCTCACTCTCTTCATAGTCCCCCTCCTCATTCTGGGGAAGCTGGGGGGGTGGGGGGCTGAGAATTCCAAGCTTCTATTCGTGGCTTCATCTTTCTGTCTGCCAGCCCCCATCTAGAGGCCGTCCCGAAGCCCACCTTGAGTTGCCTCCTTCAAACAAGAGATGCTCCTGGGGCTCACATCACTTAGGAATATAGAAGGGTTTCTGGAGCAACAGTGTATACAACAGGCTTCAAGGTGTGTTCCCAGCAGAGGAGTGCACCTGCATAAAGGCTTAGAGGCATGCATGGGCATGACATGCATTAACAAATGGAACAAACTTCACTGCGGCCAGAACGCAGAATGTCAGAGGTGAAGTGGTTTGAGATCAGGGTCAATTGGGAGCCTCCACGTGCTTGGGTCACACTTCCAAGTACTCTGCACGGGGATCCCAGGAACAATAGGAGGACAGTAAGAAGCTATAAGCAATACGCTCTTCCTCCGAGATCTGGCAGGCACCGAGGGATCATGAGAGTGAGTTTCTAATTGTCTGAATGAGTCATAGAGAAACTCGAAGCTTCGTTTCTGATCAGGCTGGGCTCAGGAGGCTGCTTTGGCCCACAGCACCGTGCTACGATACATTCTTCAAAATCAAGGACAAATAGTTTGTGTGGGACAATCACTTCTTGCAGCAGGCAGATTCCCACCCCTGCCTTGCTGGGTAGGTTTAAAACCTCAAGATTGTTCGAAGATGCAGCTAATTATATCTACTGGCAACCACCTGTGGTTTAGCACCAATATCTAATTACCTGCTTGTTTAAAATGACCAATTTTCCCTGCTTAAGATAGACTCCTCTTACACATCAGTAAGGAGTGTGAGCTCTCTTTTCTCCCTGAAGTCCTCCTGGGCAGGGAAGCAGGCTGGATGGTGGGGTGGTTGGTGATGTAGGAAGACCTGCCTGGGGTCATGCATTCCCCTCATTCTTTCATATGGTAGATGGTGCCTTTATTCGTTTTCGGTTGCTTTGTAGCAAGTTACCATACAAGTAGGGGCTTCAGTAGACACACATTTATTGTCTTGCAGTTTCCTTGGGTCCGGAGTTTGGGCACAGGTTAGATGGGTCCTCTTCTCAGGGTCTTGTGAGGCTGCCAAAGGAGTCAGTCCCTTTGCTTCTCCTCTGGGGCCAAACTCACCCAGCTCCTGGATAGAACTCAGTTCTTCGCAATTGTAGGACTGAGGCCTTCAGCTCCGATAGGCTGTCCCTTCTCCAAGTTCACAACAAGGCTGACTGTTTCAAGGCCAAGAGGAAAGTGTCTTCCTTTGAATCTCTCCCTTCTCTTCAGGGAGGTTTTTTGGACTCTTATAAAATTCAGGCCTATCCAGAAAAACCTCCCCAGGATCAACTTCAAGTCTGCTGACAGATGACCTCATTCAGATCTGCAGAATCCCTTCATCTCCCACATACCATGTGACCTTATTACAGGAGTGAAATTCCATCCTACATACAAATCCAATTCATGCTCAGGGAGGGTGTGTATGCCAGAAGGTGAAAATTGGAGGCCATCTTGGAATGTGGCCTACCACATTGGCCTTCATTCCTCTGTGTGGTAAATAGTGTGGGAGTTCTCCTGTGTACTAAGCTGGGCCCCTCTTTCCTTCATATGTAGAAAACAGTAAAAGAGGGCAAAAATGGGGGTGCCTGGGTGGCTCAGTCGGTTAAGTGTCCGACTCTTGGTTTTGCCCTGGGTTGCGATCTCAGGGTCATGGGAGCAAGCCCTGGATACAGCTTTGCACTCAGCAGGGAATCCACGTAGGATTCTCTCTCCTTCTGTCCCTCCTCCCACTAAAAACATAAATAAATATTTTTTAAAAGATTTTATTTGAGAGAGAGAGCACAAGCAGGGGGCGGAACAGAGGGAGAAGGAGGAGCCGACTCCTTGCTCAGCGGGGAGCCCGAGATCATGATCTGAGCTGAAGGCAGTCACTTAACCAGCCGAGCCACCCAGGTGCCCCAATGAAGAAAATATTTTTTTCTAAATGCTAAAGTGCTCATTTTAAGTCCATGACGTTTGAAGATGAAGTAGGCACTGTTCTAGAATAAATCTTCAGATTGAGAGGTGACAAAGTATCTTTTGGATCAGATACTGGTTTTATCACCTGTCTGTGAAGAGTCCGTGCGGGTGATCACCAGCGCGCAGATTCCTCAGCCAGGGCTCCTACATTTATAACAAATGTCAAATGTGAGGGAGCGGGAAGGATTTTCTACAAGACTCCCGGGCTTCTGGGCTGGCCCACTTGCCGGAGGGTGGAACTCTTCTCCTTTGTGGAGGCAGGAAAGAAGCAGTGAGGCGGGTGGGACACAGCACGGAGAGTCTCCCTGCGGGCAGCACTCCGATGCCCCCCCAAACTGCTCTTCCAGCCATTTTCCCCAGGCTCCTCTCTCCTAGGTCCTTTTGTCCTCTGGCCTCAGACTCTGGCTTCTGATATTTCTCCCTACTCAGACCTTTGTCCTTGTTGGGCGAGCTTGCCCTTTGGCCGCTGGCTCAGACTCAGTGTTTGCTTTCCACCGTCATCCCAAGCTCTTCCCCCACCTTCAACGACAGGCTCTGTTGACACCGGGACACAGGCCTTCTCCCCTCAGGCATCCACTGTGTGATCACCCCAGCCCCAGTCAATCTCCCTTTGAAGGAAAGAGGATCCCACAGTCCCTAACCCTACCTGCCCTCCAGCATCCTTTGATACACCCCACTCAGTGAGTGTTCTATAAAGTCACTGTATTAGTTTCACGTAGCTGCCGTAACCAATTACACGAGCAACGGCTCGTAACCCACAGATCGATTATAATTCTGGAGGTAGATGTTCTAAAATCAAGCCCCTCCTGACGTCTCACTTTTATGGCATCAATTTCTTTGCTACAAAAGTGTATGCAAACCTGTCTGAGTAGAGAATTCATTTAAATTTCTCAAAGGCATAAAACTTGCATTTTACAGAGTCCTGTTGTATATTATTTGGTCAAGGCAATAAGCCTCTGGTCTTGGAGGCAATCAGTCCTTACTGTGTAAGTTCTTCTTTTGTCTGTTTCCTTTACATGAGATGGGAGTGGCGAGAAAGCTCACCAGTGCACTGCCCCTGAACTTCACTTCTGTGGTTACCAATCTTCTTTCTTGTTTGGGTCATGGAAGCAGCAAGGAGTACAGGAAAGTGTTCACTGGCTTGGCTCATCCACTAACCAAACCTGTAATCTCAGGCAAGTCATTCAGTATCTCAGGCTCTTGATTTCCTCATGTGTAAAATCATCGCCTTGAGCTGCATTATTTTCGAAGACCCATCCTGGCTCCAATATTCTCCGAGAGTTTGCTACTGTGATGTAAGATTGGTTTGGGAGATACATTTAGCAGCATTAAGAAATAGAATATTAAAAAAAAAAAAGAAGGGACACCTGGGTGGCTCAGTTGGTTGAGCAGCTGCCTTCGGCTCGGGTCGTGATCCCAGCATCCTGGGATCGGGTCCCACATCGGGCTCCTTGCTTGGCAGGGAGCCTGCTCCTCTCTCTGCCTCTGCCTGCTGCTCTGCCTGCTTGTGTTCTCTCTCTGTTAAAATAAATAAATAAAATCTTAAAAAAAAAAGAAATAGAATATTGATTTCATTCACAGGATAATTTTATTATGTTCTCACTATCAGTATTTGGAAATGGAGTCAGTGATGTAAGCGTATCTCTCAAGATTTCTGATCTCTTGTCTCTGTGAGAAAGCAAATAGAACTTAATGGATGTATTCTTCTTAGTATACCAAGGTGATGTCATAGGGACTCACCCTCAATTATAAATACTTTTAGTTAGATTTTTTTTCTCAGAAGTTGAGATGTGTAGAGATTAAAATTTACTCTGAGGCTGAAAGATGTCAGACACCCTGCTAGACACTGGGGATATGAATAAGAATAATGCTCTTGGTCTTAAGGAGCTCACAGACAGCTTTAGAGACAGACTGCAAATCAGAGGTTACAGTTTAGCCTCGTAGAGGATGTGAAACCCAAGGTAGAGAGACAAAGGAGAAAGTTACAATGAGCTCTGCCTTCAGGTCAGAGAAGGCTTTGCAAATGAAGATGTCTTTTGACATAGGGTCTCAAAGATAATGGAAGAATATGTCAGGTCCACAGATGGAAAAGGGCATTGCTGGAGGATTAAATATAATGGAATCTGACCTACTACTAAGGAACGGATTGTAAACTTCTTGCAAGCATTCTTTTTTTTTTTTTAAGATTTTATTTATTTATATATTTGACAGAAAGAGACCACAAGTAGGCAGAGAGGCAGGCAGAGGGAGAGGGGGAAGCAGGCTCCTCGTGGAGCAGAGAGCCCCATGTGGGGCTCGATCCTAGGACCCTGAGATCATGACCTGAACCGAAGGGAGAGGCTTAACCCACTGAGCCACCCAAGCACCCCAATTCTTGCAAGCATTTTTGCAAGCCTTACTTGTATGACAGCCCCTGTTATGACTATACTTGAAAGCTGTGTCATGGAAAGTGCCCCGGACTCTGAAGATCAGGCTTTGCGTCCTGCTCCATTGTGTACCAGCTGTGTGATGCTTAGAAATCACCTAACTTCTCAGAGTCCGTGTTTACTCACTTGTAAAATAAGGACAATATAACCTATGTCTCAAGTATTTCTGTAAAAATAAAATGGTAGTAATCACCCCCTATCTGTAGAGGATGCAAGATACTAGACCCCCAGTGGGAGCCTCAAACACAGATTGTACTGAACCCTGTATCTACCATCTTTTTTTTTCTATACATACGTAACTATGATAAAGTTTGATTTATAAATTAGGCACAGCAAGAGATTCTTGGCAATAACTAATACTAGAAGAATCATAACAATACATTATAATAAAACTTACGTGGCTGTGGTCTCTCTCTCTAAATATCTTCCTGTTCTGTGCTCATCCTTGTTTTTGCGATGACGTGAGACGATAGAACGTATATGTGGTGAGGTGGAGTGAGAATGACGTGGGCATTTGACGTGGGGTTAGGCTAGTAGGGACCTTCTGATGATAAGCTGGAAGTGGACCATCTACTATCCAACCACAGTTGACCACAGGTAACGGAAACTGCAGATAGCGAAACCGCAGATAACGAGGGACCACCATCTATATTAGACCTAGACGTGCCTTATCGACTCTGAAAGACTACAAAAGTATTGCTCTTTTTGTTACCGAAATTTTGCACCAGGCTACTTAAGGTGGCAAGAAAGGGCCCTGCTTGGTTGTACTACTATTCCGAGTTCCTAATAGAGCCTTCTAATCCAGGAAGGCACGGGAAGCCTTTTGAAGATATGTCAACAGTCGCCCGTTGTGCAAGAAGAAACAACTTGAACACAAGTACAGGTGAAGCTTGTACGTGTGCTGCACTGCAAACATGGTTGGGTTGCAGCCATCCAGTATGAAGTATTGCTCTCATGCCAAGCCTTCTCCCAGGCACGTGTCTTTCCTGGTGCCACATACAGAGTCCTGGTCCCATCAGTACAGGTGGCTCTAGCCAATCAGCCACTTTGGAAATACTTTTGGGGGGGCAACCTGGGTAGCTCAATTGGTTAAGCATCTGTCTTCAGCTCAGGTCATGGTCTGGGGGTCCTGGGATCGAGCCCTGTGTTGGGCTCCCTGCTCAGCGGGGAGCCTGCGGCTCTCTCTCCCTCTGTGCCCCGCTCTGCCCCTGCTCATGCTTGTGCTCTCTCTCTCCCTCTCTCTCAAATAAAATCTTAAAAAAAAAAAAGAAAAGAAAAAAGAACTACTTCTGGAGCTTCAGGACCTATCCAGTTGGAAATATACCAAGGGAGGCTCTATGGCAGGGTCCACACTGGGTGTGGACAGGAAGGGGCACAATCTCTGTAGAGAATTGAATTAGCAAATGATGAAATTCCCTGAAAGTTTGATCTGCTTCTTATTACCCTCATGTGCTAGAAATTCTCCAAATGCCTGTGATAACATACTCCTCCTGAAAAAGTAGTTTGTTGGTCTGAGCTCTAGAAAATTCCTGTGGTTGTTGTGTTTTAATAATAAATATGTAATCTTCCAGTTGGCACATCTTGGTTACTTGCCCTTGAATGAGCACTGCATCCTACACAGACGGTAATCGGAGGAACCCTCAGTGACTCGGTTAGCTTCTGACACATGGACACAGCTCTGTATATTTGTTCCTAGAGGACAGTCCTGAGGGTTTAGGGTCAGGTTCAGAATTGGTGGAGTTCAGGGTGGGTAGGGCAGTCCCTGCCTCCAATCCCTGGGGTACTACCTATTCCTGAGTTTAAACAGTTCAAAATACACAGCGACGGTGCTGTGATTGTAAACACAAAGAAGCAGACCGTGAATTACTTCAGCTACGCCATTCTGTGTGACTACTTGGAGTTTTTGTTTGTACTTAAAATTTAAAACACTGAAGCAGAATGGGAACTGCAAGGGATAATATTTTTGTTTGGTCAGTGCAGTTTTCAGTTCATACATGAAATGTTTTAGTGAATCTGAATAATGCCTTTACTGCTGAAGTTTTTTTAATCATGTGTTTTAAAGCTGCAGAAAAAAATATCGTTATTAATTAACATAGTCGTACCTGAGGCTATTTGTGTTGTTCAGAGGAGGTTAGTTTAAAAAATGAGAAGCTCCTTAGTCAGATGCTTTAGGTTTGAGCCTGTACACAGCCTTAGGTTCAGTAACTTGACATTTTCTGAATAAACAACCCCAAAGCAGAGCTCGCGGCTGCCTTCTGGCCAGGAAACACATAGTTTCTTTGCGTGAAGCTAACTGGGTTCCCACGCGTGGTGTTGGCCATCCCAGCCAGCTGAAAATCCACTCCCTCCTCCTCCTGGCAGTGCCTCCCATTGGAAAGACGTGCCTGGGTTACCATCACAAGTCACGGGTAATAGCTTTATTGAAAAGCAGCTCGGTGAGTTGTTGAGAGGTACCTTGTAAGGGTAAATACTGCTCATTGAGTTGTTGTGTGATAATGGGATTGTTTACAGAATACACAGCCGGCTGCTTCCCCCTCAGGTTAGACCTGTTTGTCAGGCAGAAGATAATCACAGGCAGCAAGACTGTAACCCCAACCAGGAATTCGTCTTATACTCGCCAAAGGATGACAGGGAAGCGCCTGTGGACTTTGTTACAGACTATAACATTCTCAAAAAGACAAACTGTGTAGCAAAGGCTTTTATGTAGCAAGTATCCAGTGCCCGCTGGGTGTTCTTTGAAGATTTAGCAGCAGGAGGGGGACAACTCCCTTCTCTTGACCCCAGGCTCCGGCTGCGGGCCGGGGCGGGCGGAGTGGGGTGGTGAGGGTCCCAGTGTGGTGATAAGGGCTGGAAAGGGGGCGGGGAGGGCCTCCCTTCTCTCCCAAAGGACGCCATGCCTCCATGTGACTGGACCCCATGGCAGCTGTGATGATTTTTGCGTTCTATCTTCAATTTATCCGGCAAGCTGTCTTCTTCCCTCACCGATCAGAACTGGGTCACCAGGTCCTGCCAGGTGCCATAGCCATTGGCTGCTTTTCAGCCAGGACTCGGATCACCGGTGATTCTTCTTTCTGGAAGAGTGCACATTTCTGTATCGACAGCTTCTAGATCTGAGGGCTCCTTTGCAACGGTCCGTGCCCCTCCTTTGTCCATGAACGGTGTTCCGCCCTCTTCTCTCTTCTCAAGGCCTTGGAGGCCACCTGCTTCATGTCAGCGGCTCCAGCAGCTCCAGCCCGCGTTCCAGCCTCTTCCCGGTCACGTCCTCATTGTCCAAGCTTTTGAACAGCTCTCCCTGCTCTTTTGAGCACCAGCGTTTCATATAATATCAGTTATACCCTCTGTTATGTCTTATTTCGGACTATCTGCCTTACTTCTAGAAAGCGGATTTTTATTTTCTTTTTTTTCGTCTTCTGGAGTGATATTTCCAACACCACAGCAGCTGCCTCCTTCTAGAGTGTTGCATATTTAGATCACCCCTTTCTCGCGTTTGTTTCCCTGGGAAAATATCACCCAGGTTGATGAGAAGAAATTCTGCCTTCATCTCATCAGGATGAAAATATACAAATAATATATCATATTATCCTAGCATTATTTAACACTCCATGGTATAATAACTGGTATAATATACCAGTATAACAATATATGATATACTTACTGATTTTCAATGATGCATTTTGTGGTTGCAGCTACTTTTTCTGGAGGACATCCTCCTTGGTGCTTTTTAACATTCTGTTCTAATTCAGACTGATTACGTTCTACATTGCTCAGCTATCACACTGACTTTTGTTTTTGAGTTTTTACTTCATGGGTTATTTCTACTTTTTCTCATATCTTGTGGCATACTCTTGAATTCATTTTATAATTTTCTGAACTCCATTTTTAAGTTTTGCTCTTTTTTGGGGGCAATAAATGTATAAGGGTGATCAATATTCTGGGTCCTCAGATAATCCAGTAAAAGGTCTTTCTTTTGCCCTTACCCTTGAGTGATAGTTTCTTTGGTAATGGAATTTTAGTTTCAAAAGCACCTTCCTTCAGCTTTTTCAAGGTATTACTCTACTGTCAACTTGCAAATGGTGTCCAAGATGAGAAGTCTGATGCTTTTATAGATAAATGTCTCCCAACAACCCCAGCTGCTACTGGCTTTTAGGACATTATCTTTATTCTTGAAGTTCAAAAATGTCATGGGACATATCCAAAGACATGGTTATGTCTTTTTTCATTATTTGCACTCAGCATGCTGCAATCCAGGTTCTACTAGAGCAGAGGTTTTTTCTTTGTCTGTTTTGTTTTGTTTCTGTTTTGTTCCCAAATCTATGAATGCTAAGAAGAGTGCCTGACAAAAAGTAAGAACTCCTTGAATCTAACTGGCTAAATGAACTAGTATTCAAGTCACTTTCTATTTTAGGGAAATTTTCTTCTATTATTTCTTTGACTACCTTCCCCCATCTGTTCCCTCTGCTCTCACATTCTGATAAGATTTGGAACATATGGATCTAATTTCTAGGCCTTTCTTTTCTTTCCATGCACAATTTCTGCATCCTTTGCTTGCTTTCCTCATTTCATTCTCTTTTTATTTTAGGTTCTAGGGGTTTTCCTTTATTTACCTTTCATTGGTCTACCTTGGCCTTCAGCAGTGTCTGTTCTTTTATACAGGACTTTCATTAACTTTTGAAATTTGGCGATCATTTTTTAATTTCTAAAAACGATTTCTATTTTTCAATTTATCTTTTTTATGAAGATTTTCTTGTTTTGTGGATTCATTATCTACCTAACTCCCTAGAAGGATACTGATGAGATTTTTTTTTTCACATTTTCTTTTCTCTTCAATGTTCTCTCTGTTAATCACAGTTCTTCTCTTTCATGTTGTTGACTTCCCTCAAATACCTCGTGATGGTTGGTTCTGTTTTAAATAAAGGACTCAGGAGTTTAGTTTTGGAAACTAGTGTGGTTTTCTCTGCAGTTATGCCCATCAGTTTCTATGATAAGCGTCTAATCTTGAATGAGAGGGTCAAAATGAAAATGCTGATGGGCCCTCCTTTCTTTGAGGTAGAGGAAGAGTAGATAAAAAGACAAGCTGGTGAATCTCAGCCTCCAAAGTCAGGAAGCCTTCTCTTCTCTTCTCTTCTCTTCTCTTCTCTTCTCTTCTCTTCTCTTCTCTTCCTTTCAAGAGTTATTTATTTATTTATTTTTAAAGTGAGAAAGAGAGAGTTAGGGAGGGGCAGAGGGAGAGAATCTCAAGCACTTTCCCCACTGGATGGAGCATGACCCAGGGCTCCATCCAAGGACCCTGAGATCATGACCTGAGCCAAAACCAGGAGTCATTTGCTTAACTGACTGAGCCACCCACACGGCCCCCCCAAGGAAGCACTTCTGAAGGGCATGGTATGTATCATTATAGCTTATGCTATTACAGAGCTGCCCCTATATGTTTCAACTCTGTGCCAGCTGTGTGGTTCTGAAGGTACTTTAGGTACACACACACACACACACACAGAGTTGATGTCTGCTTCCCTGGAGGGGCCTTCTCATGGCTTCAACACAGGAGCAAATGCCATTGCCAGCCTTAACACAAAGGCAGAGGAAGAGCAGCCAAAACAGCTGAACCCTTCCACAGACCATACTCTAATCCTGGCCCTGTGTTTGGCCGACTCCTGCTTCCTGTCCCTTTGGGGCTTGGTCTTTCTCCAGGAAACCAGTGAAAAGGTAGAAAGGAGGACGGTTACCACTGTGAGGAGTTTATTCTCTCTCCTAGGTAGTTATTTATCCTTCTGTTAAATCTGATCTTATCAGCTTGTTATCTTCAGAAAACTCCTCCCAATTCCTGGCCCTGTGAATGGTACTCATTCATATTTATCAGAGTCATTATATATTTATCCCTTTTCTAGCATCTTTTCTATAATTACATCTGGGAAGTATGGGTGGACTGAATACATACGTATGCCCTGAATGATAATGAGCCCAAACTGGGATAAGTCCTCTTTACCTGCCAAACTAGTTCTTTTTCTCCAGGTCTCCCATTATTTTAATGGCTCCCCGGTTCAGAGAAGCAAAAGTTAATGGCCATTGATCAATGTTGGTGAATGCTTTTCTTTCTACTTCTTTCTTCTTTCCTTGCCTCCTTCCACTCCTCCTTCCTGTTGAAAACTGTATTTCTGTCTAGCCACTGGAAGGGGGCTGGGTATATAGGAGTAAACATGCACATATGGCCTTGCCCTCTCAGAGCTTACAATAGTGAGGGAGAAAGATATCAATCAAATAAGTACACGATGAAAACACATCTTTACAATGTATGGTATAGTCCTCGAAGGAAATAAGGATGAGAAGGCCTTATTGGGCAAATGTCATTTGAAGTGAGCCTTGAAGGGTGAGTAGAATTTGGCCAGCAAACCAGCAAGGTAAGAAGGTTGCGAACAAGATGAAGCATAAATACTGGAAGTCCTTGAGGTGGCAAAGAGTTCAGCAAATTGGAGCCTGGTAGAGAAATCCAGGGAGGAGACTGAAGCACGGAGGAACATGAAAAAGTAATAAAAACTGAGAGTAAGGGGCCTCATAGGCATGTAAGGAATTAAAATTTCTGTCTTTATTCAGGGGGTGCCTGGGTGGCACCCTGCCCTGTGTCAGGCTCCCTGCTCAGTGGGGAATCTACTTCTCCCTCTGCCCCTCTCTCTGCTTGTGTGCTGTCTCTCAAATAAATAAATAAAATCTTTAAATAAATAAATCTTTACTCCGTAGTAAGCGAGTAGAGTATTAAATCTGCATGAATGATGTTTTTTGTTTTTGTCTTTCTAACGACTGCGGGGAGAGTAGCCTAGAAGAGAGCAAGAGTGGACTTAGGGAAGGCCTTGCAAAATTGCAGGTGCAAGGTCATGGTGGCTAGAAATTGCAGAGGCAGGAGTGAAGGCACAAGTGAGTGTGCTGATTCTGGGAACATTCTGAAAGTAGTGTGGACAGGACATTCTGATGGACTGAATGGGAAGAGAGACACGGAGCATGAATCTTAAATTTTTAGTTTGAACAACCTGGTGAATGGTAGAGCCGTCATCTGAGCTGGTGAACCGTAGGAGAGGCAGGTCTGGAGTGGAGAGAAGCCAGTGTTCTGTTTCAGCCATGCTAATTCTTACACGCTCACGAAACACTCAAGAGGAGGCAACACGTTGGCAAGAGATGTCTGAGGGGAAATGTGTGTTTGCCTCCTGCCAACATACAAATGGTATTTAAAAGCCACGGAGTGAATGAGATTGCCTAAAGACAAAATAGAGCTCACAGACAGGAGGTTAGACATGGAGAAAAGCCAACATTCCAGGAGATGGGCAGACATGGAAGCAGTTTCACCTCCTATGACAACTCACATTCGTGTAGGAGTACATGAGCATTTGTATGTCTTAACAAACATTTATGCCACACTTACTTTGTGCCAGGCAGGATTCCAAATGTTCATTTGGAAATGAACTTTGCAAATGTTAACTCATTCATTCCTAATGGCCGTCCCATGAAGTGGTGGTGGTTATTAGCTCCATTTTGCAAATAAAGAAATGGAAGCATGTGGAAGTTTAGCATCATAGTTGAGGTCATACAGCTAGCTAGCAGATGACAGGGCCGAGTCTCAAACCCAAGCAGACTGCGTCTAGAATTCATCCTCTTGAAGTGTGTGCCATGGTGCCTTTCAGCACCCTGCTGTCTCACCTGCATTCAGTGAGACCCAGTTGTCCGTGAGTATGGAAGGCAGGAATGGAAATATATCTGCTCTTGTTGGCTGTGTAGACCCTGATTCTTCCTAACTCTTCCCCCTTTAAATCAATCTATTGCCTAAACCCAGAGCTTTTAACCCCCAAAATAATTTACATCTGCCATTTCATTATATTTCTTGTATCATTTGGATTTCAGACTTTAAGAATGTTATGATAAACTCCTAGGTGGTTTTGAATTTTTTCAGGCTCCTATCGCTTTCTCCCGTTGCAACCAGATTAACCAAAGTGCAACCACAAACTATTATTTCCTTTGGTGACCTCATGTTTCTTACAGAATCAAGTTTACATGCCTCTCCCGGTATCCAAAGCCACCTGTAATTTGGCCTCAATTTCCAAGCTCATCCATCACAATTCCCCAGCATGGAGCTGCACCTTTCAACCAGGACTGATTATCTATTCCCTGAGTCTATCCTAGGCTTTCTTGGTTTAGCAACTTTGTCGTGCCTTCCAGCATATTTAGAATCTCTCTTCCTACTCTAGCACGCCCCGCAGGTTCTTGTTCCTGCTGGTTGGAATCTGACTCATCCCCCACAACCCAGTATTCACGTCCTCCCTTCAGCATTCCCTAATTTCCAGGAGGAACTGATCAGATTCTCTTCTGAACCCTGAAATATCCCTTGTTCCTTTTATAGCAGTCACTGGATTCTAAATATTATGGGAACTTGTGCATACAGATCATCAAGTCTCAGAAAGCAGGTTGTCTGTATCTTTCCACCACCGTCTAGAATGCCTGCTCTGTGCTTGGCCAACAGTTGGTGCTTTAAATGTCACAGTAGCCGATAACCAGATGCAACCTCTCCCTCTTGGCTGCTTTTCCCTGTCTGATTCCTACCTGAAGAGCACAGCCCCTCTGTCTTGCTTTCCAGTGGAATGATTCTGTTTCCCAGATGCATTCATAGCATGCGGTGATTTATTCCATGTGTTTCCCAAACATGTACTAAAACCAGGGATGCCAAGTGGCTGACTCCCTAGTTAAGCCATTTGCAGATTGGATGAACTCTGTGAAAGACTACCCCCTTCCCCCCCGCAGTTTGTCTCTCAGCAAATGGCCTCTCCGATGCTTCAGGAAAAGAAACAAAATTGTTAAAATTGTTAAAAAGGGATTTTTTTTGGAGGGGTGGGGATATCAGTTTATAGATGGGAACCAAGAACTGAAAACTCAATTTATTTTCACCTAAAAGAGAATAAAAGGAACTTCTTCAGGCTTTCATTTTATTAACACCATATTTTTTTTAACCATAAGACGTATTTTCTAACTGGAATTTTTTTAATAATAAATATTTATGAACTAGATATTTTGACCAGGAAAAGAAACACCATATATTAAGTTTTAACTTTATAGTTTTTGTAATAAAAGCAAGATATTAAATCAAATATACAGTATCATTCAATTTTTCATACTCTGTCATAACTATATAAGCAAAACCCTAGAAGGAAAAATGGCAGAATGTAAAAAAAATGCACATCTCTGGTTGATGGGGTTATTTCTTTTCTTTACATTTTTGTATTTTCTAATTGCTTAAAAATTAGCAGACATTACTTTTATGGTAAAACCTTACTAAAAACATAGCCTTTATTCTAACAGAAGAATTGTGGGAAAGGGAAGTGGTATTGAGAGTTTTTTTTAGAAATGCCATATGAAATTCAGGACTTTGAAAATCTCATAGTCTTTTTAAAATCTGTTTTATTGAGATATACTAGTAAAAATTTCTGATTTTAAATATATAATTCCATGAATTTTGGCAAATGTATGCAGTCCTATAACTAATACTGCAATCTTGATATGTAACATTTTTATCATCCCAAAAAGTTTAATTTGTATGCCTTTGTCGTTGGTTGATTCATTCCTCCTACCTCTTGGTCCCTCATAGCCACTGGTCACCTTTCTATCAATATAATTTTACGTCTTTGTAGAGGCTCATATTGATGAAACTATAGATTGTAGTTATTTTTTTTTAAATATTTTTTTAAAAGATTTTTATTTATTTATTAGAGAGCGAGAGACTGAGAATGAGAGGGGAGAAGGTCAGAGGGAGAAGCAGACTTCCCGCAGAGCCGGGAGTCCGATATGGGACTCGATCCCGGGACTCCGGGATCATGACCTGAGCCGAAGTCAGTTGCTCAACCAACTGAGCCACTCAGGCGCCCCTGTAGTTATTTTTTTTTTAAGATTTTATTTATTTATTTGACAGAGAGAGAGAGATCACAAGTAGGCAGAGAGAGAGGGGGGGAAGCAGACTCCCCACTGAGCAGAGAGCCTGACATAGGGCTCCATCCCAGGACCCAGGGATCATGACCTGAGCCGAAGGCAGAGGCTTAACTCACTGAGCCACCTAGGCGCCCCCTATAGATTGTAGTTATATATAGAATCTTTTGTACATGATTTCTTTCCTTTAGTGTGATGTAAAGTTCATCATTGTTGACTGTATCAGTAGCTCATTTCTTTAGGTTGCCCAATAGGGGTTTATTCTATACATATCCCACATGTACTTATTGATGGACACCTAAGTTGTTGCCAGATTCAGGCTATTTGGAATAAAGCTGCTGTGAACATTGATGTACAAGTCCCTGTCTGAATATATATTTTCATTTATCTTGACTCAATACCTAAGAGAGGGATTACTGACTCATTTGGTTAGTGTATTTTCTTTTATAGGAAGCTATCAGACTGTTTTCTAAAATGACTGTACCATTCTACATTCCCACCAGGAGTGTGTGAGAGTTCCAGTATCTCCGCATCCTCATCAACATTTGATCTTATCAGTCATTTTATTTTTAGCTATTCTAGTGAGTGTATAGTAGTATAGCCGGTTATATTCATAATTTTGCATTTTCCCAATGATCAATGATGTTGGCCATCTATTCATGTGCCTATTTACCATTCGTATATCTTGTTTAGTGAAGTATCTATTCAAATTATTTTGCTCATTTAAAACATTGGGTTGTTTTTCTTATTTTTATTCAGTTATGGGAGATCTTTATATTCTCTGGATGCAAGTCATCCATTAGATACATTTAAGAAAATTTTTTTGGCCCATGGCTTGTCTTTTCATTTTCTTGTTTTGAGGAACAGATTTTTTTAAGCTTGAGAAAATCAGTTTATCGTGCTTTTTGTGAGCTAAAGGATGCTTTCTTTTATGGTTCATGCTTTCTGTGAGCTAAAAAGTTTTTATTTAATCCAAGGTAACAACATTTTTTTTCAATGTTTATTCCTAGAAGTTTTATTATTGTAGATCATGCTTTTTAGGACTGTGATATAATTTTAGTTACTTTTTGCACATCATTTAAGCTAAGGGTGCAAATGAATATCCAATTGTTCCAGTTCATATATTGAAAATATAATCCTTTTCCATTGAAATAACTTGATACTTTTGTTGAAAATCAGTTAACGGTATTTGTGCAGGTCTACTTCTGGACTCTATTCTGGTCAATTGCTGTCTATCTTTTCATCAAACAGGCAGTATCTTAATGACTGTAGCTTTATAAGAAATCTTAAACTCAGGTGATAGGAATCCTTAATTTTATCTCCTCCAAAATAGTTTTAGCTTTTCTAAGATTTTTGCATTTTTATAAAATTATGTAAATAACTCATCAAATTCTTTTTAAAAAACGGCTTTAGGGATTTTGACAGATGAATTGAATCTCTAGATCAGTTTGGGAATTCTTGTTTTAATTCAATTGAGCTTTCTGATGCATGAACATAATATATTCCTTTACATTCATATAGATATTTAAGGTTTGTTTTTTTTTTTTAAAGATTTTATTTATTTATTTATTTGACAGAGAGAGAGAGAGAGAGATCACAAGTAGGCAGAGAGGCAGGCAGAGAGAGAGAGGGAGAAGCAGGCTCCCTGCCGAGCAGAGAGCCCAGTGTGGGGCTCGATCCCAGGACCCTGAGATCATGACCTGAACCGAAGGCAGAGGCTTTAACCCACTGAGCCACCCAGGCGCCCCTCTTTAAGGTTTAAGGTTAAGCAATGTTTTATGCTTTGCAGTATAGAGGTCTTTCTCAGATTTGCTAAATTTAAATATTCATATTTTTGATAGCATAAATTATTTCTTATCTTTAATATTTGTTTTTTCCTCCTATGTAGAAATATAATTTTTACATATGGGCTTCCTACCCTGTGGCCTTGCTAAACTCATTTATTATAAATATTTTGTTTTACATTAGATGATCCTGCTAAGGAAACATAAAGAAAGTTTAACATTTTCCTTTCTAATGTTCGGACTTTTATTTGTTTTCCTCGCCTTATTGCATAGTCACCAGTTCCATGACATTGTATAATACAAGATTTGGGAGCAAATATAACCCTCATGTTTCTCATATTAGGGAGAATACATTCAGTGTTTTCCAATCCATTATGATTATGACTGAATAATTATGGTTAAAAGTTTTTAATAAATGTTTATCAAGTTTAGGGAGTTCCCTTTTATTTTGAGTACACTAAGAATTTTTTTTAATCTTTTTTTTTGGAGGGAGAGAGAGTGTGAGTGAGGAGTGGGAAAGAGAGGGAGGAGAGAGAGTATCTTAAGCAGGCTCTTTGCTCAGTGTAGAACCTGATGTGGGGCTTAATCTCTTGACCCTGAGATCATGACCGGAGACAAAATTGAGAGTCAGATGCTTAACTGACTGGGCCACTCAAGTGCCCCAAGAATTTTTATTTTGAACAGTAATTGAATTTCATCAACTTTTTTCCTGCATCTATTGAGATAATCATGTGGCCTTTTGTTTTTAACAGTTAATAATAGTGAATTACTGATTGATTCTGGAATGTTGAACCAACTTTGTATTTAGGGGATAAAGCATACTTGGTCACAGTCTACTATCCTTTAATATATTTTTAGATTGTATTTGTTACTTTTTTTATTATTTTTTAAAGATTTTTATTTATTTATTAGAGAGCGAGAGACTGAGAATGAGAGGGGAGAAAGTCAGAGGGAGAAGCAGACTTCCCGCAGAGCCAGGAGTCCGACATGGGACTCGATCCCGGGACTCCGGGATCATGACCTGAGCCGAAGGCAGTTGCTCAACCAACTGAGCCACCCAGGCGCCCTGTTACTATTTTGTTAAGGATCTTTGTGTGTTTATGTTCACAGATAAATTGATGTAAAGTTTTCTTTCCATATAATGTGTGTGTGTTTTGTTTGTCTAGTCTGGGGACCAGAGTGATTTTAATTCTTATCTCATGGAATGAGTTAAGCATGTCCCATCAACTTCTATTTTCTGGAAGTCTTAATATTTGGTAGAAGTAATCAGTGAAGCCACCAGGCCTAGATAATTTGATTTTTAACTACAAATGTAATTTCTTGAAGAATTATAGAGCTATTCAGATTACCTGTATCTTCTCAAGGAAACTTTGGTTGAGTGTTTTTAGGGAATTCATCCTTTTCATCCTAGTTGTCAGAATTATTGGCATAAAGTTATTTATTATACTTTTAGTGTCTGTAGGATCTTGATGACCTGCTTCCCTTTGTACTATTAATAATTTGTGCCTTACAAAAATAATTGTTGGTACCTTTTCTTCTTTTTTTCTGAAATAGTTTGACCAGAGGCTTATCAATTTTATTCATTTCTCAGAGCCAGATTTGGTATCACTGATTTTTTTTATATTGTATTTCACTGATAGTTCTCCAACACTTATTATTTTGTTCCTTTTTAAAAAAAATTTTGGGTTCAATTTTCTTTCCTCTTTTTAAGTGTTCTTGTTTTGTTTTGGCTTTTGTATTTTGGTTCGTTTTTTTGTTTTGTTTTGTTTTGAGATAGAAGCTAGATATATCTACATCTATATTATTATATCTATCTATATCTATTCCTTTAATATAAACATTTCATGTTTCAAATTTCCATCTAGGACTACCTTAATAGCATCCCACATATTTCAATATATTGTGATTTAATTTTCATTCCATTCAAACCATTTCCTGATCTCTGTGATTTTTTTTTTAACCCATCAGTTGTTTAGAAGTATGCAGTTTAATTTCCAGATATTTTGGAATTTTCCCAGGTATCTTTCCATTATTTTTTTAAATTTTATTTTATTTAAATTCAATTAATTAACCAGGTATCTTTCCATTATTGATTTCTAGTTCATTTCTGTTGTGATCAGAAATACTACTTTGTATATTTTCAAACTTCTTAAATTTTTGAGATCTGTTTTATGTCTCAGAATATAGTCTACTTGGAAAATGTTCCATGTGCAGTTGAAAAGAATGCATATTCTGCTACTCTTTTAGTGTTTTATAAATGTCATTTAGATTCCATTCGTTGGAAGTGTTTTTCAAGTTCTCCATGTATTAACTGATTCTGTCACTGTTACATTAGTTATTCAAAGAAGAGCATTGAAATCTCCAATTTCATTGTGGATTTTTGGATTTTTTTTTCTTTCAGTTCCTGTTTCTTTTGGTTTCTGTTTTGTATATTTTAAAACTGTCTTATTAATATGAGAACCTCACAACAGTACACAGCTTTCTGTTTTTCCTGGCTTTGTACTATTGATGTCATACATGTTACTCCTATGTATGTTCTTAAACCTATTATACATCATATTTTTGCTTTAAGCAGTTATCTTTTAAAGAGATTAAGAATGAGAGGAAAAAGTCTTTCATATGTATCCATCTATTTACTTTTTCTAATGTTCTTATTTGTGTAGATCCAAATATTCATCACTATCATTTTTCCTCTGATTGAAGAAACTCTTTTAGTATTTATTTCAGAACAGATTTCCTGCAATGAATATTTTCATATTTTATTTTTCTGAAAAATACTTTTGTTTCACCTTTATTTATAGAATATATTTCTACTGGATAACAAGTTCCAAGTTTGTGCATTTGTTTATATTTTCTTTTAGTGCTTGATAGCTCCCTATTGAGTTTTGGCTTGCATAGCTTTAAATAAGTTCATTGGAATTCTTATCTTTGTTGTTTGTATGTAATGTAATTTTTTTTCCTCTGACCACGTTAAGATTTTTCTCTTTTTCACTGGCTGTCATCACTTTAGTTATGATTTTTTTTTTATCATGGTTTTCTTTATGTTCAACTGTTCATGGTTCATTTGCGCTTCTTGGATTGTAGGTCTTTTGTTATGTTTGACAATTTTTTAACCATTATTTCTTCACTTTTTTCCCCGCCATCCTCTCATCCACCTCAAGTACTTCTGAGATTCTACTTCTATGCTTCCTAGACTGCTTGCTATTATTTCACAAGTCTCTGAGGTTCTCTGTTCAATTTTTAAGTTCTTTTTTTCTCTCTGCTTAATGTTTGATAGTTTCTACTGCCATTTCTTCAACTTCATGGATCTTTTCTTCTGCAGTGTCTAATCTGCTGCTGATTCCATATAGTGTGCTTTTCATTGCAGATATTTTATTTCTCAACTCTAGAAGATGTCTTTGTATATTTTTTTAAAGCTTCCACTTCCCATCATGCTCATGTTTTCCTCTACTCTCTTAAACATATAGAAGATAATTATAATAGCTGTTTTAATGTTTTTGTCCAAAAATTCTACCTTTTGTGTATTCCTGCATTTGTTTCCATTGATTTTTCACCAGGGTGTAAGTTATCCTTTCCTGTTTGTTTGCATAACTTGCCATGTTGAATTGGTGGCAGATAACTACCAATTTCACATTTTCACTGCTGGATTTTGTCATCTACCCCTTCTAGTACTGCCTTTGTCCAAGCATTTGCTTAAGTTACTTGGAATCTTTTGATTTCTTTGAAGCCTTGCCAGAGAAGCCTTTAGTTGAGGACTAGTTTAGCTCCACCCAGACTATCCCTTTCTATGGGTTCTACCTGATGCCTTCTGAATTATACACGTTGCCCTTTTGGTTGTTGGGAATGCAAACTACTCCCAGCCCTATTTGAGATTCAGAAATTGTTGTGACTATCTCTTTCCAGTGTTTTCTCCCTGGCTTTGGGTCGTTTTCTGTCATGCATTCTAAGATTAGTACTCAGCCAAGGACTCAAGGGTCTCTTCTGCTCATCTCTGGTGTGGTTCTTTCCTCTCAGTAAACTGCTCACAAATTCTAGCCACCCTAGCCTCTCCAAACACTGAATTCTATCTCCTCAACTCAGCAAGACCATCTGGTTCTGTTTGGGTCCCCCACTTTTGTGCTTTGACCTGGAAATATTTTTCAGGTGGTGATCTGGGAGCACTCACATACCTCATCTTGTTTGTTTTCCTTCTTTCAGGAATCATTGTTCTACACAGCTTGTTGCCCAGCATCTGAAATCCATTTTTTATATATCTATTCCAGTTTTCTTCTTATTTAAGGCAGGAGGGTAAACAAGGCCTGATCCCGGCCATTCCATCAGGCCTGAAATAAAAGTTTCTTCATCCATTCTCTATTTTGATCCCTACCTTCAACATCTGTAGAATGCAGAAAATACTGGAAAGGCAAAATGAAGAGCAAAGGACTATGATGGAAGAGGATCTCAGGGCCCAAGTACCTCTACTATAAAAGACTTGCTTAGTGCAGAACAAGAATGAGCACTCATAAGTAGACCAGGTCCCTGACGTTGATTAGGAATTAGAATCCCATGGTTTTAAGTGAGCAATGAAACCCATACTTTCTCTCCAATAGATATGGAGAGAATTGATTTCAATCTCCAAGGAATTGAGTCATTTCAGAATAACTCAAAAATAGGGGGGAAAAAAGAAAGAAAAAGGAATCTTAATGCTCTAAGGAAACCTTGCTATTTCCCACCCATATTATCTCTGATAGATGGCCACCCATCCTCTGCTTATGCGCATTCTGTGTCCAGGCAGTGCCACCTCTGGGAGGACGTGTTCTAATACAGGATTGCTTGGGCATTTGGAACCTTCTCTGTACCAATCAGACAAATGATTGTCTTCCTTTCTCTTCCTCCTATTTATCTTCTCTGCCCTCCTGGATAACATAGAATATATTGTGTTAAGTAATTGACAACCATTATGAGATCTCCTTCAAGTCTTTTTTAAACTGGATTGAAATCCTCTGGTTTCTTAGAAAGAGTGTGGCTTTCAGAGCTTCTCCCCATATTAGTCATTTATCCTTTGGATAAACTCTAATGTGTTACTTTAATGCTTAATCTCTGATAACCAGAAATAAATACTTTAAATATAGAGTTAAATGGGTCAATTATCTCCCATGGCAAGTGAACTAGACTTCTATTAATACAGTTTAAGGTATATTAACTTTTTTCAAATGTGGAAAGATTCAATTTCTTAGGTATATCTGAAACCATAAGTAATTTAGAACACATTTATTTCCTACCCCTGCTGATGTATGGGGAGCAGAGGTGATCACAGGAAGCCCATTGGTTCATCCATCTCTCTGGGCTTTAGGTAGAGATATGTGCTGGTTTCAGATCACTTAAAAAAAAGAATCAATGTAACTTTTATTCCCCGAATTAAAGCAGGTGCCTTCTCCTTAAGGTGATCTCTTCTCCCCTGAAATTTCCTATCGGTTTCCAGTTGACAAAAGGTGCCATGAGAAGAATGGAAGTATTTTTCAAAAATCCCCACTAATAGTGAGAATGTGAAGTCAATCTAATATTTATGCAGAAACTTACTCATCCTAGATTTCAATGCTGTAATCAGGATTTTCATAGAGAAAGTGGCCTAATAGGTATATTCTTTCCTAGAACCATTGTGGGAGCAAGAAAATAAATACTTCTTCAGATTCTTAAGGACCAGGTTGAAAAGACTAAACCATGTTTCACATCAAGTTAATTTCAGAGGCATAATTAGACATAAAATGGGAGACTTGGAAAATATTTTAGAAATCATTTAGTTCTGCTCACTTTGTGGGTAAAAGAAGTAAGAGCAAGAGAAGGAAGATTATTGCCACATGGCCACATAGTTGGTTTGTAGTAGAATAGGCTGTCTGGCAGCCCAAATTTCTACTATATTGTTCAGGGTATTTCTTGAAACATAGCTTTTAAAATTACTTCTGAACAGGGCTCAGAAAAACAGTATGTATACACATAATTGTATTCACATGAATATAATTAAGACAAGAAAGGGTAAGCAAAAGTTTTGTGAGAGAAACATTTCAAAGAGTATAAGGTGGAGAAGAAAGCAGGGGGTCTAGAATTAATGATCCCTTAGGTACATATAGCTTGTTTCTGTTTGTAAAATGCTTGCAAAATGTGTTGTCTTGTTTGCTCCTGATCACAACTCTACGAGCTAAGTAGGCAGGCAGGATCTGAAGGCACAGCGGGGGTGAGGGGCTTAAACAAGGCAACTCAGCTCTAAATGGCGGAGTCTTGAGCAAAGTCTGGGTGAATAAACCTTGTTCAGGGTTGTGTTTACTGCACAATTCTCTGCACACTGATTAATTGTGATCCATCCTGAAATCATAAGTCTACATGCTCTTTTATGGGTAGTACTATTACCCTACACTAGATCAAATAATGGACGCCAAGCCTCTATTCACATCTTGTTTAATTTTTAACTCTGGTCTTATGCATTCTCATTCATGAGAGCAACATGCTATCATGCAATGCCTTGGTACTGTAGAATCAGACTCATTTCCTCACTGCCACTTATTAGCTGTGTGATTTGGGCAACACATTAGTAGCCTCTTTAAGGTTCTGTGCCCTCATTCATGAAATGAGAAAAATACCACTTACTTGGCGTTGTTCCTGTGAGGATAAAATTACTAATGAGGAATGTGTCTGGTAGGTACCTGGTGACTTCTCTCTCCTTGATAAACCTTCTGTACTCCCGCCTGCTTTCCCCAAACTTCAGTCCTCTGATCCCATTCAACTCTCCAGTAGACGTGCCTTACTTCATTGTGTGAGTTTTCTTACACTTATCGTAAATTACTTTAAAATGTTTTTCCATCAGGACACACTGTTGCCTCCATTCATTCCATAACTGTGCATTGAGTTCCTTCTGTATACTGGGCTCTTGGATACAATAAATACCACTGGATAGAACACAGAAATGGGCCCCAGTGGTCCTTCATCTGGTGGTGCAGCCTTTCCAGAGAAGAGACAGGGACTAAAGAGTAAGGAAACAATGAAATGAAGGAACTAAAGAAATAAAGAGTGTTGAGCCAGAGAATAATTGTGGGTGAGCAAGGTGAGAGTCTGGCATGGTGCAGAAATTAAGCTGCAAGTGTATGTGGAATTTTTTTTTTATTCAGTTTTTCATCATTTTAGGGAAAGATAAGGAACAGAGTGACCAAAGGCCTGGAGACTGGCAAAGTCATGGCAAGGATGAGGAAGATACTCTCAGCATGGCTGGGACAATCTTCAGGCAAGGATGTGAGGGCATGGTGGGGAGAGAGGGGAGCACTAGCATCATCTATGACCAGATCACAGAGGGCCTGGAATGTCATGCATGACCTTGGGTAGAAAATGAGAATAAAATATTCAAATCACTTTTTCTCTTGAGGTTTTTAGCAGGAGATGTTTTAATTTGCTTGATTTTGAAAAAATCTTATTAGCTCTTTAATTACTATTTATCCTCTTTGCCTTCTTATGAGCAAATTGATTGTTATTTATAAAATGTATATGATTTAGTCCACCTAGCCTGAAGCAGATTCTAAAATTGCATATCCTGGCTCTGAGTCCAGGAATCCCTCATAGATCCTTTTCTTGATCTCTGAAATGTCTGTATCACTGACTGTATCTTCTTGAAAATCTTCTCCCTAAACTGCTGGGGTAATACTTCATGAGTCTTCCCTTCTTCTCTGTACTGACTGCATAAGCATTGTGTGGACCCTCTTCTCTCCACAAAGCCTCGCCCAATCATTTCATTTACTTCCGTGGGTGCAACTCACACTAAGGGTTCTCCACTTTGCACAGCTGAGATCTTTCTTTTGAATTCTAGATATTTCCATTGAACTATACCACTTATTTCCAAAATGGACCTCATCATCTTTTCTCCCAAATTTGCCCCCCACCCCTGGGATTACCACATCACCCCTCCGCATCTTTCTCCTTCCTCCGGGTATGATGCGGACCTTCGCACGTCACTCTTCTGCCCAAATTCTTCCTTGGCTGTTCTCTGCCCCCACACGAAGAGACACGGTTGCAGACAGCCCTTCTCTGTCTGACCTAGCCTGCCTCCGCAGCCCCACCTGCACTTGGAGCTCTGGGTCTGTTCGTGACTGTGAACGTGGCGTGTTCTGACGCACGGCTGCGCTACAAGCACAAGGCCAATCGCTCATGTTCATGCAGAGCACAGTGTGTTTCAGTATCTTGCCTTCAGTATCATATATGATCTACATAGCAACCCTCTGAGGTAGGTACTTGGAGTGTGCCTATTTTTGGAAAAGGACGCTGAGGCTTGGAGGTTAAATAATCCACCTAGGCTTGCAGTTACTAAGAGCGGCAGCCAGAACTCCTACTGCTAAGCATGACGCCATGTTGTTTCTCACGCATCTCGCGCAAGCTGTTCCCCCTGCCTGGGATGTCCGCCTCCCATCTGCTTAGGGACTGGATGGCTACTATTTATTCTTCAGGATGCCTCAGCTGTCACCTCCCTCAAGAGGCCAGGTACTTCCTCACTGTGGTCCCACTGCTTCCCGAGCTCTCAGGAGAGTGACACGCCATGATCTCTCATCTCATTTTCGTCCGCTTGACTGCGCGCCCACATTGCATTCATCCTTCCATACCCGGAACCTAGCACAGTGCCCAGAAATGGTCAGAACTTCATGCATACTTTCAGAATAAATAAGATTTTGATCAAGCCCCAATTCCCTCACTTACTGGCTGAGAGACCTCTGGTGAGAAATTGAATCAGCATCCTTGGCATTATTCTCTTCACATATAAAATGAAAAAGTTGGATCATAGCAGTGGTTCCCCAAGTGTAAAGCATCAATATAGGTATCTCCTGTCTCCTGGTAACTTGTTGGAAATCAAAATGCTAGGGCCCTTCCCCAGTCTCATTGAATTAGAATCTCTGGGGGTGAAGCCCAGAAACTTCTATTCAGCAAGCTCTTCAGGTGGTGCTGATGCATGACGACGATATTTAAAAACTACCATAGTCCCAGCTGGAAAACTAGGGCCTGAGGACTCAGGAGCCAAATCCTGCCCAAGCTCTATTTTTGTAAAGAAAAACCCTGTGCTAAATGATAAATCACTGATGGACCTTCCAGTTCCAATTCCTTGGTGATAAGTCCGGTGTATTATCCCTAATTGATGGTGGGCTGCCAGTCGGGAGACTTGGGTACTAGACCATCTGTTCCTACCTTGTCATAAGGTAAGTTATTTCTGCCCTCTACAGCTCAATTTTCTCATCCTGGGAAGTGACATGAGGGTAAGCTCACTGAATCAGTCAGGGTCCTGTTAAGAAAAAGAGAACCCGTGCCAGCTAATTCATACAAAGGAAATTTAATACAGGGAATTGCACAATTCCAAACAATTGTTTGGAAATCAAAGGTGTAAAAAGAGGGAACCAAGGCAGCATGGCATGGATAAAACCAGAAAGCAGTTCTGACTCTTTGAACTCTGGGATCAGAAAGGAAGAGGCCACAGGAAGGAATCTGGGGTCCAGGAGGTGGGCCTGAAGGGACTGTCACTTACCTCTCTAAGGAGACAGATGGCACGCTGCTCATACGGCTAAAGAGCACTGTACCCCATGACTAGTACTTGGATGACCAGGGAGGCTGAGCTTTGGTTCCAGGAACTAGTTAAAGAGCATGGCCCCGTGAGCATTTGGACTATCGGGTAGGTGCGGCCCAGCAGATGCTAGGTTACCTGGCGGGTGCCGCTATGTCCCTGGGGACTACAGCAGAGTGGTACTCCCCCGGCACTCTGGGGTTGCTGAGGGAAGCTGAAGAGCATACTCCTAACTGCCTATCGCTACTGCAGTCACGTGGGCGGATGCCGAAGTGTGAAAGAGCCCCTACTCCCCTTTCCCCAACCTCCTCACATGAGGCCAGCTAGAAGGGAGATAAGAAAGGCACCACTGGGGCACCTGGGTGGCTCGGTTGATTAAATGTCTGCCTTTGGCCCAAGTCATGATCCCAGGGTCCTGGGATTGAGCCCCACGTGGGGGAGTGGGGCTCAGTGGGGAGCCTGCTTCTTCCTCTCCCTCTGCCCCTCCAGCCGCTCATGCTCATACCCTCCTCTATCTTTCTCTCACTCTCAAATAGATAAATAAATAAGTAAATAAAATCTTTAAGCAAAAAGAAAAAGAAATGCAGCATATAGAGTCCCAGCATCGCAGAACAGAGAATGGAAAGGGGGAAGGAGAGTCTTCGAGCAGAGAGACAGGCAAATAACCAGCGTAGTCAGGTTGGTGATCTCCAGGTCCTTCTCTGCGTGAAGAATTGCATGATGGAAATATGTTGGTTATCTAGCTGTGCCATGGGTCCACTCATGCCTCCGATAGCCACTCCAGAGAGCACAGGACATAACCAGCCTCTAAACGTGGTTAGTTGTGGCCCCTAATATCAGGGCTATGATGGAGCCTCTTTTACCCCCTGGAATATTTTAGGTTGAGAGAAAAACAAAGAAAAGCAATACTTGATTTTTGAGCACTACTTACATCCCAGGCACTGTTTCCAAATATAATAATAGATTGAATTACAGTCCTTCCAAGAAGGTTCTGAGTGCAGACTCTTCCTTTATTCTCTATATTCCCTCCAACTTAGTGACTTCACAGGAAGCCTACTGGCTTCCAAGGCCTTGTGCTTCACCTCTAGGCTGCCTTTCAGGCTGTCGCTCATCAGGCCCCGTCCCAGCTGTCCCATTCTCTGCCTAGCTGAGCTGTGCACTAGACTCATTGGTTTTTATTTATTTATTTATTTTTTTAAACAAATAATGGTTCTAAGAGCTTTTCAAACACTGACTCATTCAGCCCTTACATAACCCCATGATGTGGGCGCTGTCATTGGGCATATTTTACAGGCAAGGAGTTGAGATGTGAAGGAAAAAAATCATTCTCTCAAGGTCACACACTTGTGAAGTGGTAGAGCCAGGGGACTGCATCAGACTGAGACTTCAGACCCCACTAATCCCCACACTAAAATTCGTTGAACCCCCAGTACCCATCACCCAGCTCGGTCACATCTAAAATTGCTTCCATATTTGTTTCATATCTCTCTCTTCTAGGAATGAAGCTGGATTACAGTTAAAGGTGTTTGTGTACCTCTTATTAATCCTCCTCCTTTTATTTTCTACCTAAAGCAAAGCACTAACATTTTGTATTTATCACTCTCATGCAAGCTTTTTATCATGTATTTTTACTGTATTTGTATCTGTGTACCCATGAAACAATTTACAGCAGGATTTCCATGCTGTTAATCTTTATTGGTGTGGTGTCCTATTATATATATCTTTCTGTAGCTTTTTTTTCTTTTTTTCACCAAACATGCTTGTGAGATTTATTTATATTGATCGATGTATTGGGTTTTTGTTCATTTAACTGCTGAACAGTAGTCCATTATATGGATTTACTATAACTTTTTTTCATTCTGTTATTAATGAGCAATTAAGGTGTTCCTAATTTGTCACTACTACAAATATTATATAGTGAATATTCCTTTATGTTTCTTCTTGAGCACAAATGTAGTTTTATACTGGGAATTTTATTTCCAGATAGAAGGTTACACATAGCTTCAATTTTTGTAGATACTTCCATAATTCTCTCCAAACTGGTTGTGCTCATATATGGGGTATTAATCAATATCCTTATCAATACTGGTATTATCTGGCTCATGCATTTTCTCCGTAGGATGGAACCAAAGTGCAGACTTTGGACTCATATGGGTAGAGCCACACGATGCAGTTTTACTGCTTCACATCTTTATGCTTCCTGTTTCATTATGCCTGGAATGATCTCCTATTTCTCCACTTTAAAATAGCTATTTTTCTTTGATGATCCAAACTCAAAATTTCCTCTGAAACCCCTGATGGTCTTCCTTCCTCCAAATGCATTTCCCTCTTTTGTTTCATATACTATGATCCTAGCTGGGATAATGTTCATGGCAGTTGTTCTTGCATAATTATTAACATGTCATTGTCAAAAGTGTCTCATTCTCTCTTTCGTTCTCAAAAGTGTCCCAGTTTGGACAACAAATCAATAGTGACCTTGATGTTAACTCCATCATGGCCTGTATCACAGTTTATGGACATCCCATGTGTGCCCATTTTTCCCCCTTGCAGAACCGAGTTCTCCTAGACCGTCGAGAGGTTCATCCAAAGTGCCTGACATCTAGTAGTTGCTCAATAAATGTTTCAGCCAGCCACTCCTTTGTCATCCAGAAGGAAGGTTTTCAGTTATTCATGTCTTATTCTCTTATAATGGAGTCTGATTGGGCCCAAACTCTCCTTCTTTTAAGAGAGAAGTATAAAGAACCCTTTCCCCGAAGCAGGCATATCCCATTTCTTATTAGCTCTTTGCCGAGGGGAAGGCACCATGAAACCAATAGCCAAAGTCAAAGAAGGAGGCTGCTTTATGTTTTTACCTTCAAGTTTTATTTAAGAGTTGAGTTTCATGAGATAATTAGAATAAGTCATTGTATTTCCAGTGTGTAAAAAAAGACACAAAACCGCATGGACTAGAATTATTCAGAGAGCTATCAAATAGACCCATGCAGAAAGGGAATTGCTTGTCAAAGAAGGTGCCTTGCAAAGTGAAAATAATAATAATAAAGTGATATTGATAGTCTTTGGTTGCCATGGAAATACTAGTTCATCTGCTCCTGTTAGTATGTGGTTCATTTCACTATATTAGGTTTCAAAGGAAATCACATACCCAGCTATATTTTTAACCGTATCTGGGATTTAAAACATTCACTGAGCTGTAGTGCTAGTGGGGAAGCATAGAGTTATGCATTTCAGCTTGTGCATTGATATGACCTCCCTGTTGGGTTTAGAAGGCAGAACAGTGCTTTTAACTTAATCCGTTTTTATTTGTGTGTATGAGATTAGAGATGTTTGCTGTGCCCATGGCAGCTCCTGTATTTTTCAGAGTGCTTCCAATTTTAAATTCCTGTACCTCTGTTAAAACTCTGTATTGCACCGAAAATGTGTTCACGGTAATTATATCTCAGAGATGCCAAGGGAGTCAGATAATCTCAATTTCTAATTTTTAACTTTATCAGTTTGTTCCACCATTGGATTTGTGGATTGAGCCAGTTGGTGCAAAGAGGGGAGTTGGGGAGTAGAGGGAAAGATACTGGCATTTTCTGAACCCATGATAGGACCAAGGCATTGTGTGAAGAATTTGTCAATGACTATTTTCTTCAATCTTTAAAATGTTAGAAACCCTTGATTTTTTATTTTTCAATTTTTTAGAATATTTATTTATTTTGAGAGGGAGAGAGAGAGAGAGGGGAAGAGAGCGGAGGGCCAGAGGGAGAAGGAGAGAGAGAATCTGAAGCAGACACCCCTGCCTAGCACAGACCCCAATGCAGGACCTGATCTCACGACCCTAAGATCATGACCTGAGCTGAAACCAAAAGGTGAATGCTCCATTGACTGAGCCACCTAGGCACCCCAAGACCCTGAATTAAAAGGATATTTTGGGGGGCGCCTAGGTGGCTCAATTGATTAAGCATCTGCCTTCAGCTCCAGTTATGATCTTGTGGTCCTCGGTTCGAGCCCTACATCAGGCTCAGCGGGGAACTTGCTTTTCCCTCTCTCTCTGCTCCTCCTTCTGCTTGCACTCCTCTCTCTCTCTCTCTCTCTCTCTCTCTCTGTGTCAAATAAATAAATAATCTTTAAATAAAAAAAAATATTTTGGGAAATTCAGTACGAGAGAAGGGAGGCAATCTGCATATAGTCCTCCATATGATTAGTAAGAGAATCCAATTCTGTTCCCAGTACACAGTGGTGAATTGGTGAACTTTATGTATTTTTTTTTTTATAGTATAGACATTTACATTACTGAGTGTAAAGAAAACATGTCTCAGAGTTGGAGTCATTGTCAACCACCTCATTATAAGCCAGATGTTTTATTCTTGGCTCGCACCTTGATGTATGCCCACGGACTCACGTTCAAAGTAGTATCAGAAATGGAGTCCAGTTTGTACCTCTCTGCTTTCACTTACATGTGACTCCTCAGTTCCCCCAGGACGGCAGCAAGTTCTGTTTTCCTGAGCATCTCTTTCTCACCTCTTCCATGCCACAAGGACGGCTCCTGAGCACACTCTTTCTCACTCCATTCCATTAATGTTATCCAGCAGTTTTGCAACTCATCGTTCAGACAGAAAGGTCAACAGGCCCTATTGCATGATCTTTAAAAGGCTGATAATGTCAAGATAAATGCATTCTCTTAAATCTGTTTTTAAAGGCCAGAATCATTCATGCATTTCTGGGAGAGGATAATGACATCAGAATCATTACCAGAAGTCAGTTCCTACAATCAGCAGGACCGGCTAAGATTTACTTCTTAGCTGGACAGAAGCCTCTGCCACCAAATGCCTGTTTTCCATCATGGGTGGACTCAATATGAGGGTGGGGAAAGCAAGCCATTACTCTGTACTAAGCAACAAAGCAATATGCGCTCTGTGCAAATGAGAGCAGTTGCCCTCCCTTGACATAAAAATTCTTGACTTAAAAAAAAAAGTCTTTCTCTCTAAGAATATACATTGTAAAGTATGTGAAATGAATACACATACAATATTGTGATACAAGACACTATAGAATAAGTCTACTTTTTAGTTAAGCTACATTTTTTTATACTTGGTTTTTTATACTTGGATTTGAAAGTACATGACTTTCAAATGGCTAAGGAGTTGTAAGTTTCTCGGAAATATTTGGGAACAGAGTTCAATGGCTCCTACTTCTTAATTTCTTTATCCCGTTTGGAGAATCAGGTTCAAGCTGACTGAGGTGTCCACTGTTGGCCAGACACCATGCCGTGTACTTTGGGTCTTACTCGTCTCTCACAACAACGAGAGGAATATCATTTTTGCGAGAGGATAGGAATCTTTGGTATTTTCTAGATGAGAAACAGAAGAGGCCTTGAGGGTTGAGCAATCTGCTGAAGATAAGGCCATATGATGCTCTTGATCAGTGTTGTTCATTCTGGAATCCAGAAGAGCACTCAAGGGGCACCTGGGTGGCTCAGTCGGTTAAGCATCCACCTTCCGCTCAGGTCATGGTCTCAGGGTCCTGGGACAGAGGCCTGAGTCTGGCTCCCTCTCTCTCCCCATCAGAGAGTCTGCTTCTCCCTCTCCCTCTGTCCTCCACGCTTGTGCTCTTTCTCTCAAATAAATAAATAAATAAATAAATAAATAAAATCTTTAAAAAAAAAAAAAGAGTACTCAAATGTTGTTGGGATAAGGATTTTTTTTTTTTTATTAGAGAGAGAGAGACTGAGAATGAGAGGGGAGAAAGTCAGAGGGAGAAGCAGACCTCCCGCAGAGCCGGGAGTCCGATATGGGACTCGATCCCGGGACTCCGGGATCATGACCCGAGCTGAAGTCAGTTGCTCAACCAACTGAGCCACCCAGGCGCCCGGGATAAGGATTTATTGACCAAAGGATGTTTTGAGATGATCTCTAAAAACTTAATCTTGCGATGGTAATTGACCATCTCCTGTGATCATCATCCCTAACTTAAGCAAGGCTGGGGTGTAGGTAGCCTAACTGGATCCCTTTTGTCTCTTGGGATGTGGTAGAGGAGACGTGAGACAGAAAGACTTGAAGGGAACCTCAGCAAGGAATAAACATAGCTCAATTAAGTTATTTGATGAACTTCCAACGTAAAACCGAAGATGTTCCGCGTTTATCACTGGAAAAACATACGCTGACATGTTAGGGCCATGATAGCACCCTTAAAAAGAATCATCCAGAAATTCTAAAAATATGATTGAACAGAGTTGTCTGTGTGTGTGGCAGGGGAGTGTGGGGGGGTGATGCAAAACTAGGAAAATACGTTCTCTAGGCCACCAGCTGGGAAGAGAGTTTTAATGACAAGCCATGTGGGGAGAAAGGTAAAAATTGAAATGTAAAAGTTAGCCTTAGGCTCTTCATGGCCCTAAAAGCCACGTCATCAAAGCAGAAGTTTCTTGGGCACGTGAAGAGGTAGGATTTTGTGGATGCACCGTAGAGAAGGAAACAGTCTATTTAAGTCAAGATCATGTCCACTGTCCTGTCTTCACTGCCACTGCCCCTTTGCAGTATGGTGGCTCACGGCACAAGTGTGCTTCCATTCTGAAACCCCATGTATTCATTCTAGCTGCCTTTATGGGTTCCAGAGCTAGCCCAAGGCAACAACTGCCAACATTTGCCAATGATGCAATTAGTCGGTAGAATCTTACCCAGGAGAGACCCTCTGATAACTTCAGTTGTTACCAAAGATGTGCCCTTGAAAAACTTGGTGTTAGTCATTGTTTTATAACTCCAGCATCATTGAGATGCTGCAAAGCTTGAAACATATCAAAGAAGTCTCCTTTTAATAAAATCCAGAGTAGTTCCATAAAAGCTATCTATAGTCTGATAAAATCACCTATTGGTGTCCTTTTGCTATCAGTTGGGTTTGCATGTAATGGGTTCATTTGAAAGTGAAAACACGCTGGCTGTCAGTTTCATTATTAGTAAATACTGATTCCACATCCATGTTTCCCTCCTAAAAAACTGGAGGTATAAGGTTTTGGCCATCTATAACTCTGCAGCCCCTGCATTTTGTTAATAACACCATAATGCTCCATGGGGTTTTTAGTACCGACATTAAAAGGAGGTCATCTGGTTCTCACCTTTATTACCTCATTTATCTTCCCATCCCTGGGAGGCATGAAGTCAGATATTATTACTTGCATTTATAGGGAGGAAGTTCTGAAAGGTCAGCCAACATAAAGCAGTGGTCAGCCAAGGGGCTCCAGAGAGAGCTCGGGTGGGCCCAAATTAGTCCAGCCCACTGGTGTTTGTTGGAAGTCTGATCCCAGAGGCCCTGGGTACAGAAGCCTGAGAAAAGTGAGGTTCTGTTTTTTTTTTGTTTTTTTTTTTAAAAGATTTTATTTATTTATTTGGCACAGAGAGAGAGAGAGATCACCAGTAGGCAGAGAGAGGGGGGAAGCAGGCTCCCCGCTGAGCAGAGAGCCCAATGCGGGGCTCGATCCCAGTACCCCGAGATCATGACCCGAGCTGAAGGCAGAGGCTTTAACTGACTGAGCCACAGAGGCGCCCCGAAAAGTGAGGTTCTATCAAGGAACTTCCCTTGTCCTCTACTTGTCCTGCTCTTCCACTTATTAGAGACATTGTGTGACCTTGGGCAAAACATCAACTTCTCTGACTCACAGCTCTGCCATTGGAAGAGTGCAGAGAGTAGTATCTGCCTCAATTCTTGGAAGGTACTCTTTTCCAAGAGAGACTGATACTGGTTCTGATTAGCAGTGAGGGAAAGAATGGGGGGAGGGGTCCTTGTCTTATTCTTTCCACAGAATTTGGCAAGGTCAGTCTGTCCTGACCTTAGGGGTTCCTTCCCACCTACATAGACTTTTCAAAGTTAACTTCTGTGGGAGAATGTCTTCTTTCCTCTCTTTTATTGTGAATTTCAACTTTCTCATGATCCCATCCCAGAACCTAGAGCAACAGGATTCTGAAAACGTGTGCTGCTTTGGGAAGGTTGGAATGATTTTCAGTCTTTGTACTCAATGGGAAGAGCCCAAGAAAACATGGAATTCTGGACTCCCAGAGCTCCCAGCTGGGATAGGCTTCAGAGAATTATATTTCAAGCTCCTCCTTTTACAGAAGCCAAAAGCAGAGATCCAGGGATGAGATTCCAAGAAAGAAGCCAATTAGTTGCCTTTCCTTTCCTCGAGCAGGTTTCTTCCTTTCTGGCACCTGCCTTTGTGTATGAAAACTTGAGGTCTTTGGGAGGATTGAAGTAGAAGAGAAGGGACGGTGGCAGGTGCCAGTGAGCAGAGGACTGTGAAATTCTGTGGGAGGAGAAGGTAGGACTCCCCAAGTCTGGGAAGGCAGTGGTGGTTTGACAGAGCATCAGGATGATTTAATTTTGCCTAAGGGCACACTCCACTTTGTGAAGCAGGATCCTCATCTGCATGTGGCCCTCTAACCCGCTTCCCTGTGCCCCACTACCACCGAAGGTCCTTGCATTTCTAAGACTCTTTCCTCAGTGTTCACGGAGGCAGGTTCACTTATGACCTAGGGCCCACATCCGCCTGAATTTTAACTTCAGATGAGTTGGAGGACTGGTGTGGTTCCCTTCATTTAAGAGATATTTTTCACTTTATTTATAAATACATACACATATATATGATATATAAAAATTACATTACATTAAAGTATATGTAAATTATATTAAAATTATCAATAAATTATTAAAATATATAATTAAATTATATTACATAAAACTTGTATATATAATATCTTAAATATTTATTTGTATTTTTAATTAATTTTTTTTTTTTACCTTTGACATGACCATCAAAAAAAGTGTAAATGTACACCCTGGTCAAGTTTTGTTCCTTTTGCTACCTGTTTCTTCACCCTATGTGTATCTCACCCATTCCCTGTTAGCACCATCCCCCTCTTTATCCACAGCTTGAAAGGCAATTATCAAATCCATTTGTCTCAACAAAGTTGCCTATCACATTCTGAAAAGGCTGGTATTTTATGCATGTTTCACTTCTCTACAATCAAGAAATATTTTAAGATAAATGAGGACAGGAACAGAAATGACAGTGTCCTGATTTTGTCTCTTTCCATCTAGGTGTCTTATCCATTTGGTGTAAGTGACAGATTTTTTTTTTCAAATTATCCTCTTTTAAAAATGCAGTGTATTTGAAGCAGACAACTATCTAGTCCTATGTGAATGAGCCTTAGGAAAATTGCTTTCTATTAGTATATTTCAGCAAGAGCCACAAGGAGGAATGTGTCCATTCTGAGGTCTTTTCTGTTTCTCCTCTGAGATCTTGTGTAATAACCATCGTGAAATTTTGAGCCATATAAACCAGCATTGAGTCCTTTTCCAAGGTCTGTGGCAATAAGTGAGTTAGCTTTATCCCCTCTCTGTGCTTATTAGTTATGGGGGATGATAAGGCAGGACCGTCTTTGTGACATCTCATGTGTCCCATGGAATCTGTTTGGGATACTGGTCCCTCAAACAGGACTTTGCCCTTTCACTCAGTTGCAGCCTCAGGAGCATCACCACTTTAAGGTAGAACAAATATATACATATACATGTGCACGTACACATACACACATACACACACATACATATACATACATATATATATATATGTATGTATATGTATTTTAAGTAGGCTCTACTCCCAGCACAGAGCCCAACATAAGGCTTGAACTCACCACCCTGAGATCAAGACCTGAGCTGAGATCAAGAGTCAGACACTTAACCGACTGAGCCACCCAAGTGCCCCTAAGATAGAACATATGTTTTAAAATCAATAAATACTAGCTTCCCATTTTTTCTTAAAAAAAACAAACACACACCCCACGGAAAGTCAGCTGTAACATGTCAGAACTGTTTTCTCTGATATCCTCTGACTTCCTCCTGATCATAATGATGATCATTCTCATTTCAAGATCATCATCACGATCGTCATTATCCCCTAGCATGGCTCTGGCTCATTAAGCAATTCCTATGAACGAGACACTATCCTTTTTTTTTTTTTAAAGATTTTATTTATTTATCTGACAGAGAGAGAGAGATCACAGGCAGGCAGAGAGGCAGGCAGAGAGAGAGGGGGAAGCAGGCTCCCTGCTGAGCAGAGAGCCCGATGCGGGGCTCGATCCCAGGACCTTGAGATCACGACCTGAGCCGAAGGCAGAGGCTTTAACCCACTGACCCACCCAGGCGCCCCTGAACAAGACACTATCCTAAGCACTATGCATATTTATTATTTCCAATCACCACAAGCCTTATAGGATGATTATCCCTGATTGTTGTCATTTTAGGAAGCCTGAATCTTAGAGACAGGAAGTTATCTGCTCTCAGTAGAGGGAGGCCCAAGCATCATCTGTGGATGAGAAGGTAGCTTGTGAGGGTCCCCGATTTCCATTTGGGTGTCTTCTGCTACATCACTATTCCTCATTTGACCTGATTTACTACTTCTGCTTCTCTGTAGCCTGGGATTTCTGGCAATGGCTTTGCTCCCCTGACTGCAGCATGTGATTTGGCAGCCCCGCTGGTACCTGTGGGTATGTAGTGAAGGTCCCAGTGCCCTAGTCCTATGTGAATGAGCCTTAGAGTCGCTGGTGGCTGGGAGAGCAGAAGACCTAAATTGTATTTAATAGGCTTGACATTATTGCTTACTTAATACCTTAAACTTGGCTCCCATTTTGTGTATGTGACCATGTCTAAGTAAGAATAAGAAGATTGTGTGTTCAGCCCATGACTGAGATTAGTACAGTATAAGAAATATCACCTCAAAAGAGGATGTTCTCCTTCCTGCTACCAAGGATTAGCTTCTGTCAGATCTGTTCTTTTGCTGAGAGCTAGAGAACACGCATAAAATATTTTGAAAATATCTCAGAAGGGATCATGGAGTGACCAAGGTTGCCAAACCTGAGAGGCCAGAAGCCCAGACAGAAGTATAGGGCAAAACGAAGAAGTAAAGTTTGATGAGGTGATGGCTGAAAATTTTCTAAAACTGATAAATTTTGACAAGAAACTTGACAAACTGCAAGCAGAATAAAAGAAAAGAAAAACACATCTAGAGATAGCATAGTAAAATTGCTAACAAAGGCAAAGTGAAAATCTCAAATACAGAAGGAAAAATGTTACTTTCAAAGAAGAAGCCAGAAAACAGACTTCCCCATCTCACCAGAGCCTGTGGAAGGCAGAGTAAATGGAATGCCATTTTTAGAGAACTAAAGAAAATTACAGGAATCTTGAAACTCTACATTAGACAGACAAACGTCTATCTTAGACAAAATTCTATACTGGTAGACAAATTCTATATTAGACAAAAACCAGCAGAATTTCAGTGAAGAAAATGCAAGGAAATGCTTCAGGCCAAAGGAGAATGGTCCTGAGGCATCTGGGTGGCTCAGTCTGTTAAGCGTCTACCTTCCACTCAGGTCATGATTTTGGGGTCCTGGAATCGAGCCCCACGTCAGGCTTTCTGCTCAACAGGGAGTCTGCTTCCCCTTGTCACTGTCCCTCTGTGACAGGGAGATGCTTTCCCTCTCTCTCTCTCTCTCTCTCAAATAAGATCTTAAAAACAAACAAACAAACAAACAAACAAACAAACAAACAAACAAATAGAAAAATGGTCCCATGTGCAAGCAAGAAAATTCAGGAATGTGTGAAGAGAAAAAATACACCTCTGAGTTAATGTTGACTTTCTAAGGCAATAGTAAAAATAAAATATTAACAGTATTGCTTTGGATTTAAAATGTATGCAGAGTGAAAATACCCCCTAAATAATAGCATAAAATGTGGGAAGGAGATCACTGAAATGGAAACATTCTAAGAATCTTGCAAAAATACTAATTTATATTATACTTCAGTATAGGTATTGACGAGATAATCTCAATAACTAAAAAGACAGGAAGACTATATAACCAATGAGTGAAATACCTTCAAAAGAAGGAAAGAAGACTAAACATAGAAGAGTAGAAAAAAAATGTACTTCCCAAACAGTTTAATATGAGATAATGTAGGCTTTAAGGCCAGTAGAGAGAGCACATTTCATAAATATGAAAGGATCAGTCCACCAGGACGATATAAGAGTTCTAAATTCGTGCTCACCTAAAAACATAGCCTCAGGGGTGCCTGGTTGGCTCAGTTGTTAAGTGTCTGCCTTCAGCTCGGGTCACAATCCCAGCATCCTGGGATCAAGCCCCAAGTTGGGCTCCCTACTCAGCAGAAAGCCCGCTTCTCCTTCTCTCCCTCCCCCGCTCGTGTTACCTCTCTCATTGTCTCTCTCTCTATCATATAAGTAAAATAAAAAATAGCCTCAAATTTAATAAAGCAAAAATTGACAGAACTACAGGAAAAATAGAGGAATCTATTATCATAGTAAGAGATTTTAACAATCTCTCAACAACCAAAACTACAAATACAAAAAAAAAAAAAAAAAAAAAACCACAAAAACCAAACAGAAGACATCCAGATGGCCAACGGACACATGAAATGATGCTCAACATTGCTTATCATCAGGGAAATGCAAATCAAAACCACAGTGAGATATCACCTCGCACCCGTCAGAATGGGTAAAATCAAAAACACAAGATTAACAACAGGTGTTGGCAAGGATGTGGAGAAAGGGCAACCTTCCTCCACTGTTGATGGGGATGGAAACTGGTGCAGCTACTCTGGAAAACAGTATAGAAGGTCCTCAAAGTTAAAAATAGAACTACCCTATGATCCAGCAATTGCACAACTAGATATTTACCCAAAGAATAGAAAAATACTAATTCAGAGGGATCCACACATGCCTAGGTTCATAGCAGCATTATTTACAATAGCTAAATTATGGAAACAGCCCAGATGTGCACTGACTGATGAATGGATAAAGAAGATGTGGTGTGTGTGTGTATGCATGTGTATATATATACATACACACAATGGAATATTACTCAGCTAGAAAAGAGAATGAACTCTTGCCATGCGCAGTGACATGGATAGAGCTAAAGACTGTTATGCTAAGCTAAGTAAGTCAGAGAAAGACAAATACCATATGATTTCACCCATATATGGAATTTAAGGAACAAACAAGTAAAGGAGGAAAAAGAGGGAAACCAAGAAACAGGCTCTTCACTATAGGGAACAAACTGATGGTTACCAGAGGAGAGATGGATGGAGGGATGGGTGAAATAAGTGATGGGGATTAAAGAGGGCACTTGTGATGAGCACCAGGTCTTGTATAGAAGTGTTGCATAAGTATATTCTACACCTGAAACTAATATTACACTGTATGTTAACAAGTGAGAGACAGAAGCTTGAATATGTATTCTCTTCATAGGAGTATTAAACTCTATACTGACAACAGAAATGTAACTAGAAGATGCCCAAATATTAGAAAATTAAGAAACATGTTTCTAAGTAGCCCATGGATCAAAAGATAAATTACAGATAAAATTCCAGAATATTTCTTGCCTCTCCTTGCTTCCTTTTGGGTTTCGGCAGTGTTGGTGGTCTATTTATTGGTCAAAGACCTAGTAGCTTTTGGGTTCTGAATACACAAAGTTGTTCACTGGGTGAAAATTCCTCAGGCTGTGTACACTTGTGATTTATGCATTTGTTTACATGTATAGGATACATCAATTTAAGTTGAAAACATAAAATGTGGGGCACCTGGGTGGCTCAGTCAGTTAGGCATCTGCCTTCAGCTCGGGTCATGATCCCAGAGTCCTGGGATTGAGCTCCACATTGGGTTCCCTGTTCTGCCAAGAGTCTGTTTCTCTCTCTGCCCCTCCCCCTGCCCATACTCTCTCTCCTGTTCTCTCAAGTAAATAAATGAAATCTTTTAAAAAATAAATAAAATAAAACATATGTTCAGATTGTTCCTTATTAAAAAAATCCCCAAATTGCCTGTAGCTGCTCGAAGCTGTTTGTGGGGATTTGCCTAAATTAAGCAAAACAAATCTAACCTTTCTCTCTCAATATTCAGAATGGCTAAAGTGGTGACAGATAATCTTTTCGGCATTAGAGTCAGTTCAGAAAAAAAAATAAAAATATTTATAAGCTGTAAAATTAAATGGCTATATTGAATTCCATGAAAAAATATAATTTTACAAGAAAGATTATCTTCTTTGTTAAAGAGAATAAAGGCAATGAGAAAACTGACCCTATTTTTTAGTTTAACATATAATGTATTATTCAGGGTAGAATATAGTGATTCATTAATTGCATATAATACCCAGTGCTCATTACATCAAGTGCCCTTCTTAATGCCCATCACCCAGTTACTCCAGCCCCCAACCACCTCCCCTCCCTCCAGCAACCCTCAGTTTGTTTCCTTTATTTATTTTATTTTTATTTTTATTTTTATTTTTATTTTTATTTTTATTTTATTTATTTGACAGAGAGAGAGGGATCACAAGCAGGCAGAGAGAGAGGGGGAAGCAGGCTCCTTGCTGAGCAGAGAGCCCGATGCGGGGCTCGATCCCAGGACCCTGAGATCATGACATGAGCCGAAGGCAGAGGCTTTAACCCACTGAGCCACCCCAGTGCCCCCTCAGTTTGTTTCCTATAGTTAAGAGTCTCTTATGGTTTATCTCCCTCTCTGTTTTTATCCTATTTTATTTTTCCTTCCCTTCCCTATGTTCATTAGTTTCGTTTCTCAAATTCTGCATATGAGTGAAATCATATATTTGTCTTTCTCTGACTTATTTTACTTAGCATTATGACCCTATTTTTAAACCACTAAAATGTCCAAATCTCCGTATCTGTAAAAATGAAGCTGGAATTTGTTCTTTCCAATCAATGCAACATTTATTGAGTGGCATTTTTCTCTTTGGGTTCACAAATTTTTATTCAAATTTTGACTCTTTTATGTGTTATTAAGTTGCTATCTCCAAGCTTCAATTGTCTTGTCTGCAAATAAGATTAATAATGCTGAATTTGTAGAATTGTTGTGAGGATTCAGGGTTTTGAAAGAATTGGGACAAGTTCCTTAATCACTCTGTGCCTCAGTTTTCTCATCTATAAAATTGAGATAATAATCATCACTGCTTGTAAGAATTATAACAAATTGTAAAAAAAAAAAAATGCTTAGGATTGTGTTTAACAAATGATAAGTTACTGGTACTAACTCAGTTCATAGTCTATTTGGGCAGGAAGGTATGTCTTCCTGACCAGGCTTCTTCCTCAGCCCAGATACATGCTCCCTGATGCACCCAGTACCCCCAGCTCACCCTGGATGTGGGCTTACCTTCTGTCCTATCTGTCCTCACAAATAGTTCTGCCTCTTTGGCCATGGATGACATGAAAACACAGCTGTGTGTACAGCCATATCCTTGGGGCTAGTCACCTAGAGAACAATGCCCATTTCTTCTTGAGTTCCCACTTTGCTCTTCCAGCAAATGACTTTGCTGAAGTCATTTCTCTATCAGCATATACTTCTTCTTTCTTTTCCTTCAAAGATTCTCTCTTACCCACAAATCCTTAAGCCTTTCTGTTTCCCTTGTAGCTTTTCTTGGATCATGTCTCTTACAAAATATGTTGTCCTTGTAGTGTTCTATGTGTATTTCACATACATTTCCGTGATAAAATGTGAAACCATCTAGCTCACATTACAGACTATTGATATAGTGAAGAAGAAGAGGAGGACTAGGAGGAGAAGGAGAGAGGGAAGTGGAGGAGGAAATTTAAATGTACTTTTTCAAAGTAGACTTTTTTCTCATTCGTTTTAATAAAGCATCTCATGTTTTATATATTGGCTAATATAACTGAATAAAATTATTTAGCATCATCTTCCTGTCGTGAGGAACTATTCCACTTTATCATGATCAGCTATAAAAAATTGGTGCCCGAGCCATTGAGAATGTAATTTTTTTAAATTGCCCAAAGTATTTGCACCAAGACATCCTGTCATGTTGATGACCCTGAGAACAAACTACTTATTTCCACCCCATCAAAGCAGAAACTCAGCTCAGTTTGCAGGGTTGATCCTGTGGCCTCTAAGCCCAGGAGACATTGCTGACGTAGTGAACATTTATCATCATCATCACCATCATCATTCTCATGATAAATGGTCATGATACATGACTATAAATTATACCATGAATGATTGGTGCATAATACAGTGTTAGAAGCCATACAGACTTTTCTGTAACCATCACGAATATTCTACAAGGTCAGAATTAACAATTCCCAATTTCCTGGCACAGAAAGCAACACTCGGAAAGCTGAAATGACCTTCCCAAGTTGGGAGTTGCCCCACCCAAGACAGAAGCGAGCCATTGGTTTTCTTGGCCCCACTGTGTGTGCATATGCAGTGTTCTACTCTAGTGGCCACTTCCCATTCTCTATAGAAAATGTACTGAAAGTTGACTTCATTCTTTGAGCACAGCACTTAAACTTTAATTATGTATCTAATGAAGTAATGAAGATAGGACTTCAATTTAATGACAGCCTTGCTTCATCTTAATGAAAAAGGATAGCATGCATTTTTTCTGACATAAAAGTACTAGTAAATACACTTAGAATGGACTGTAAAAATCATATAGGTGTTTTCATGTTTTGGCTTAAAAATGTGAGTTTTGAATCATAAACTTTTCTTAACCCTCCAGAATTAAATATCTCCAAATTATAAATTCAGAAGAGAAATGCCCTCAAAGATTACAATTGACTGTTGCTTTAGAGATCATCCAAAAGTTAGGGCGTTGTGCGTAGCCCTGCTTCCAAGCCACTGCTGAGGACAATATTCATCTTTGAAAGGAAGGAAAACAATGTTTAATGTCTATAGGATGTCTTCTCTCCAAGTGACATGTCAAAACCATAGTTCAGGCACCTTCACAGAGACCTGGTAAAAGAATGATTAAGTAGTGAACAAATGGGAAATTCATTTTTTAAAAATTATCTTTATAGTTTAAACTATTCACATATTTGTAGTTTGCTTTTCTATGTATAAAGCACAAACTAGAGTCTGGTCTAGAGTTTTGCTGTCCTATAAAAAAGAGTCTATTCATAAATCACTGTCCTAAAACATAGAAAAGTAATGTGACATAAAAGGTATGCTAAAATACTTTACAAATTAAAAGAGGAACAAAATAATTTCCAGTTGGGAGTATAAAGGAAAGCCTTATAGCAGAGAGTGGCTGATTGTTTTAGGAATGGGATTTAGATTTGTAGTCTTTATGGTCTGGTATTCAACTTTCAGAGATGAGACGGACTAATATTAGTGGCTGAGGGAAGCATTTTTATCTATCCAAGAAACATTGATTTGGTTAAGTGCTGTGTGCCAGATACTGTACTAGATGTTAAAGTCAAAACCATGAGAAGCTTTTCCTGTTCCAGAAGCCGGCAGTCTAGTGTATAGGTGCAGGACTGGAAGAGAAGGTGGAAGGTATAGACAAAGGCAGAATGGAAGACCGACTACAGTTGACTCTTGAACAACACAGGTTTGAACTCTTCAGGTCTACTTATATGTGGAATTTTTTTTTAGATACATACAATAAAGTATTGTAAATATATTTTCTCTTATGATTTTTTCATTTATTTATTTATATATTTATTCATATATAGAGAGAGAGAGAGAGAGAGAGCATGCACCCGAGGAAGGGGGGGGGCGTTGGGCAGGGGGAGAGGGAGAGAATCTGAAGCAGGACCCTGAGATCATAACCTGAGCTGAAATCAAGGAGTCGGATGCTTAACCGAATGAGCCTTCCAGGTGCCCCCTTATGAATTTTCTTAATAACATTTTCTTTAGCTTACTTTGTTGTAAGAATACAGCATATAATGCATATAACATACAAAATACATGTTAATCTACAGTTTATGTTATCAGTAAGGCTTCTAGTCAACACTAGACTATTATTAGTAGGTAAGTTTTGGGGGAGTCAAAAGTTATACACAGATTCTCCACTGTGGAGTCTTAACTGGCCAGAAGGTTGGTGCCCTTAACCCCCCCACATGGTTCAAGGGTGAACTGTTTTCTGTTTAGGAATAGGGGACGCTATCCCCAAGCAAGAGTAGGAAATAAGCTCAGATGGAAAGGCCGCTACACTCACATTTAAATTCAGTATTTCAATTTAGTAAGTTTGAAGAGCTTTATGTGTATCAAATCTACATGACACTTGAGACTGAGAGGGGCTTTCAAAATCTCTTTTTAAAAGCGGGTACTGAAACATCTAAAACTTCTGAAAATGTCCGCTACTAATTTCCAGTCAAAATGACATGGACATTGTAACTTTATTTTTTGAGCCCCAGTCTGCTTCAAACACATAACAGCAACAGAAACAAAAATATTTAAAAAGAGAGAGAAATTAGAAAGTCAAAGACAGAATACTCCCTTACATTTTTAACATACTTACTTAACCAAAGAGTGAATTATGTTTTTTCTACTGTGTTCCCACCAAAAACGACTATGCGTTAGACATTTCTTGCACTCCCAACTTCTTAGTAATTTTTGTCTAAAGCCTTATCTTTTCCCTAAAAAAGTTATGATATTTTTATCAAGAATTCTGAACATTCTCATCTTAAATCTATTTTTAGTTTCCTCGGTTATTTTCATTCCATCTGGAGTGTATTCACATCCTAATTGCTGATTTTATTGAATTCCTTTGTACTAGCTTTTCCTTGAGGGCTTTACAACTTTGTTTGCAAGGGAATCCTCTGGAAAGAAGCAGTAATGAAATAGGAAACAAACAAGAGATCATCAACTGAACCAGAGCTGGCCCTTTGAAAAACAAACTAAATTGTATTACAAAGTAAATAAGCAAGATTGATTAAGAAATACGAGGGACTGCATGAATAAATAATATGAATGGTAAAAAAAAAAAAAAGGCAGTGTAACCATAGATACAGTGAAGAGATAAAAGAAAATTTGATACTATTTTGATCACTTATTTAAAATTTTAGAAGATGGATAATTTTCTAAAAAAATAGAAATAATTAAGCATGCTGAAAAAAGTTAACCAGTAAACATTATAGAAATGTTTAATAGAAAACTATAGCTATCTGGGTGGCTCAGTCGGTTAAGCCGCTGCCTTTGGCTTAGGTCATGATCCCAGGGTCCTGGGATTGAGTCAGGCATCGGGCTCCCTACTCGGCGGGGAGCCTGCTTCTCTTTCTGCCTGCCGCTCCCTCTGCTTGTGCTCGCTTTCTCTCTATCTCTGACAAATAAATAATAAAAATCTTAAAAAAAAAAAAGAAAACTATAGCTATAAATGGATTTATGAGCAATAGATCACACATAATGCAAACTGTATCAGAGAATAGGAAAATAAGGAAAGCTGCCTCACTCATGAGGCTACTATGATATTAACAGCAAAATCTGATAAAAACAGAAAAGAAAATATAGGCTATTCTCATGTATGATCACATATACAAAATCGTAAATAAAACATTAACAAATTTAAGTCAACAGAATTTTAAAAATACACTAATATTTTATTAAAAGTCATTTTTTTCCAGGAAAGTGACAGTGGGACAACATCATAAAAATCCCTCAGTGTAATTCAGTACATTAATAAATGGGAAAAAAAAAAAGGTCACATGGTCATCTCAATAGAAACAAAAAAATTTTCTAAATTTTAGCATTATTCCTAATAAAATTCTTTTTGATGAACTAAGGATCAAATAAAACTTCCTTAATCCAGTGAACAGTATCCACTAAAATCTTATATCAAACACCTTACTAATGGATGAAATGTAAAAAGTATTTCCATTAAAGACAGGTATGTGATAAGATATTCATTGTCACTGCTAGCCTGTAAATTTGTTAACTGGAAGTCCCAGCCATGAAAAGATAAGAGAAATAAATTGTAGAAGGATTGGAAAAGAAGAAAAAATAAGTGTTACTATTTGAATATGGTATAATTATATAGAAATTTGGAAGAGATTTTATAGCCAAACTGTTAAAAAGCATTGAACAGGTTTATTGGATATAAGATCAATAGGCAAAAATTGAAAGCATTTGTATGTATCAGTCATAGCAAAACAGAGAATATAATAGAGGTAAAAAGTACCATTCATGTAATGACTACAAGGAACCTATACTATGCACATAACACATGTCAAAGGCTTGTAACAACAATCACAAAATTACAACATGTGATGGAAGGAGCTAGAAGTTTGGATGAGAGGGAAAACAAATTATAATAAACATGAATGGCAAAAGTTCACATAATGAAGAAGCTAAGTCACCCCAGATTCATCAAGTCAGTAATATTTTATTTTATTTGTTTTATTTATTTTATTTTATTTTATTTTTTAAAAGATTTTATTTATTTGACACTAAGAGAGAGATCACAAGTAGGCAGAGAGGCAGGCGGTGGGGCTGGGGGGGGGAGGAGTATCAGGCTCCCTGCTGAGCAGAGAGCCTGAAGTGGGGCTCGATCCCAGGACCCTGAGATCATGACCTGAGCCTGTGCTGAAGGCAGAGGCTTTAACCCACTGAGCCACCCAGGTGCCCAGTAATATTTTAATCAAAATCCAAAGAGGGTGTAAGAATTGCCATGACATTTTTAGAAAAAGCATTTACTCAGGAGTATTTTACTGTACTTAAATACGTGCATATCAACACAACCAGTCTTATGTGAAAAAGCAAGTTGCAGAATAAACTATATGATTACATTCGTGTAAAATTTTAATATATATATTAAAAATATAAAAACAGTGGTCATAAAGGCCATAAACAGCTTTGGGACATTGATTACCTCTAGTGAGAGAGAGAAAAATGGGCTTAAAAATGATGAAAATGGATCTTCCACTGCATTTGCATTTTTTTCACAAAGAGTGATCTGTTGAAAGAATTGCAGATGTTAACATTGATAAAATCTGGGTGTGCGGCAGAAGGTACATGGCACTCTTATATTATTCTTTGTATTTCCTGTAATTTTTTATTAAAGTATAGTTGACATGCAGTGTCATATTAGTTTCAGCGGTTCAACATAGTGATTTGACAATTCTATACATGGTTCTCACAATGATAAGTGTAGTCACTGTGTGTCATCATACAAAGTTATCGCAACATTATTGATGATATTCCCTATGCTGTACTTTTCATCCTTGTAACTTACTTATTGTATAACTGGAAGTTTGTACATCTTAATTTCCTTCACCTGTAATGATTTTCTGTATTATTGCCATAATTGGGAATTTTAAGCACAGGTGTGCCCCATTTCCTTTTTGAATTTAAGTGGTTGGGATTAAGGGGCAGAGAAGAGAGTGAGTTGTATGTCATGATGATTTTAGAGTATGTGACACGCATCTTTTTCTCTCTGGAACTCATTACTTCACAGTCTACATCAGATGATGAAAGTTGCAACTTGGCATTTACTACTAAGACCGGAAGCTCTGTGTGTGATGATGTTTTTTTTCTTTTTTACTTTAGGGCATTTTTTCATCCTCTTTTCTCTTTGAACCTTAAACTCAGTTTCCTTTCATTTATTTTTTCCTATTGATCCATTTGCCACTTTTCTCCTTCTATGCTCAAGTGTTCAAAGTAAGTCTGGCTTATGGCACAAACTTCCTGGTCATTTCTCATGTGACTAGTTAGTAGTATGCCTGTAGAGCCAAGAGATCAATATATTTCAAAGAAAATCCTCTGAAGCCAAGAATTTGTGATGATATTAGGGGCTCTTTTTGGAAAGCTTATTATTCCATCAATATTGTAGATCAAATCTTCATCAACTCTCTATTATAGCTACTCTGTACCATGAAAGTCTGGTTAAGGAATTGGTCATCCATGAAGTGGCTTTAACAACTGCTCTCCAAACCAGTAAGATAGACCTCTTTTAGGTTCAGATGGAACACTCACTGTGTTTACTATTGCAAAGTGCCTTTAAGTGCCATAATGTTTGGTAAGTATAATGCCAAAGACTATGGGTGAGACACACACAGTGTATGATAATGGATCCAAGAGTGGTCCAAGTGGATGGCCCACCCTTTCTATTTCAATGAGCCTGGGAAGTTGTGTATTACTCATTGCTTAGAGAATAACTCTCAAGAGGTAGAAACCTGATGGAGATAAAAAGTTTCTCTTAAGATTCAAATAAGTTTATAATTAATGTTATGACAGCATGGAAGCATAACGAAGTATAGAGTTTATTTTGGAAGCAGAATTTATTTTTATGGCTTTATAAGTTATTTTATTAGTGTATTTATAGAATCATTAAGGTCCTCAAGGGTCAACTAAATTATTATATTATACTTCATGACATTTCATGGGAGAAAAGATGTACTATAGAGATATTTACAACTCTGGGAATTTATGAAGGTTCTAATGTTTCTTTTTTCTTTTCTTTTTTTTTTTTCTTTCTTTTTCTTTTTTCTTTTTTTTTCCCCAAATACTTTAGAATAATTTGCTAATCTGTCAGTGAAGTTGAAAAAACATTTATGTATTCAAGAATCTCAAGGCGTTGTTTTGTTTTTGGACAAGTTTAAGATTTGAATGAGAAAAATAAGAGCCTGTTCTTGACCTGGCTTTTAGATGTCTGAGAACAATTAGCACATTTCTTCAGAGATGAAAAATAAGTTGGTATTTTCATAATTTTATACTAAAAAAGAATTTTGTTTATTATTAAAGAATATAATTTACCTGTTATCTTATAAAATGAGAACTAGACTTGTCAACAATAAATACGCTTATCACTACCTCATTCTAGTTTTTGAGGTATTCTCTGAAGCTTGCCATGCTTCAGTTTCTCTAAAACATTGGAAAAAGACTTGTTAATTATTGAAATGCATCTCCTTGTAGAAATGATGAAAAAATAACGTAAAGTGGTGTCATGTCAATTAATGCAAAATTCATAAACGCTATCCCAGATCTTCGATGTCATTTTATTTCAGTAGCCACAACTCTTGTTAATGTCTAAGACACAGAATGGCAGTGCTAAAAATCTCTACTGTCACCTTCTGAGAAAACATATATATGTGTCTTTTCCACAGTATGGGTTATAAATCACGGTTTTGGTAGAATCAGCAAGGTGTTGCACTTCAGAGATGTACAGCTGGCTTTCTTGTTAACTGGGCATTTTTGTTTTTCTGATTCCTAAATAGGTTAGATACTTCTCTTTGTACTTTTTGATTTAAGAAATTATGATGTGAGACATTCCTTTCACTAACTCATGAAATGCATGTGCAAATATAAAATGCATTGTTTGTGATTGGGTGCTAAAGGATAACAGGGAAATTATATACTTATCATGAGGATTTATTCTGGTGCTGAAAAAACAACATATTAAATTATACCATAAAAAGAAGCATAATTCAATGAGTTTTTATGATCTGTGGAGATGGGCAAATTGCATTGCAAATGATAAATGAGTTTTCAGCATCAAGATCTACAAATAAATCATCATAAGTAGATATTTTGATTTATTAATATAAGTAGGAAGCAGCCCTGTGGGAAGTGGATGTTATTTTTGGTGGTTGTCCTGGTAAGAGATAGCTAACTTATTTATGTGTTGTGTTATTTTTTTCTTATAAGTAACTACTCTGAATATTTTTAGGAAAGAATTTATTCCCTAGAAATGCACATGGAAGTGGGAAGGGATGCTGATTGATTAGCCCGATCGCACATAGTTCAAAGCTGATACAATTCGAAAGAGCAGGATGGGTTTTTTTCTCCACCTTTGCCTTTAAAGAAAGTTATTGCATCTAAATGTTCCCATTTCCCTGATGGGTAAACTCTGGGTGTCTTGTTTTCTACCTGAGTTGCAGACTTGCCCATCAAATGCCCCGTCTGCAGCCCCTGTGACTTATCACATCCTATGGGGAGACCATCTCCGTCGCCTCTCTATCCTCTTCATCAGGCTTCAGGTAAAACCAGGATCAGTCCCAGAGTGACTCTCAGGTTAAACGTCTCAAGCTTTTCTTGACTCTCCAATTTCTCTTTGATCTGGAACCCAAGCCTGAGACTTCCGGGTAGCTCTAACCCCCAGGATAACCCAACTAACCCAGCTGATTGAAGCCCAGGGTCTTCCAGCAAATGGCTTGGCTTCTCTTGGTTTGTGTCTTGCAAGAGGATGAATAGAATTTCCCAAACACACACTTTTATCCTAGAAAGATGAAAGAAGTGGAAACTGAAAAATCTGCTGCAGGATCATTTGGGAAAGATACATATGCAACCCTAAGTTGGGCTGCCTCGTAACCTGTTTCCATACAACATAATTGCCTAAAATTATCTACTATTCCATCTCCAAAAAAGGCATGTAAATCTTTCTTAGTCTCTTTAAAAAAGTAGTAGAAGGTGGGGTGCATGGATGGGTCATTCGGGTAAGCAGCTGACTCTTGATTTTGGGTCAGATGATGATCTCGGGGTCCTGGGAATGAGCCAACATTTGGCTCTGCGCTCAGCAGGGAGTCTGTTTCTCTCCCTCTGCCCCTCCCCTGCTTGTGCACTTGCTTGCTCTCTCTAAAAATAACAAAATTAATCTTTAAAAAAATGGTAGATGATCACATGGCATGACAGGCAGCAAGATCGTCTAAAAAACCCCACTCCTTTGCGGTCATTGTGCTATAATTGCTTGGTGGGGGAGGGGCAGTAGGGCTGCTGTGGCAGAGGACATCTGCCCTCTCATTATTTTTATTCACTGCACTGGAAAACACCAAACACAGCTTCCTTCTGCTTCTTTCACCTGTTCCTTCTGTCCTCTGAGATCTGTTCATTTGCTCGGCAGAGCCCTGCCTTTTGTAGTGTAAATCAGTATAGCCTGTCTGGATTTTGTTTGTTTTAAATTCCAGGTCGTTGACATACAGTTCAATATTGGTTCCAGGAGTAGAGGTCCATGGTTCCTCATTTACATAGAACACCCGCTGCTCATTGCAACAAGTGCCCTCCTTAATGCCCATCACTCACCTATCTCACCCCCGTCCCACTCCCCTCCATCAACTCTCAGTCTCTTCTCTATAGCTGAGTCTTTCATGATTTGTTTCCCCTCTCTCTCTTTTCTCCCTCCCATATGTTCATCCATTTTGTTTCTAAAATTCCACATATGAGCAAAATCATACAATATTTTCTTCTTGTGACTCACTTATTTTGCTTAGCATGATACACTCTAGCTCCAACCATGTCATTGCAAATGGCAAGATTTTTATTCTTTTTGATGGCTGAGTAGTATCCCATTGTGTTAGACACACACACACACACACACACACACGCACGCGCGCGCCCATGTCTTCTTTATCCATTCATCAGTTAGTGGGCATCTGGGGGCATACATGTGCCCCAATGTTTATAGCATCATTGTCACCAATAGCCAAACTATGGGAAGAGCCTTTCTGGTTCTTTCATTTCTGTGTCTCAAGGTCAAAGAAGCAGCATGGAACAGACCATGGATTTGGCAAAGTTTTTCTGTAAAGAGCTGGACAGTAAATGCTTCGGGGCTCGTGAACTACATGGGTCTGTGTTGCTTCTTATTCTTTGTCACAACCCTTTAAAACTGTAAAAAATCACTCTTATCTTTTGGGCCACTTGGAAACAGGCCTCACGCTGCATTTGGGCCAGAGGACAAAGTTTTCTCATCTTTGGTACAAGCAATAGAAGCAGAAGTCCTGCTTAAACTGAGAAAGGAAGTCTTAGAACATGTTAGGTGTAATACAAGCAGTTTATTTACATTCCCTTGTCCGGTCCTCGGGGCAACATTATGAGACAGGCGCTGTCCGGATCCACTGTTAGAAGTGAATGCTGGGGGCACCACCCCTACCCCACCCTCAGACCCTTGCTCATCTGCTGTCCAGATTTTAGTACCCATTTACCATTTACCTCTGTGTAACCTAAAACAGATAATGTAACCTCTCTTAATCTTTACACCTCAGTTTCATATTCTGTAAAAGGGCGATCGTATTTTTGCCTATTAGAGAGTGTTGGGGCTTTTTTTTCTTGGTAAGGATGAAACAAGCTAATACATAGGCATTGTCTGACACACCATATAATCACATATGCTCCACATGCATCAACTTTATCATCATGATTTCAGTGGATCAAGTTCTATCACTTGATTTTGGTCCTGGCAAGTACCTGGTATGACCTCGATCAAGGCATTTATATACTTTATGCTTACGTCCTCTTCAGTAAAGTGGGTGATAATTGCATTTCAAGATTATTCTGGAGAGCCAGCAAAAGTCAAATAAATTACAACTCTAAGAAATAATAACCACTTATTCACTATTTTGTCCCTAGCTTCATCCTGAGATCTCCATGTGTATTATCAGTGTGTTTCTAACAGCAAATCCATTAGGCAGGCATTTTGACAAGTGTGGGCACTAGTGTGAAAGCACTCGAAAGAAGCAAGGTGCTAGAACACCTATGTGGGTTTACTGCCTTCACTGGACCTACAAGAAAGGAGGTTTAACAACCATGGATCTTGCTCTCAGCCTTCATCTCCATTACATATTTGTTCACACGGGTGGCTCTGGGCTCGAGCACGCCATTGTCCCCATGATGAGGTACAAGACCCAGCGCCTAATGGTGACTCTTATCTTCACAAGAGCACCTTTTCCTTTAGCTCATCATTGTCCACATGCAAATTACCTATTTTGTGATTTATCTGTGAACAAAAAAAAAATCCCCTTGGCATATTTTGGATCACCCTTCACTTGCCCCACAGAGCCATGAAGGGCTATTTACTGATGTAAGGGAGAGAGCGAGTTCCTAGGATGGCTCCCTCCGTGGGTCAGAGTTTGATCAGAGAAGCAGATCCAATCGGCACTACAGAGAAGAGAGGATTCGTATAGGGATTGGACCTTACACATTCGTGGGGCTGGGTAAGTAAACTACGTGAGGCTGCTGCTTCTCTGTTTGGTTTTGGAGCCTGGAGTCTGCATGGAAATCCAAGAGGAAGGAAAGATGGATGTGAGGAGAGGGAAGGTAGGACAAAGTGGACAAGCTAGAACTCATGAGAACAGCCTGAACTCACTATGCTCTCTCATGTCCCCAAAGCCTTCAACCTTGATGGTGGAATCACCTGCAGGAAAAGGGGGCATCCGTTCCTCACAGCACTAAACACACATACAATGCCCAGCAGGAATTGAGTTTGCTGAATACTGAATAGCTAAATGGGCAAGAAGTGTTTCCAACATTTGCAGGAAGCATAGGGTGATCTGGAACTTGATCTCTGTTTTCCCTAGCTCTTTGCCCAGAGATTTTCCCACAATGCTCTTCTGCCCCTGAATTGTGTCCTCTACAAACTGGAAATAGTAACGCCTTCCTCCTAAAGTGATTGCCCAAGATGATGTTTATAAAGCACCCCTAGTATTGCTTGGCCTTCTAAATAGTTCTATCTCTTTTTCCTAGATGTCCCCTTAGGGACAAAGGAAAGAAAATAAGAAAGGCAAATCTTTTAAGGGAGAAAAAACATAAAAATAGTATTCCTCAAGACAACTGTGATTGATTTAGAACCAATCATTACTTTGGATTATCCACTCCATTGATTCCCATTACTAGTAGGGGTAATGGAGAGTCAGTGACAATGTCACCATACCAACTCAGAACCTGGCTTTAGCTCCAGTTTATGTGGAAGAAATGTGCTACTCCTTAGGGGAGAGAGAAGAATGAGGAGGAGAGACTCATTAATTACTCCCAGCTTATGGCTTACCTGGCATCACTGGATGATTCCTGAGAATTATTCTATGACCAAAATAAGTTGATTAAAACCAGAGTCCTGCCGATGAAGTGAAATTAAACCACACAGTGTGATTTTAATGCCAGGCTCTTTCCTTGTGGTGTGTTGCATAATAGAAACCAATTGAAAAAATATATATTAGGACAAATGAATATAAATAAATTGATGTGCTGTACAAAAAAGTGGGCCTAGGGGAACCTCGAGTGAAAGGAGATATTCTCAGAGTTGTGAGCAGTGTGTTTTAATTGATAAAAGGGAAATGGGAAGGAAGAGAAATACATCAGAGGACGATGGGATGGTGCTGTAATTTTATGAGGTTGGTGTTTTATGGGATAAGGAATTTCCAGGGACAGGTATTTAAAAGAAAGTAAAGTTAAATTTATCCTTGGCTGACTCTCTCCATGAAGGATTGCAGGAGAACAAGTATTGGTACCCTATCCTTTTCTGGATGCTCTTTCTCTCGTCTTTACAATATCAATAGCACCTGCAGTCCGTACATGTAATTTGAGAACAAAATTATTTCACTACTTTTATTGGTCCTTCATTTTTTTCATGTGCTGTGTCTTTCTAGTCTTGTTCCCTAGGATAGATGAACAAAAAACATGGCCAACCATTGCCTCCGTAAAGAATATTTGCTTTGACTTGGGTCCCCACCCAGAGGAACAGCTAAGCCTCCCAACACCTTCTTTGTCTTTCTTCACCAGGCTGGGGGACCAGAGTGACCCATTGTTTACATTGGCAGATATTACAGTGAACATGCTGCTTTTCAGTTTGCCATTTGGTGGTCATAATCCCGATTCTTCTGTCCCTATGGTTTTCACTGGGAAGATGACCTTGGGGTTGCCATTGGAGGCTGACATTATTACCGTAGCTTATGTTGACTCTCTTCTGTTAATCCAAGTGCTTCTCTGACAGGGAATGAGGTGAGACATTTCCTCAGTGGTGTCAGTTTTGTTTGGGGATCCCTAAAATATTACCCTGTTCTTTTAGTTTCTTGGAGTATGATATTTTAAATATAAGAGAGTTTCTGTTGGGTCAGACAATATTTAATAATAAATATTGAGTTGAGTCAGATAATATTTAATTGTTCCCATGTCGTGTTATATCTAAAAAGTTTGCATCATCACCAAAACTCATCATGTTTCATGGGAGAAGCATGGACAACTTGATTTTCTTCTACTTCAGGATGAATTTTCTCTCCCCAAGAGAATGTGATTGCAAATTTCAAAGTTCTTCTTTTCCCAGTCTTTCTCTCAGGACCTCCATGGGGTTTTCATGCCAATAAAACTCGCAGAAATTACTTAGCTACCCTGATATGTGTAGATCTTCATGAATAATTGATTTCTTCAGCCATCAGACTATAATTTTGGTGGTCATGTCATCTACTGTTTTTTTTTTTTAAATGCTTTTGTGTCATCTAACTTGCTGCAACACGGAATTATAGTCATTCAACACATATGTATTGAGACTGTGTGACGCTAGTGCTGGGTAGAGATGGATGGTGGTCCCTGTCATTACGGACTTTACAGAGTTGTGTGGAAAAAGACAAAATCAAACAATAAATATATGGCAGTAAATTGCGGTAAGAACTATAAATGAAAAGAATCTTTCTCATGATTCTATAAGAAAGATGGTAGCAGGGATTATTCTGGGAAGAATATCAGTAAGATTTCTGAAAGAGTCTGAATATAAGCCAAAAGTTGAAGGATGAGCAAGAAACAACCATACCGAGGGAGTGGAAGTTAGCAAGTTTAGGGTATAATTCAGTCTCCATCACCTTAAAGCTCTGAAACCCCAGGTTGCACCTGTTGGCTGTAGGAAAGGTAGATATTTTGAGAAATGGATTAATATCTTTAAGTCCATAGAAAATAGTTGAATGGGGTATAGCAGCTCTCTTGGTGACATTTTTGCCACATGTGATTGTTGTGTGCTTGGCTGAAATATGGTCCTCAGCTGTTATTTAAAAGTCAAGTTTTTGCCTTTATATGGAGTGGCCTGCAGTTGTGGGGTGAGTGGCCATCTGGTAGCTTTGCAAGCTGGATGCTGAAAAGGCCAAGTGGGAAGGACTTTTGGTCTGCTGGATAAGAATTTTCCCAGGAAGATAGAGCCAGGAAGAAAGGTATGCCACGCAGAGAAAAGGGCGTGCTCAAAGCTCCAGATAATGGAAAGAACATGGCATGACGAGAGACTTAAAAGTTTGTTGTCAGCCGGAGAATGATGTGGGATGTGAGGCTGAAGAAATACGTGTGGGCCAGGTTGTAAAAAGTTACCTGGGCCACACTGAAGAGATTGAACTTAAATCTTCTGAGCGAGTCAGAGCCAATGGCGATTTTTTTTTTCTTGAAATTTTATTTAAACTCCACAAAATAGTCTAAAAAAGAAGAAAATTAAAAATAGAAGAACTGAAAATGGGTTGTTCACATTTTTATTCAATTATTCAGCTAGCTTCTTGAGCTCAGCAATGATTCCATAAAAGTGGCAAACTCTTCCTTTGTTAATTTCGACAAGGCATTCAAAAATTCCTGTGACTCTTCTCTGAGCAAAAATTCTAGCCTCTTGGGAAGAGCTCCTAAGAAACATCACATTATCGTGGTTTTATCACAGTAGCCAGGATGGTCTCTCTGGTTTCGGTTGTCGTTGGTATTGAAGTATAGTTGACATATGACGTTCCCTTAGTTTCAGGCGTACAACATAGTGATTCAGATGTCCATGATGCCGTGCTCACCACAAGTGTTGCTACCATCGGTCACCACACAGCACTGTTACCGTACTGTTAGCTATACTTCCTATGCTGTACCTTTTATTCCCGTGATTTCTTTATTCCATAACTAGAAGGCTGTATCTTCAACTCCCCTTCACCCATTTTGCCCATCCCTCATTCAGTCTCCCCCAGTGGCAATTTTTGGATTAGTGCTGCTTAAAATTCAATAATAATTTTTGAAGGGAAGATCGGAGTGGCAAAGAGGTAATTGTAGCCTCTAAGTGAAGAGATGTTGAGGGCCCAGTTCATTGGCAATGAGGAAAGATGTCAGGGATATTTCTGAAGCAGAAACCACCATGTGGTGGGAAAGGACAACAGAGGAGATGGCTGTGACATTGGAGTGTTGGGGGCAGGGTGGATGATGAGGCCATGAAGAAGATGTGGGAGAGTCACCTGGCTCCCACTGGACTGAGTTCCTCCCTCATCTGTGCTTTTCTAACACAGACCTTCTCTGCAGTGAACATCTGCTTACATGTTTGCCTCTCTTGGTTGACTGGGAGTTCCTCAAGGGCAAAAATGCTTTATTTATCACTGAATCTCCAGCACAGCTGGCAAGGCATATTTGAGCAGTTCAGTAAATAGTAACCATGATTATTATTCGGCTTTCAAGAGTTGTGTTTTTGTGAATGCGTGGGTGACACACTTTTGACACTATAATGGTGAGTTCTGAAGGCTCCAGAGAGAAGGACGGGAAGTCGATTGAGAGAAATGGCTTTGACTCTTTAGGTGAATTTATTTCAAGGAGAAGAGAAGTGACAGCTCCTAAGGGAAGAAGAAATGTAATAGGTGAGAGCGCACAGTAACTGACCTAGTTTGGTCCCACTGCTGAAAGGCAGCCATGGAAAAGGTTTGAAAGCGAGAATAACACCGGAAACAAGTTCTGAAAATCCAACCAACTCCCCCAGGTCATCCTCAGCCCTGGATGGACGGAGAGTCACCTGGCTCCCACTGGACTGAGAGCAGAGGACAGAGGTTCCTCTCCCAAAGGACAGAGAACCTTTCCATGAAGAACACACAACTTCCTCAGATATTATAGAAATTTCAGAATTAACCTCAGCTATGCTTTTCCCCATACATCCTTTTTTTTTTTTAAGACCCATTTCCTTTAGTTAGAGAATGCCACTGAATGTAAGGCTTGAATATAACTTTAATGAAAATGTTAATTTGGCCTGCTGAGGATTTTTACATTCCTTTAATGGTTGAACAATATCTTCTCCTAATGATCAAACTTCAGTTATTTGGTTAAACCATTATTTGCATAAGTTTTTTTTTTTTTTGAAGCAATGCTAAGGCACATAAACAGAATTCTTAGTTGAAAATTCAGCAGTTGTGTTTCAGGCATTTTATTTCCTGAATATTTTTACTTATTTGCAATAAGTGAAGCACAGCATAAAAGCCATTAACAATTTTAATTAAGGAATGATGTTTTTCTAATAATCTAAATGCTGAGTGTTGGGCTTTATTTTCTTCTCTTGGTTGCTTTGTTTATATTAAGTATTTTATGAACTTGAGATTTGAGAGGTAAAATGCATTACGTGGTTTTACTCTTCTGAGATACCGTTGTGTGTCAGTCATGATCTTGACATCTTATCAGCTTTATTCCTTTTAAAAAAATGACTGTGGCTCTGTTTATTTCTGGGTTGCCATTCAATTCCATTTAAGCATCTTCAATAGGTCTAATATGCACGATGAAAAGATATCTTATGTCTTATAACTCTAGAGTTGGAGGATACACGTAGGTAAGGAATAATGAGAGACTGCCATGAACTTAGCTATATGAGAAGATAAGATTATCCTCTCCACCTTTAAATATCAAGTCAACTCATGGACCGTAAGAGATAGGCAGTCATCTTAAGGAGAACAAATGCCCCATGGACTTCATCGAGAGAACAGTAGTTAAAACAACACATATTTACTGAGATCTCTAAGAAAGGAAAAGGGGTGAGTAATGAACGTTTAGATGAAAAGAAAGGCTGGGAGCTGAATGTTGGCACTGACTTTTCAACACTGTCCTGAGAAAGGAGTTCCTGCCCCTGCCTACTAAAAACAGCTTCTTTTGACAAATTCTCCCGTGGAGATGGATGCATTCAGACAGGTGCTTTCAGGATCTGATGTCATAAAATATTTAGATCATTCATTTTGCTTTTAGTTCATGCTTAAGTAAGCTTTGATTAAAATACAATTTTCCTATAGTTTTTCTTTACGAAGAAAATTTTAAGGTAGGCTGATAAGAACGGTCACAGGTTAAGAACTATATATACCTTAATCTCTTATAAATTTAGTTGGTGTAAATCAGGTTCTCAAGTCCAGCACTGAGGAGAGGGTTTCCAGACTAGCACAATGAGAAGCCAGACCCTGATCTAGAGTGAATTCACCTAGGCAGCCTATCAGCCTACCTCTTGTGGAGATAGACCAACCTTATTCCCCACTATTGGGCAGAATTTCTGTAGCTCTTCTGTAGGTCGCGTCCTGACCAAACTGTACATTACTGTTGAAGAAATGAAAGCTCAGACTCTGGAGGTGTCTAGACAAAGGTCACAAGCAAATTTGACCTCTTGGTGGGCGTCTCTTTCTTCCATTAAGTGGTATGGCCTCATAATACAGCACAATCCCTGGAGAACTGAGGAACAACTCAACAAATCTTATCTAACTCATTGAGGGAAGCAAAACTCCTGGTTTGGTAGTTGAATCCCTATTCTGCTCCCTCAATGAATGATGTGTCTCTAGGTCATTTAGTGCCCCCTGTATTCTTTTTCTTCTTTCCAATGGAGTGAGGACCTGGAAAATTCCTACTCCATCTTTCAAGACCCACCCCATTTGTTCCTTCCAATTTCAAAGCCTTCCAACGTCTATAGGACCAATCCAGTAGGATTAGTTCTCTTCGGCCCTGTTCATATCACTAGTATGTATGTATCGCATGCTATTAAATGTCTACATACCTTTCTTATTGCCTGATAAGATGTGAACTTGTCTAGGAGAGTAACCACAGTTGTCTGTCTGCATACCGGCACCCGTCACAATGTCTGCACTTAGTAATGTCACAGGGAAAGAAGAGATGGATTGGGAGAAAGAGAGAAGGGAGGGAGGGCAGGAGAGAGGAAAGACCACCGGAGTGCATCTTCCACAGGAAGAGCCTTCTGTTTTCTCAACAGCAGTTACTGAGATTACATGAGAAGAAGAAGGGGCAGAATTTGGAAGCAGAGCCACATACACGGCTCAAAACAGCTTTAATTTTCAAGGCCAGTTTGGAAGACCCCCCCCCATTATTTTCTCTTCCTATTACCTTATGCAATGCAAATACAATTATAAATTATTTGAATTTTCCTTCACGTTCCACAGTGGATTTAAATAGTAATATCCTCAGAATATTGGAGGTGCTGGGGAGGACTTTTGCTCATGGTTACACAGATGCTGATAAATACCTCTCGTTTCTCCAGAGTGACGTGATGTCAAAGCTGAAGGGTAGTCGGTTCCAGGGGTAACCGAGATGTTGCATCAGTTGAACAGATGGAAAAGAATCAAAGCTTGTGCTTGAGAAGAGATCCTTATGACATTCAGTGTCAGAGACAACAGTGGATGTTAATCCAGCAGAGCTAATTCTATAGTGGGGAGTGAAATATTATTTAATCAGCAGTGCTTCATACATAATTCAATTAACTGCCTTCACTCATCAGTATTAACGAGAACGGGAGCCCGGATTAATGTGCAAGAGCCTCATAAAGGAGCTCCCAGCCTACCTAAGTGCTGCCAAAACTTAATAAAGTCCTGCCAATCAAATTCTGGTATCTGGACCCAGTGCATCAGTGCACTGATATTACAAATTATCCCAAGCACTTCTCATTGTTTCCTAATTCTTTAATTATGCTGATCTCTGCACTAAAATGTTTAATTAGTGTACGGGGGGAAACGAGTAAGATTATCTGCCGCTTCCTTGGCTGTCGGTATTTAGCGTCGAGTAAACAAAATCGAATTTTATTGCAAATAATTTAACATGGCAAATTCTGCTTTTTTTTTTTTTTTTCTGTCCGTAAATCTCAGTAATTGAATAGGAGACAGCAAGCGGGATTTTAACAAACAAAAAGGCTGCTTTTGTCTCGAGAGGATCCGGGAGACACCAGAATCCCAGGCATACTTCTGTCCGCTACCTGGACATCTTTTAGTTCAGCTTCTCAATGTCAGGAACCTTAATTTTGTCCCGTTGTCCTCTGAGTCAGATATTGAAGAAGAAGATGATACTAACGAACGAATAGTGAGGGCCACTTGAAAGAGTTAAGAGATTATCGGTCCTCTGGATTTTTCGAGATGAGTGAATTCTAGCCTGCATATTATGGTCAAGTTATTATTCTAGAGAATTGGTAAAGGACTGCCTGATGTGTTTTAAGACCATGCCTAAAATTAGAGAATGAACGGCAATCGGTCCAGCCTTTAGAACATTCGTTTAATTTGTAAGTTATGTGCGCTGGCTGTGTATCAGGAACCGGGCTAGGCTCTAGGAATATAGAGGGAAAAGACAGTTTCAGATCTCAAAAAAAAAAAAAGCATGACTCTACTGGAAAAGACAGATAAACAGGCGGAGAAAAATAATGAGGGAGACAATAATGGTAATGGTGATGATAGTTCCAACTATTTAGCAGTTAGCTCGTTATCAGCCCATTATATGTTTTATTTTACTTACTTCTCACAATCCTATAAAAGATATTGAGATAAAGAGATTTTTTACAAAAAGTAAAAAAAAAAAATAAAAATGAGAGAGAGTGGTCACTTCAGAAGGAGGAAGAAGAGAATGGGGTTGAAAAGTTTATGACTGCATCTGAAACATTTGTAGATCACTAGAAACCAGAACTGAACTAATATGACCCAAGGTCAGCATTCGTGAAACCTGCGTGATCGAGACATGGAGGTTTTACTTCCCTGTACATTTGAAATGTTTTGTATTAACAGCACCCAATTTTCAGGAAGTGAGGTCAGGTCTGAGACAGAGGATCTCACGGTAGGACAAGAGGGGAGAGAGAGCCAGAGTGGTGAGCAAAATGTGGGATTCATGGAAGGTTTTCCAAAGACATTGGGAGTGCCTGTCATCCAAAAAAAAAAGTCCATTATTGAGCACCTGCTCATTCCTGGCATTGTATGAGATGCCCGAGAAGGAAAATGAAATGACCCAGACCCTATCTATTCACAATAGTGTTGGTGAGTAAGTAAATACGGTACAGTATTGCAAACAAATGGTGTTTAGCATGAAATGCATCTGAAGGTTAAATGCACCTTGGAGAGGAGTGGCGTGGAAATGTGTGGTTGGCCACTTAGAGGCCTAAAATACTGTCAATGCCTCAAAACTCCTGTAGTTAAGTAGAAAAGGATTGCAGGGGGATGATCATATGATCTTATTCTTCGGGTGCCAGGCCCTGCACTATATTTTTTCATATCTTTTGTTCTCTGTTAATGCTCTTAGAAACCCTAGGCACTAAAAAAAAAAAAAGAAACCCTAGGCACTAGGTGAAAATGCCACGTTATTATACGTGAAACCCAAGGATCATAGTAAACTTGTTGTCCAAGTTTACACATTGAAGCTAAGTAAGGCACAAAGAGTCTGCGTAACTGCCCAAGGGCACACAGCTTTTAAATGATGAAAGGTACATCACACCATAGCCATCTCTCCACCTGCTCATAAAGGAGCAGACTCTTCTCCCTCTTTTGGGGGTCTGCCATTGTTGGAGCAGATACTAAGGCCATCTGTGAGGCAGGTGGTTCTCCGTGGAAGAGCAGCTGGATGTTGGCAGCCAGCTCGAGCTTCTAGCAAAGGGCACAAGGTGCTTCCCTAGCCACAGCTCCATGTCCTGAAGAGCATTTCAGCCACTTCAGTGTGGCCAGGTGAGAAATAGGGAGTCCAAAGTACCAAGGAAGAACTGGTCCCTTTCCAAAGGGCAGACGTGTTAACCAAGAAAATATAAATGGAATTGGACTGATTAAATTAGTACAAAAAGCAAGAGAATCTGAAAAGGTTCAACACTGGATGAACAATAAACGTTATCCCCTGGATATCAAGAAGGTAGCTGTTTGGATTTGGAATTACTCAATCTTCTTACTTTCTTCCTTAAATCTCCTACTTACTCTATGGTTATTTCATGAGTTTTCACAACTGCCGCTCATGGAACTGAGATCAGTTAGATTATCTAGTTAGACCAAATTCATCTTCTAAATATTTAGGAAGAAATATTTCTTTTATTTTTTTTTAAAGATTTTATTTATTTATTTATTAGGGAAGAGAGAGAGTGAGAGAGAGCATGAGAAGGGAGAAGGTCAGAGTGAGAAGCGGACTCCCCATGGAGCTGGGAGCCCGATGTGGGACTCGATCCCGGGACTCCGGGATCACGACCTGAGCTGAAGGCAGTCGCCCAACCAACTGCGCCACCCAGGGGCCCCGGAAGAAATATTTCTTAAGCAAAAATTGCATTTGGATATTTATCCATAACTTTTGTCAACATGAAAGCCCATTTGTTATTTCCAATTCCAAAGCCTTCTCAACTTCTCAAAGTAGGATTCGTCACTTTGTTTAACGTTAGTGCAAAATAATAGAAACAAAACTACTGCTTGGACCAGAGCCTATGACATGGTCATACCATGTCCACTAGTGTTCATAAAACAGGGGTCATGAGTAACAGAAGCATGCATGATGATGCTACAGGCATTTGGTCCTGGAAGGACAATCCTAGTAGAACAGACAGGAGTTCTTCCTTCCCTTCCAAAAACATTTAGTCTATTATGTGAGTGTTATGGAGCAAAGATGTGTAAAATGTAGTATGTGTCCTTGAAGAGCTGGATGTAGAAGAGACAGATAAGTAAACAGATCATTGTGGGCTGAGATGTAGGACTCTGGAGTCAGACTAATTGGTTTCAGACCCAGTCCCATCAGTTACTACGTTAGTGTTGGGCACTTGGACCAAGGTGAGTCCTGGGTTGGGTCGTCTTGGGCACGATACATAACTTATCAGTGCCTCTGTTTTCTCCTCTGTAAATTGGGCACGCTAGGACTTGTAAAGGGTATAGGGTAACCAGCACATAATAAACGTGGCTTGGAGAAATGATGGAGATGAAGGGAAGGAGAATAGTGGCAGGAAATAGGTTAGGGAACCACTGCAGAAATTCTAGAAGAAGATCGAGTTGGAAAATGACAGTCTTGCTACTCACTGTATGGTCTGTAGATCAGCATCGTTTGAAAGTTTGTTAGAAATAGATTCTGATTCCGTAGCTACAGGGTGGGGCCTGGGATTGTGCATTTCTTACAAGTTCTTCAGTGATGGCCAGTGATGCTGGCCTGCAGACCATACGAGGTCTAGCAAGAACTTCACTGTCCAGTAAGGTGGGAGCCAGCCACAGGTGGCTCTAGAATCCTTGGCATGAGTTGAGATGTAGTATAATTGTGAAAGGCATCGGACTTCAAAGACTTCAGAAAAAAAAGATGAAATAGCTCATTTATATTTTTATTGATTATGTGTTGAAATCGAAATGCTTTGGACATCCTGGGTTAAATAAAATGTTATTAAAATGAATTTAATTTGTCACTTTTAATTTTTCTTTAGTATGCCCACTAAGAAATTTTGAATTATATATGCTGTTCCCATTGTATTTCTGTTGGGCTGTGCTGCTCGAGAACACTTTACTGACAGGTTTTCCTGGGCATGGAAATCTCCTTAAGCATTTTCCCTAAGAGCTGACTTTACTAGGAAGGTAGACATGAAAAATGTAAAGCCCTGAGTAAGAGTAAAGGGCCCGATATTTTTTAGCATAACCTTCATGGTCTCATTTCTTATTACTATGGTGTTGCTATTTATTGCAGAACGGTTTTGGAAGATCGAAACAGAAAACCCAAAATTAAATCGCCCACAAACCCACGGCATCAAAGCAATCACTGCTCACACTCTGTTTTGTATTTGTTCAATATTTTTATGCATTTTAAGTACACTTTTTAATCTTTTATAAGAATCCTTCTTCACTGGCACTCTGGAAACCATCCTTTCTCAGTTTCTCCTCGCTTCACCGGTTAGGTTGTTACTTTTCATTTTCTTTTCTCATTTCTCCTTCATCCACCCCACCTACTGGACTTGCATGTTTAGAATGTTTCTTGGAGTTGATGTGTCTAAAACCCAACTCCTGATTCTTGATTTCTGTTACTTAGACTTTCTGTGTGTGTGTGTGTGTGTGTACGCACGCACACGCATCACGCATGTGTGGGGTTGCCCTAATGTTTGCAAAATACGTTTATAATTAATTCAAGTCTACTTTCAAATAACAAACACTATACCACTTCATGGGTAATACAAGCACCTCAGAGTGTTCCCTATTCCCCGCCCCCCATCCCTCATAACACTTATGTCATTGATTCATTTCACTTGCTCATAGGTCATAATCACTAAATACATGATTGCTAGTATTATTGTGACCAAGCTGTTATTTCTTATGGTGATTAAGGATGAGAAAACAAAAAAGATTTTGTTTTATCTTCATGCATTCCTCTCCGGCATTCCTCCCTTCTTTCTGTAGTTCTGAGTTTCTAACCTAAATCATTTTCCTTTTTCTAAAGAACTTCTTTTAATACTGTTTGCAAAGCAGATTGGCTGACAACAAATTCCCTCGAGTTTTGTTTTCCTTTTGAATTTACATTTTTAGGCATTTGTGCTTTCCCCCTTTCCTTTCTGAATTAGCTTGGTGAATAGTTAATCTATTTTTGTATTTTTATTGTTGCTATACCCTTTTTAAGATTTATTTATTTATTTAGCTGGGGAAGGAAGCAAGTGGTGGAGAGGGGCAGAGGGAGAGAAAGACTCTCCGGCAGACTCCATACTGAGCATGGAACCCGACTCAGGGCTTGATCTCATGACCCTGAGATTATGACCTCAGCAGAAACCAAGAGTTGGGCACTCAACCAGCTGAGCCATCCAGGCACCCCACTGTATCTTTTTCTCCATAGAACAAATTCTCAGATTTCGTCCTTAAATCTGTAGTTTTTCTGTGGAAGATTCTCAATAAATATTTGTTGAATGGACATCTCAGTAAATCTTTTCATGCTATTTTTTGCTCTTATATCTCCTTAGCTTATGACTTATTCATCAAATTTTCTAAACTTTTCTTTTTTAAAAAAAAGATTATTTAACAGAGAGAGAGAGAGAAAAAACACAAGCGGGGGGAGTGGGAGAGGGAGAAGCAGGCTCCCTGAGCAGGGAGCCTGATACGGGGCTTGATCCCAGGACTTTGGGATCATGACCTGAGCCAAAGGCAGACAGTTAACGACTGAGCTACCCAGGTGCCCCTAAACTTTTCTCTAAGTGGACCTTAAGATAGACTTCTTAGGCCAAATATGTAATAGTTCAGTCGTTTTATTGATAATCTTTGATGAACTTAATTTCCTTTTTGACATAAGAACTGGTAAAGGGATTTAATTCTGAATAGCTATTACTGTTTCTGTTTCAATTAGTTACACATTAAAATATATATTTAAATATATAAAATACATAAATGTTGAAGGTATTTGTGGCCTGAAAAATATGGTAAATTTTTGTAAACATTCCATAGGTACTAAAATAGAAGGTATTTGCAGAGTGTAGAATTATACACACACACAATCACATACACTTATTAGATCAGCTTTTTAAATTGTTATTTATGTGCTCCATTTTCTTCCTTTGTTTTTTTTAATCAGTCAGAAACTAAGAAAGAAATATGAAATTCCCCTCTACTACATTGTTTCCTTAACTTGTCCCTAAAATTTCCCGGCATTCTCTGTCATTTTGCTCTGGGTATTTCAGTGCAATGTTATTCAGTACGTAAAAGTTCAAAACAGTCATGGTTCCAATTCTGACTTCGCCCATGAGACTATCTCCTCTTTTCATTTTGATGCTTTTTGTCTTAAATCCAACTGGGTTTGCTTTTCATATTGTGACATTGACTTGCTTTTTGTTTGCATTTTGCTTTGTGTCCATCATGCTATTCCTTGAATTGTATAAATTATCATAGATGTGCATTTCTTGATGAAATCATGCAGTACTTTCATTAAGTTAGCCATTGAATGGACCCAGAAGCCACTAAGGTTGAGAAGTACTAGAATAAAATAATTTGGGAAAACTAACTAAAGGGCAACAACTGTGAGCATCATACTAATCACAGTCAATGCTCATTTGGAGACTTTAGGTTGGGAATGTTTGCTAAGAGAACAGAAGTCAAGGCCCTCCTCCCAAAGTAGGTGAGGGAATTCTACCACCCTGTTACGTGGCAAACTTCTCCATCTCTGAGCTCTAGATTCTATACACAATGGGTTCTTTCTGCTTTTGATGTAATGGATTTTGTGTCCATTGTCCCCATCAGTCCAGTTTCTTTCTGCCACGGGTGATATTTTATTTCACCTACATTTATCCTCCTTGTCTTACTTGTTCACCATATTCTAGCCACAAAGCTCCTTTAATAATTATAGTACCCAATAATCCAGGAGAACATAGCAGCACGTGTGCCCTGAAAATTGTCCTACAAAATGTTCTTTTGGCCTTACAGAAAAACAGTGAGCCACCCAGACAGTGATTGTGCTGCTAAATGTCCTTGACTTATTGGCATAGCTTTAAAATATATATATAGTCAACCTTTGGACAACATGAAGGTTAGGGGTATAAATCCTTCCTAAATCTGTGGATAACTTTTGACTCCCTGCAGACATAACTAATAGTGTACTGCTGACCAGAAGCTTTGCCGATAACATAACACCTGATTAACACATATGTTGTAGGTTGTATTAACACATATGTTGTAGGTTTATATATAGCATATAAAACCAGAATATATGTTGGTTTTATATGCTGCATTCTTACAGTAATCTAGAGTAAAGGAAATGTTATTAAGAAAATCATAAGAGAAAATACATTGCACTACTACTGTATTGTATTTATCTAAAAGAAAGTCCATGCATAAATGGACACACACTGTTCAACAATAGTGTTGTTCAGGTGTCAAGTGTGTGTGTATGTGTGTGTGTGTGTGTATCTATATATCTATATATCTTTAGTTATGAAGGCGTGAATGAATAACCAGTAGTCATTGGCTTCTGGTTCCATTGTTGAGTAACTGGACCTTCTTGTTGCTGGAGCTTTGCTGAAATTTTATCTAATTATAGTATTCTTTTCATGCTTGATGTGTAGCCATAGGCAGTGTCTTATTTTGTTTTGCCTTTGCATAAGATTTTTAATCAATAAAAAGTAAACAAATAAGAGGCAAAATACCTATACAGTGTTCTGGCAAAAACAAAACAAAACAAAAACAAAAAACAACCACAAAACCTAGAGGAACTGGACCCATGAAAACAAATAAGGCCTGCCATCCATTTTCAGAGTTACTTAAGTAGATTATTGCAGGTTTAAGAGACAAAGAGGCACTCTAGGTGCAGATAATTTATTGAGATTTCTATGGTACTTTTGATATTGCACACTATAGTGGAAGAAATCAGTCAAACAAATCAGAAAGCCTGATGTGAGAGAGATTGTGTACATTAATCCCCAATTTGTTTCTAGGAGAGAAAGAAAAGTTATTCATGATGGCAGAAAGCACTCTCTGTTATGAATGTCCCAGATAGGAATATAGCTTGAAAAGTGTTCAGGTTTCCTGATGCCCAAAAAGCTGACAGGGAACATTAAAAGATGAGTAATCTGGACAGAGTTAGTTTCATGGCAGATAAATGACATACTCTATTAAGGGCGACCAGATATAAAACACAAAAGAGTTTGGAATCAAGAAAATAGAAAAAATATATCATTTCCTATGGCAAAATTGAAAGCCGACTCTGAGATGTGAAACCAGATTACACTGGAGATAAAAAGCAATATTACTGGGATAAAAAAATTTTTTTAAAAATCCAAAACAACGGACTATTTTGAGCTAAAATACCTTCATGAAGTTGATACCTAATCATCTCATATGGGAGACAGTGTTCCAAAATCTCTGCTTCCTATAGTTGATTTGGTCCTTATTAAATAGGTATTTAGCACCTATTGTGAACTAGATCACAAGGACACAAAGATGAAGATTACAAAGTGCTTCCCTCAGTGAGTTCCCTATCTTCTGGAAAAGACAGAGATGTGAGCGCACATACTTAAGATACCTAAAGTTGGTGAAGTAATTGATCCGGGAGAGGTTGTGGTATTTGCACAGCCTTGAGTCAAGAGTAGGACTTTAACCGCTGAGAAAAGGGGAAAGAACATTCCAAATAGAAAAAAAGATGAAAGGACATGGTTTGAGTCTTGAGTGCCATGCATAGCTCAGAATAGCCTTTGCAGTTATAGATCAGTAAAAGCAAAGGTTGAATATAGACCTGGAGTCTCTTTTAGTATTTTCTCTTCTCAGTGCTTTATCCTTGAAGGTTCAAATGAATCAGGCATTATGTTTCTTTCTCTGGATACCTTTAACTCATAGATGCAAAATGCTCTATAACATTTGACAGAATATAACAATGCATGGAGAGATCCTGATTGCGTCATTTCAATCCACCAAAAAACTGAGCACGTTGTTGTTGGTAATGATGATGAGAATCTTTCCTACTTGCCTGCCTCCCAGGCCACCCCAGTTAGATTTTCAGGGAAGGTTTGTACACAGTGGATGTGCCAGCAGATATTAGATACCAGGATAAGCAAGCACCGAAAGACACAATGTCTCTACTACTTCTGCATCATTTTTTCCTCAATGTTTACCTAGCCACCATAGTTCTAAGTGTTGGAGGTAAGAGAGGAAAAGTTCAAAGGAATTTTTATAGCCTGATGGTGAATGATAAGTTAAAAATTTGTGATTGGGACTCTAGCTCTACCTTTGGTACTTGTTTCATTGCTTGTAAGACTGAGTGGCAATTTTCCAAGCATGCTTTAAGTTCTTAATACCTTTACATATTATGTTCTGCTTACCTGTGCAATGAGTGAGGGAAAAGAGACAATAAGTAAATTCAGTTGGTTTTTTTGAATCCACCCCATTCCTTCTTAACATTTAAATGAGTTCATTCATCTTAATAGATCTATCTCCAGTGGCCAGACCAATGTCAGTATTGACAAGATCTGCTACTTTCATTATTTAATATACATCTCAGCAACAGAAAGAAAAGGAAAAAGAAAAAGAATAAATACTGTCCTGGGGTAGGCAGAAGTAAATATCCACTTTCATCACTAATCACTATGCATATGTACTACATATGCATCACTAATGCATATGTAGACTTTTGAAATCTTGAGATGTATGTTCAGTAAAATGTTTATACCTGAACTCTAAAGCTCAGTGAGGTTTTTTTTAAGATTTTATTTATTTATTTGACAGAGAGAAAGAGATCACAAGTGTGCAGAGAGGCAGGGAGAGGGAGAGGGGGAAGCAGGCTCCCTGCTGAGCAGAGAGCCTGATGTGAGGCTTGATCCCAGGACCCTGTGATCATGACCTGAGCTGAAGGCAGAGGCTTAACCCACCGAGCCACCCAGGTGCCCCATAAAGCTCAGTGAGTTTTGATAAGTGTGAGCAACTATATGACATGCCCCCATCATAAGCCATTTTTGTCCTACCAGAAAGTTTCTTGGAGTACCTTTCCCATCAATCATGTCCCTTCCCCACCAAAAAGAGCTAGTGTTCTGATTTCTTTCATCATATCTTAGTTTTGCCCCTCTTAGAATTTAGTATGATGGAGTCATTTAGTATGTACTCTTTCCCGTTTGACTTTGTTACTCAACATTGTTTGTTGTTTGTTTTTGTACTTTTGGGTGATTTACCTACTCTGGATACATTAATTGAATTACATTAATGGAATTTTGAATATTTAACCAACCTTGAATTACTGATTGAATTCCTAAACATTACATTGAATTCAGTTCTAAATATTTTATGTTTTGGATGATAAGTCAATGGTATTTTTTATTTTTTCAAACATTTATTGCTATTATATGGAACCCAATTGCTCTTTTGATATTGGTCTTATCCATAATGTTGATAAGTTAACTTTTTAGTTTGATAGATAAAAAGTCCTTTGTCAGGATATATGTTTTGCAGATATTTTTTCCAATCTATTACGTGTCTATTCATTTTCTCAACAAGGCATTTTTATCAGAAGATTTTTTATTTTGGTGATTTTTTTCCTTTAATGATTAGTGCTTTATTGTGTACCTATTGAAGAAATCTTTGCTTAGTATATATGTTCAAAAAGATTTTCTGCTCTGATTTTTAGTTTTAGATGATCCATGGTTTGCCTTAAATTAATTTTTGCTCATGAGCTGATGTAGAAGTTGAGATTGATTTTTTTTTCCCCATATGAATTTCGAGTTGTATCAGGACCATTTGTTGAAAGTTTTACTTCTCTTCTCTTCTCTTCTCTTTCTTTCTTTATTTCTCTTTTCCTTTCTTTTCTTTCTTTCCTATTGCATTACTTTGGTGCCTTTGCCAAAAAAAGAGGAAAAATCAAATCTATATATGTGTATAAGTGTAGCTCTATTTCTGGAAATCTCAGTTCTATTCCATTGATCTATTTGTTCATAGTTATGTCAGTACCTCATGATTTCAATTATTGTAGCTTTATATTAAGCTTTGAAATTCTCCAACATTGTCCTTTCTCAGGATTTTTCTGGGTATTCTAGATTCTTTACTTTTCTATATAAATTTGAGAATCAGCTTGTTTTTTTTCTACTAAAAATACAAACCCATTGGACTTAGATTAGGAATGCATTGAATCTATAGATCTATATGAAGAGAAAAGATTTTTAAAATAACATTGAGGCTTCCATTCCCAGAGCATGATACACCTTTCCATTCACTGAGGTCTTCTTCAATTTCTCTCAGCAGTGTTTAAAGTGTCAGCTTAGAGCTCTTCCACAGCCTCCATTAAATTTAACCCTAAATATTTTATCAGTTAGATGGCATCATAAGTGGTATTTCTGTTTGTATTTTTCTAAATATTTATTACCAGTACATTAGAACTCAATTACTTTTTCCTATATTGGTATGTATCCATGGTATTGATAAATGCACTTTTTAACTTCATTGGGGATTTTTTAAATAGATTTTTTAGATTTCTTACATGTACACAACTATGTCATTTATAAATTAAGATGGCTTTATTTCTTCCTTTGTAATCTGTGTGCTATTTACTTATTTTATTGCACCATCTAGGATCTTCTGTAAAGTATTTAAATAAAAGTACTGCTAGTGAACTTTTTTTAAATCTTAGGGAGTGTTTAATATTTTATAATTAAGCGTGATATTAGCTATAGACTTTTTAGCAGATGTGCATTACTAGGTTGAAGACAGCCTTCTATTCATAGTTGGCTGAAAATTTTTCAATGATAAAGTATTGAATTTTATTTAAAAAAATGTTGTGGCAATTGAAATGATCCTATGTATTTTGTATTATAATCTTTCAATGTGGCACTTATATTAATTGAATTTTGTGTATTTAACCAACCTTGAATTCCTGGAGTAAGCTTCACTTAGTCATTATATATAATCTTTAAATTATTACTGGGTTTTGTTTACTAATACTTTGGTAAGGATTTTTGTGTCTAGGTTCATAAGAGGTATTGGTCTTCATAATAATGTCTGTGTCTAGATTTGGTATCAACCAAATGCTAGCCTCATAAACTTAACCAAAAAGTGGTTTCATCTCCACTATCTTCTGCAAAAGTACCTACTGATATCACACATTTCTTAAAGGTTTTATAGTATTTATTAGTAAAGCTTTTTAGGCCTCAGTGGAAAACTTTTAATTAAAATTAAATTTCCTTAGTGAATACAGGATTGATCATACTTCTTATTTCTTATTGTATCAATTTTGCTAAGTTTTGCTCCATGGGATTTGTTAATTTTATTTAAGTTGTATAATTCATTGTCGCAAAGCTGTATATAACACTCCTTTATTATCTTTATAATATCTGTACCGATTATCCCTTTTTGAAATACAATGCTGAAGATTACTCATTTCACTATCAAGAAAGTAGGAAAGTTGGAAATGAAGAGCAGACAGAACATATAGAAAACAAATATGAAATAATGAATAGAAAATATAGAAAACATAAATATGGCATATTTACGCTTATAAATGATAACATTAAGTATAAATGGACTAAATTCCCCCATTTAAAACACAAAGACTGTCAGACTGGATAAAAAAGCAAGGGTCAGCTATTTTCTGTTTATAAGAAAACCTTTTAAACATAAAGGCCTAGACAGATCAAAAGTAAAAAGATAGAGAAAAACATATCATGCAAACATTAATCATAAGAAAACCAAGGTAGTTATATTAATATCTGACAAATTGGACTTCAGCAGGTAATGCATTATCAGGGATAATGAGAAATATTTTATAATGTTAATAGTGACCATTCATCAAGAAGACATACATCTTAACTGTGTATTAATTTCATAAGAAATTTCCTACCTTTTTGATGGTGAAATGAGTACTCTTCAGTATTGTATTTCATCTCCTATATTGACATTTCTGTCATGCTTCTTTGCGTTTTATTTACTTGTTGATCTAGACATTATAATATGCATGTTTAGCTTATTGCAGTTTATCTTCTAAAATATCAGTTCTCCAAGAAACAAGAAAAAATTCCATTTACCTACATATTTTAGCATTTCTTGGGCTTTTTTATTCTTTCAACTAAATCTGTTTTCCATATTCTTTAAAAAAAAAAAACAAACTTTTGGGGCACTTGGGTGGTTCTGTGGGTTAAAGCCTCTGCCTTCGGCTCAGGTCATGATCTCAGGGTCCTGGGATTGAGCCCTGTGTCAGGCTCTCTGCTCAGTGGGGAGCCTGCTTCCCCCCATCCCCGTCTGCCTCTCTGCCTACTTTTGATCTCTCTCTATCTGTCAAATAAATAAAATCTTAAAAAAAAAATTTTTACAGTTCTCATGTTTCAAATTCTTTTCACTTTAGTTTCTATGGAAATGTCTTCTTTTTTTATCCTTGTACTTGAAAGATGGTTTTTGGATATAGGAATCAAGTTTGGAAAGTTTTTCAGTTTTTTGTGTCTTTTTCTTGCATTATTTCTGGTAAGAAGTCAGTGATAATGCCTATCATTTTTTCCCTCATATGTAATGTGCCTTTTCTTACTGCTTTTGATATTTTCCTTTTATTTTCAGTAAAATAGTAAAACTGGTTTTCAGTAACTTGACATTGATGTATGTGTCTGTCTGATTGTGTTTATGCAACTTGAGGTTTATTTTTCTTACTGCATTTGTAATTTGAAATTTGTCAACAAATTTGGAAAAACTTAATCCTTAATTTGTCAAACATGTTTGCCTAATCTCTCTCTCTTGTCCTTCTGTCACTTCAATTACACATGTTAGACTGCTTTATGTTGTCCCACAATTCACTAAGGCTCTGTACCTTTTTCAAGTTTATTTTTCTCTTTGAGCTTTACTTTATATAGATTCTTTCATCCTGTCTTCAAGTTCATTAATCTTTTCTTTGCATTGTCCATCTACTGTTAAGGTCATCTATTTTTTTTTTTATTTTAGCTATGTAATTTTCTGTTGTAGAATTTCTTTTGTTTTTTTTTGTTTGTTTGGTTTTGTTTTGTTTTTCTTTTTTTTTTTTTGGTAGTGTCTCTGCTGAAATTCTCAGTCTTTTTTTTTAAACTGCATCTATTTATAATAACTACTTTCATTTTTTAAAGATTTTATTTCTTTATTTGAGAGAGAGAGAGAGAGAGAGGGTGCATGTGAACAGGGAAAGGGGAAGAGAGGAAAGGGGAGGAAAAGAGGGAGAATCTGAAGCAGACTCTATGCTGAGCGTGGAGCCTGACGCAAGGCTCAGTCTCATGACCCCAAGATTATGACTTGACCTGAAACCAAGAGTTGGATGCTCAACCCATGGAGCCACTCAGGTGCCCCTGTAATAGCTGCTTTTAAGTCTTTACCTGCTAATTACAACATCACTGGCATGTCTGTTCATATTGATTCCTAGTTATGTGTTATATTTCCCTGCTTCATTTTCTTGTGATTTTTTATTATATGCTGTATGTGTATTTGACTCATGTTTAGAGTTTAAATATTCTTGTCTTTAAACAAAATTGATTCTTTTTTCTGGAAAGTAAATAACTGAAGAATCAGCTTTACACTCTCAGGGCTGTTGGGGGCTTCATTAGGATAAATCTAAAGAATACTTTAGGGCTCATGTAGGCATACTCTTTAATTATAATTTTTATGAAATTTTAACTGAATGCTTGGGCATTTGGGGATATCTTCCCACTCTGAATGACAGAACATCAATGTTTCCCCACATTAACACCCTTCAGAAACTCTCACAATTCTCCAGAAATTATTCTCTGCCAGACCTCATAAAGTCTAGCCTTGCACATGTGTAGAAGACTCTAAAGAGGAAGTTTCAGGGGCTCCTCATCTTCAGAGCTCCGTCATCCACTATACGTTGCCCTGAGGACTCCAGCCTTCTCACCATCCCTGTAGCAAATCTCTGCTTCCTTCACCCAGCTGAGACTGTCATTCTCCTTGGACTCAACTTCCATATGTCAAGGCTCGGAATGTGCCCTCTGGCAGAAATTCAGGGTCAATATGCAGTTCATTTTGTGTGTAATTTTTCTCTCAAAGATCACAACCTTGTGCTTTTTTGCGAATGCCTGAAAATAGTTGTGTCCAGTTGTATAGTTGTTTATGGCAGGGAAGTTCATCTGATATTTATTACTCTGTTATGTCTGGAACTGAATCATGATGCTTTATTAGATTTCGACCCTATAGAATGCTGCCTCATCAGTTGGCTAGTACTCTACACCCCAATTTTGCAGCATTTTGTAACCTACTTGACCAGGCAATGGAGAGCCCCTTCAGCCTGAAATGAAGGGATTGAAAGTCTCTCCCCATGATTCTTTATAGCTATACTTGCAGTTTGTTTTCATTTTTGTTTTGGAGGCATTCGGATGGTCCCTCAGTTTAAACAATCACATGCCATAGAGGATGTCACACAAAACAAATTAAACTGGTCATCAGGGTCAGATTCCTTCAGTACTGCTTCATACAGTTTTTTGTGGGTCTCCTTTTCTTCATCATTTCTTGCCTTTATTATTTAATTTTTTCATTGTCTTCAGAGGTGAAAATAACTCATGCATATTTCACTTATGGTCACCTGTTATAAGACATAATTTTCAGGAATGTATGACATTTTCAAGCAACATCCTCTTTTTGCTCCCCTAGTACCTTGTGTTCTTATCACAGCATGTTAACTTTATATCTCTTCATGAATCTGTTTCCTTCAAAGGATAGTTGCCTTCTTTAAGGCAGAAGTCTTCTCTTATTAATCTCTATGTGAGCACTTACTGTTGTCCTTCAGATTTTTAGGAATTCAGGAAAGTTTATGTACAAACTTAAATAAGAATATCACTTGTAGTCTTGTGTATTCAAGGTATAGATATAGAACCTAAAGGTAAAGATTAAAGATTCATGAATATCAATGAACATAAAGAGAAAAGGCAAGTTATGATCAGAACTTTGTTTTTTAGTTGGTCTCCAAAAAGTGTTAAAGTCCACAATATGAATGAACTTTTCTAGGAGTTACCAGGAAAAAAAAAATGTAGGGGGCCAGAGTAAATCTCACATCTTTTTTGAGACCTTGCTCTTTTCCTGATTCCTCAAATAGCATCCTTCCCTTATGTAACTCTCATATCACATTTTCTATAATTTCTGATTCAATATGGGTTCTATAATTGCATATGCCCATGTATTTTCCTTCCTCCAAGACTATAAGGTATTTGAGATAAATAATTGTGCTTAGATGTTTTAAAATATTGTTTTACTTTGGTTGAATGTATAGTCCGAAAAATCAATATATCTATAGTGGCTTTATTCTACATATAAGCAGCTAACTAACTTTTTACTAACATAAGATACTATGTAAAACCTGAGTTACTTTTAAAGTGGTAGAAGTAGAGGGGTGCCTGGGTGTCTCAGTCATTTAAGCATCCGACTCTTGATTTTGGCTCAGGTCATAATCTTAGGGTCATTAGGCCGAACCCCGCATTGGGTTCTGTGTTGGGCTTGGAGCCTGCTTAAGATTATCAGCCTCCCTCTCCCTCTGTCCCTCCTCCAACTCACACTCACCTTCTATCAAAAAAAAAAAAAAAAAAAGTGGTAGAAGTAGAAAGCTCAAAAATATACCAGTAAGTATTTCTCAATAGTTCTATCTTGTTATAATTCCCTGTTTTCAACTACTACTGAAAGTTATCTAGGTAAGGGTAACTTTCACTCCCACATCAATGTTATGTGAAATATTACAAATTCTGATAAGCAAATGTTAATTTTCTACTATAGTTTCTATCCAGATTGATCATCCCCAAATAATGCTTACTAAGCTTTCTCCTGCAAGAAGGAAGGGTTAGACTTTCTAAAGAATCCTTCTGTAATAATGGATCCATAGCTCACAGCAGATACATTTTTATTCATCATGCCCAAGGATAAATTTAAACACAGTCTCACTAGGTATTTGTTCTTCTTAGGGAAGAAATTGTTTTGTGACAATTTGTAAATGATTGTAGAAGTAGAATATGTTTTTCGTGCTCCTAAACCTATGCAGGTAATAAGTATGGTGTTGCCATTTATGGAAAATAAACTCTAAGCTCACCACTGCCTGCAAATTTGCCTGTTATGTTCCAGGTTCATTTTTAGATTCTGCTCATCATTGGTCTGAGACAAACGAACAGCTCTAGGTCCTTTATGACAATTTTCGGACACAAACATCTTATCTAGAACTTATTTTATGGAATATTTGAAATCCTTATTTTGATCACATCCATTAGCAAATTAACTCCAATTGGCATGTAATACCTTCTCAGATAGGGAATTTTTAGAGCAATATTTTCTGGTGCAGGTCAATTCTCATTACTTCTTGTGCACATTGCTGTTTGCATCCTCACTCCTCTCTATTTCTGTTTCATTCCTGGAATGTAGGTGTTTTGCCTATATTTATTTTTAAAAAGATCTAGGAGTAGAGCAAACAACTTATCTGTGATTTTGGATAAGCAGAATAAAAAAATGGATCCTTTTAGGATAAAGAGATTTTTGAAAGCATCTTTGAAGAGTTTGTCTTAGTAACTTTGGAAAGGCTGATTAATAAGATCATGAAAGGATTAATGCTTAGCATGCTTACCCAACATGAGCTAATAGTTCAAATAATTTTGAATAAGCCAAATAGTCATCTCAGCATTTGAGCACCAATACATCTGTGCTTCCTCTACAGAAATTATGCAAGGTGGTAGTAGAATCTCTTTTCCTCTGTTAAAGCCATGTTGCGTAGAATTAAAAGATATACTTCGGTGATAGCTTCAATTCCTTTTTTTTTTTTTGTATATATTTTATTTATTTATTTGACAGAGAGAGAGAGAGACCACAAGTGGGCAGAGAGGCAGGCAGAGAGAGAGGGGGAAGCAGGTTCCACTGAGCAGAGAGCCCAATGCGGAGCTTGATCCCAGGACCCTGAGATCACGACCTGAGACAACGGCAGAGGCTTAACCCATTGAGCCACCCAGGCGCCCCTTAAATTCAAATTTTAGACTTCCCATTCTCTATTCTGCCTGCATAGAGGGAGAGAAAAAGTAAAAATAATAAAACTAAGATTCCTTTTGCTGCGTGGAGGACTTTTTTTCCCCTCCAGGAAATGCCTTTCTTTAGGTAATTCCCTTCGTTCTTTATAAGCGTTTTTAATCCATACTCCCATAAAATTAAATTGAAGAATTAGACTTTCTAGACATCATAAAAGGATATTTGAGAAGATTGTGCTTTAATAGGATTTAAATGAAGTCGAGACTTAGCCTGCATAGCTTGGAATTGGACAAGTTTCCTCCAGCCTTGCATAGTATTTTTTTAAATTAAAAATGCTGTAAAAATTCCATTGGGAGCACAAAATCTGCATTGGCTGCAATGAGTGTTCCATCTCTCTTCTTCCCATTCCTTGGGCTACATAGCTATTCTGTGATCTATTCCTCTACAAACAGCCCACTTAGTAACTCCATATGCTTTGGCTGCCTCATTGCAGTTATGCATCCAGTCCCTATGTCAGAGACCCATGAAAGGAAGAAAAGAGCATCTGAGGAGCAGAAAAAATAATTTCTCAAAGCATAATTTTTCTTAATCTGTATCTGTTTCTTTATATTGTTTCCTTCTGCCTATAATGAACTTTTTTTCTGCTTATTCCCTACTCATTCCTTAAATTCCACACAGAAGTGATTAAAGATTCACTCATTCATTAATCTTAATTTTGGGTCTAATCTTCATTGATTATCACAGTACTTAGCCCACAGTAAATATCCATCTGGGTGGAAGAATGAATACATAGTTGAGTTCCAGTAAGAAATGGACTGTTTCTTATGGTTCAGATCTATTGTTTCAGTATGCTCACATGAGTTCAGGGAAGGTATTTTAGAGAGGGACACTATTCTGAAATGTCTTTATTTTACCTTTTTAGTTAATTATCTTCCTTGCTTAACATAAAATAAATATAGACCTTAACCATATCTACCTCAAAGCAGAAACTAGATTTACATTTGACTCTGTAACAAGGACAATAACTTAGCTAAGTTAACTACCTAAAACTGACCACCATGTATAATATTCTCATTTTCATTTGGTTCAAAATATAATGTTCCTTGAGACTTTCTTTTTGACAGATGTATTATTTAGAAGTGTGTTATTTAATTTTCAAATATTCATGGTTTTTTTCCCTCCAACATCTTTCTGTTATTGATTTCTGGTTCAGTTCCATTATGGTTGGAAAACATACTTAGTATTATTTCAGTCACTTAAAATTTCTTAAGGTTCATTTTATGACCCAAGATCTTGTCTGTCTTGGTGAATGTTCCATATACACTTGAAAAGGATGTACATTCTGCTCTTGTGTGGAATATTCTATTCTATCTATGTCAAGTTGGTTGAGTCTTGTTCAAAACTTCTATGTCCCTGTTGATTTTGTGTTTACTTGTTCTATTGATTACAAAGGGGAGTGGTTTTAATCTAACTGTAATTTTTAATTTGTTTATTTCTTCCAGCTTCATCCATTTTTACTTTGTGCATTTTAGTGCTTTGTTATGTGGTACATATACATATAAGATTGTTATGTCTTCTTGGTGAATTAATCCTTTCATCATTATGTTATCCCCAGTAATTTTCCTTGTTCTGAAGTATACTTTATCTGACATTAATACAGCCCATCCCAATTCCCCTCTGAACACTGTTTGCATGATTTGTCTTTTTTCTTATTTTTTACTTTTAATCTATCTATATCATTATATTTAGGTGTTTTTCTTACAGACAGCATACAGTTGATTCTTAATTTTTTTCAAATCTCATCATCTCTCTTTTAATTTGCCTAGTACTTTTATATTTAATGTAATTATTCATATGATTAGATTTAGGTCTGTCTTTTTATTTTTTTCCTGTTTGCTCTCTTTTTCATTCATCTTTTTTTCTGCCTTCTTTTGATTATTTGATTTTTTTTAGTACTCAATTTTGTGTACTTGCTTTTTGACTGTCTATAGTTTTTTAGTGGTTACTCAAATGATTAAAATATATATATGCCTATCATTTCACAGTCTATGTAGAGTTCAGATTTTACTACTTAAATAAAAATGTAGAAAAACTGGAACCATATAGGTTCTTTTTGCTCCCTCCTTTATGCTATAGGTAGCAAATGTAGTGTGTCTGTTAAAAAAAAATTGAAAACACCACCATGCAATGTTATAATTTTTACCTTCAACAGTCAATCATATTTTAAAGAACTTAAGAGGGAAAAATAAAAAGGCCATTTACCCAGGTGGTTGACATTTCTGCTGCTCTTCTTTCATTCCTGAAGTTCCAAGTTTCTCTTTAGTATCATTTCTCTTCTACCTGAAGAACTTTCATCATTTCTTTTAGAGAAGATCAGGTGCTATGAATTCTATTAGCTTTTTCTGTCATCCAAAAATATCTTTATTTCACCTTTCTTTCCTGAGGGATATTTGTGGTGGATATAGAATACTGAATTAATGGTTCTTTGCTTTTCATCACTTTAAATAGGGTATTACAGTCTTCTGGCTTCTGTGATTTCCACTGAAATATGCTCTCACTGAATTGTTCTCCTATATGTAAAGTGTTGGAGTTCTTACTTGCTGCTTTCAAGATTTTTTTCTTTACCTTTAGATTTCAGCAGTTTGATTATGATGTTTCTGTATATGATTCCCTCCTCCTTTTCATGTACTTTTGGACTTTTAAATCTATACATTTGTGGCTTTCAGCCAAATTTGAAAATTTTTTGGGTTTGTTTTTTCTGCACCAATATTTTCCCTCTCTTTTTGGGGTTCTAGTAACTCAAATGTGAGACCTCTCTTACAGGTCTCTGAGGCTCTGAGATATAGATATAGATATAGATATAGATATAGATATACTCTTCCTGGAGTATAGTTATAACTACTTTCAAAGCTTTGCCCGATAATTTCAACATATGGGTCATCTCAGGGATTAGTAATTACCTGATTGTCTTTTCTTTGGAGAGTTGGTGAGGTTTTTCTGGGTCTTTCATGTCTAGTAATTTTAGATTATATCGTAGACATTTTGGGATTTATGTTTATGACTCATCCTGTTAAATTCTCTAGGTAATGTTTTCCTTTTTTTGATTTGTTTTTGTTTGTATTCTCAGATAATCAAACTGGTGTGATTCTTGCCACAGTTGCCTTCTAAAGGCTGTGGTTCCTATGATGGTTTAGTCTTCAAAGCATCTGTAGTTCTAGTTTATCTTAAAGATATGTATGCAACCCAGGGGTCAATCCTTTGTTTTATCGTGGTCCCATTTTTGAAGCATTCACTATGCTCAATCCCATGTAATTTCAATACATGTGCAACTAAGAGGTGAGCCTGTGAATTCATGCGTAGATTTAGGGAATCTTTTTCTCTACCACATTCCTCCATAGTCCCCCAGTGTTCCTCCTCAGTCTCTGGGGTTTCTTAAAAGTCTGAGTTTTAGGTTGCTGTGTTATTTCACACTTTTCATGACTTGGTTCACCTTGAGACCAAAACAATGAGGAGAGAGGAAGAAAATTAATAACAACCATTTCCCACAAACATACCCTCTCTTTGGACCACAGGGACCAGTTTCCAATTCCTCTGCCCAAAGAAAAATAATTTCTCTCAGAATCTTAGGTATATTCATAGCTGCTGCATCTACTAGTTTACAACTTTGTGAGTACAACTTGTCTGAACCGAGCCAGGTGAGCAAAACAAAAACACACAAAGGAAGGGATCTCCTTCAATAGTCTCCATTCCACACACTTTTCCTTCCCAGTCCTCTGGAAAGAAAAATAGGAAATGTATTTCTCTTGGGGTTTTTCCTCTTCATGCTTAATGCACACTTCTGGGATTTAGGTTATTCTGGAGTCCAAACTGGGATATTAGGAAGAAAAAGAAAATACTTATAAACTCACTACCATATTGGCCATACTTTCAATTTTGATTTCTTTTGCCAATTCACCTGCTATCATTTACGTTTTCTGAGTCCTCTCATGGATGCCTTTAAGTTTTTAGTAGTAATCAGTGGGAGATGTAGAGATTCATACTTCATATAGCCAAAACTGGAACGAAAGAAAATTATATTACTTTTTTCTTTCTACTGGTACTCTCCTTTGTTTCTTAATGTTTTGTTGTATTTTGCTTTTCTCTTTGTTTGCTTTGTTTTGTTTCATTTTTATATCATGGGTATATTGCCCTGATATGTTTGAGTTTTAAAATAATTCTCAGGCTTCCTTGCTAAGGTATGTTTCTGTATTCCTATAAATTTTCTGGAGAAAATGGGGGAAAAATTCATTAAGGAAAAACCATTCACAATTGTTTCAAGACATATAATAAACCATAAAGTTGAAGTCAAAATAGTACCCTTTTAAAGATAATGTCTGGTGTTTTCCTTCATGCCTTTTCCATTTTCATTCTTGGACATACTTTTGAAGTAGTTTTTTTTTACTTTAATTAAAATAAGCATTCCACTGCTTTCTATCTAGGAAAGGTGTGGAACTTAGTAGGAAGTAGCCTCCTTTGAACACAGTTTGTAGAAAAGATCCATGAGGACTGCCCCTATACATCCACTCAAATATATACAGCGTGCTTCCTTGTCCAGGGAATTAAACCTAGGACGTCCAGGTGGAGCTGAGTCAATGCCAATTATCAAAAACAAACAAACAAAAAGCACAAAGCACAGTTTTTTTTTTTCAAAGGAATCATATCCATTTGAAGTCTAAGGCAATTGTACTACTGGGATCTGTTGATGACTCTTGTTCCCAGCGCTGTTTCTTTTCAGATAGCTGAAGTCATTAATGAACTTCACATTGAACACTTACTACGTTTGGCACTATGCCAGGTACTGAGGGGACCACAAAGATGAATGAGATGAATCTCTGTCTTCTAAGAGTGGAGGACACACAGTCATGCACAATTAAGAGACTATTTGTCAGACTGTGCTGAGGGCTCTACTTTACAGCAACAGAAGCGGCCTTCTCTGGGCGCACACACAGGATGAGGACGATTCCTCACAGGTGTGAGGAAGGTTTCTTAGGGAGGTGAGGTTTCAAATGAGTTGTAAGGATGCATTAGTCTAGAAGAAAGTGGAGCACACAGAGAAGGTCATCAAAGTACGGATGTAAGTAAAGCTTTGTGGCTTGAAAATTCATGGCTTGGGGGATACAAAATAGTTCAATGTAGCTGGCATGTGGTGCACTCCATTTTGTTTTTATACTTGTGAGTTGGGTTGTATTATTCTACATCATGGTTTGGGTAGTTGTGTGATTTTTTTTTTAAGATTTTGTTTATTTGAGAGAGAAAGTGAGCAAGTGAAAGAGCACATGAGCAGGGGCAGAGGGAGAGGGAGAAGCAGACTCCCCACTGAGCAGGGACCCTGAGATCATGCCTGAACCGAAGGTAGACGCTTAAATGACTGAGCCACCCAGATGTCCCAGCATAGTTGTATAATTAACAAAACTATGGAAACCAGGATTTAGGTTCCAGGTCAATGTACTGTTGCAGGTGTTCCTTAGAGGCAGTGAAGGTTTGTTACTGCTCCTTGCCTTTGCTCTAGCTCCCACTATATGGTACTCCCACTCAGTCTCCTCCCAAAGAACCATGCCATTTCTCTCTCTCTCTCTCTCTTTCTCTCTCTCTCAATTTTGTTTCCACATATTCATAGAGTGGCCAGTAGCTTCTTAAAAGCAGACCTACCTTATTCACCCCAGTGCCCCCAGTCATACTACGATGCCTGTGAGATTGAGTACTATCCCAGCAAGCAGAAAGGAAAAGGTAATATATGCAGATGTCACCGTGGAACCAGGGGGATCTCTGAGTTGAGACAAGGCGTCTCTTTTCCTGCCTGACCACCTTGTAATAACACTTCTCACCTTTCTACCAATTTGTATAAAATCATTAAGTAATAAAACCCAAGTTCTGCTTTAATTAGCTCCCAAAATAGTTGAGCCTGTCTGCTCCCCTCTTTTCTATAGGATTATTTATAGGCATATTTTAAAACTGTTTGGGGAAAAAACAGTGATATCACCTGTATGTGGGTCGTTTTTTCTTTTTTTTGAGAGTTTATTGTTTCAAGTGAAATTTAAAGAAATCTGGGCCAATGCTGGGTATAGGTAATTAGAAATTTAGAGAGATAAGACTCCAGGAACCCTTTGGACTTCATTCTATAATTTTGTATAATAGTACGAACAGCACCTTCTACCTTCATTTTGGAGATTTGGAAGACCTTGGCAGAGGTAAACGTACCTCTCTTATACGTTCATGTTCCTAAAAACTGCTGATGGGTTCCCCTCCTGCTTTTTTTTTTATGGATCTAAAGAAAAAAAATATTTTTGCTGAACAGAAATGAACAAGAGGGGCTCCTGGGTGGCTCAGTCAGTTAAGTATCTGCCTTTGGCTCAGGCTGAGGATCAAGTCTCAGGTCAGGCTCCCTGCTCCACGGGGAGCCTGTTTCTCCCCCTTCCTCTGCTCCTCCCACTTGCTTGTGCTCTCTCTCTCCCTCTCAAATAAATAAATAAAATCTTTAAAAAATGAACAAGAAACTTTTCACCACTGTCAAAAATATTATTTTGATGCCTCTTTTTTTTTTTTAATTTCATAAGGGCTTAAATAGTGCTCTAGAGTGGGAAAGTTTATGAGCTCATGGATTAATCCATCCAGATCCACTCCCTGGCTTTGCTACTAAAACCAGTGCTTCAGTGTGCACTGCTGTATGTTTCTCCTTCTCCACATTGAAAAATAAATGAGAAACTGAAATGCCTAGCAGACTGAATAGAATAGATGGTTGTATATTCCTATAATAAATTACTGTACAGAAGATTAAATGGATGAACTAAATCTACAGAATCACAAACACATGTTACGTGTAAAAGCAAAATATATAAAACTGATTGATGTATAAGAATGATGCCATATGTATAAAGTTTGGCGACATACCAAGCAATCCAGTATGGTTTCTGGTATACGTACACGTGTAGCAAACATACAAAAGCATGTCAATTGATCATAAGCACCAAACAAAGACAGTGATTAATTCTGAGGAGGAAAATGGAGAACAAGGAGGTATACACAGAAGACTTTAAAAATAATAGTAATGCTTTATGGGGTTTTTTGTGTGTTATTTAAAAATTTTTTATTAACA
>CM052804.1:22916307-22970106 GCA_028533885.1 Nasua narica | reverse complement strand
TTTACAAATGACTTTGTCTTTCTGTCTCATCAAGAGAGCCAAAGCTTAAAGTAGGAGGCTTTGAGCTGAGTTCCCAAGAAGGAGCTCAAGCTAGGAGTGATTCTTTCTGATCAGAAGATTTCTCACAGGAGGGAGCTTCTGACCTGAGCCTTGTTCTCAGGGAGGTTTTTGACAGATGAAAGAAAACGAAGGGCACACCAAGGCAGTGGCAACGAGTGACGTGTTTGAGGAGTCGCAGGTGCCCGAGTGTGGCAGAACCGTGAGTTACTAGAACAGAGATGCGGGAGATGAAGTGGAGCAGAGACTGGCTTTCCGAGTGCCAGGCAGGCCATGCTGAAGAAGGAAGGCTTTACAGTGTGGAGAAAAGAGAGGCTTCTGAGGTGATGGCAAAACCCAACCTGTTCAGCAGTGGGGAGAATGACAGAGGTGAGTTGAGGCCATGGGGAAAACCATTCCGAGGTGGCGAGAGGTCAAACACATGGCCCCTTTGAGGTCCAGAAAGATCCAGAAGCAGTGGGACCAGCTTCTTGGCCTCTTCCTTTCCTCTCTCTGTTCTGCTCTTTATTCTTTTCAAGACTTCTTTTTTTTTTTCAAGATTTTATTTATTTATTTGACAGAGAGAGAGATAGTGAGAGAGGGAACACAAGCAGAGGGAGTGTGAGAGGGAGAAGCAGGCTTCCAGCGGAGCAGGGAGCCCAACCTGGGGCTCTATCCCAGGACTGTAGGATCATGACCCGAGCCAAAGGCAGACACTTAACGACTGAGCCACCCAGGTGCCCCTTTTTCAAGACTTCTGTCAAAGCTTTCAGTTTCTTTATGAAGGCTATCACATAATCTACCCAATAGGAGCAAGGCTATTTTTTAAAATGAGATGCAGTATATTCTATGGGAAAGTTGTCTGTAATAGAGCGTCACACTTCCTATCTCTTTTGTGACTTGTGACACCAGGAGAGAAGCATACACTATCTTTTACACAGACTCCCTGGAAGGAATTCGTGTTCTTTCCTCTGGAGCCATAATAGGGTCTCTGTTGAAAGAAGCCTCAGCCCACAATATGCAGCCTCTTTTTAGAACCTTCCAGAGGAACCGCTTTGTGCTTCAAAGGCACTGTGGTCACCAATTTAATAATTTTGAATATCACTGTTGCATAGTACTGTACTCTTTTGCAGTCTCTCCTGTGCATCTTTAATGACCTTCTTCGCTTTCAGAGAAAAGGGGATGAAAGCAATCTAATCTGATCGGGACTTTCTTCCATCCAATCTTTCTCTTACTGAAATGGTGATAGATCGTACAGTCATCAGGGATACGGGGCTGAGAGTCTTGAGAATTCAGGATGCTTGATTTTTAACTTGCTTTAGGATCTAGAGCCATAGCTTTCTTGTCTGTTAAAGGGGGGAAAAAGTGTTATTTAGAAAGCCTCTAAGCTCGTTCAAATCCTAAGTTTATGTGACTGACTCTCTAAGGACTGAAGAAGGACTGTCATCTTTTTCTCAGATTTTATGACCATCTGCTGAGTGCAAAGCAATGGACACTTAAAGCACTTGGTTGGCCTCTGAGAAGTTCTCCCCAATTTATATTTCAAGGGAGAAGTAGGAAAAAAAAAAAGCCCTCAAGTGAAAATACTAAGGAGTTTTGGGAACTTTAAACATATTTAACTTAGTTTTTCTCAGAATGATAAGAATTCAGTAAAGAGCACTGGAATTTGAACCCCAACTTGAGATAGCATATAAGCTTTATCAAGGCAGGCTGTAACACTTTCATTGAAAAAAAAATATATATGTATATATACATATATATATATACACACACACATACACACACTTATCTTTGAACCTCAGTTTCTCTTTCTGTCAAATAGAAATAATGCTTGTCTCAGAGCCAGCAGGGAACAAATGAGATAATGGATTTGAAAACCCTTTCTACAAAGGAATCTCTGAGTACATGGGAGTAATCCCTTGGACTACTAAAATCAGTTTAACTTACTAACTCAGAATTGCTCAGAGTGCAGAGCAAATGTCAGGTGCCCTTCGTGCCCCTCAGTGAGGTTTATTTTTCAGTCCTCACACCTAGCTTTCCTTTTTTTAATTGCCCATTGCAGAGGTGACCCTCAAAAGGCAAGCCAGTGTGGAAGTGCTGCATCCGTCTTTGGGCAGTTTTCCCAAATAGGATGGTGGCTGCTGCTTCTTCCCCTCTGTACATGCACATGAGTCTGTGCTTCAGGAAGAAGAAAACTAAGACAGGAAAGCACCAGAACCAGAGCCAGAAGCCCTGTGTTCTGGGTCTGCCTGTGCTACTAACTCTACCAGCAAGCCCTGGATGAGGCACTTTATTTTTCTGTTTCTCACTAAAAAAGGTGTTGGATACAGTGATCTCTTAGCATCTTCTCAACACTTAATTTTGACCGTTTATTAAGGGTTGAATTGTGCCTCTCCCCACAAAAAATAGCTCATGTGGAAGTCCCAATCTCCAGTCCCTCAGAATGTGACCTTATTTGGAATAGAGTCATTGCAGATGTAATGACTTAAGTCATCCTAGAGTAGGGTGAGCCTCTAATCCTGTATGGCCGGTGTCCTTTTAAAAAAGGGAAATTTGCACACAGAAAATGCCAAGAAAGGCACACCAGGAAAATGCCAAGTGAAGACGAAGGCAGAGATAGGGCCAAAGATTGCCAGCAAACGTCCAGAAGCTAAGGAGGAGGCATGGAAGAGATTCTCCTTCATAGTCTTAAGCGAGAACTGACCCTGCTCACACGTTGGTCTTGAATTTCCAGCCTCCAGACCTGCGACACAATCCATTTCTGATGTGTAAGCCACCTGGTTTGGGGCACTTGGTATGACCCACCTAGAACACTAATTTGAACAGCACTGGAGAGCCAGACCACTGCCGAGAGTGGAAAAATGTAAAAGTTCAAGTTCAAATGAAAGACAACTATCTTACTCTGGGCGTAACTGTTGGTGCAAGCTCACACACTTTGGTTGTAACGGAAAGCAGAATTCCGTTTTAATAATATTGGCAGTTAATGACTTCTTCTTCCACAAAGACGGAGCCTCACAGTGTTCTGACTTGCAGCTCAAGAAACTTAAAACCCCATAAGAAAACCCTTACTCATGCCGCTATATATAGCCAGAGATGAGCACAGCATTTAAAAATGGAGCCCCACTGTACGGGGAAGATACTGTGTTTACAAAATGTTTCCTCCTGGATGCAGGACTCAGCAGTTTCGTGCCACTTATGTTCTCCCTCCCAAAGCAACCTCAGCAGGTTCCGTGCAATTGCCCTGAAGATCAGGTTCTCTTCAGTACAGAAGCGACTCTTAGAACCCAGCTGCATGTATCGATTAATGCAGAGAAAGAAACTCAGGCTTGTGAAAAATGATCTGGGTTATCCAAAAGGGAAGTGCCGGGCATGTTTAATAGGCAGAAGGTAATTCAGTCAGAAGCAATTACCCAAATGTTCATATTGAAGGACAGAAAAGGATATGTATGTGCCTCTGATTTAAAAAAAAAAAAATTCCCAGTAATTAGCTATTCTGCTCTAAGGGGTGTTGTTACTAAAGACAATTGTTAGGTCTTATCTGGGCAACTAAGCCCTGGAAGTTATAAGTTAATTAAATAATGGAGTATTGTATGCAAATGAAGTAACTGAGCTGGGGAACAAGATATTGAGTGATTTTCTCCTATTGTTTGAATAGGGACAAAATGAGCCAGTCATGTCTGTTCTTCCTTGGGCAGTTTTCATCTTCCTTATTGGAAGAAAGGAAGACAGGATCTTAAAGCAGAAATCAGGAGGGAGAAGGACAAATCTGTAGTTCAAAGACAGCTTAGAAAGGTGAACTAATAAAGTCTTTCCCGTGATTGGCTCAATATCTATTGGGGCCATTATTATAGGAATCTTGTGGGAGGCAAGTATGATCCTCCAGAAGGATTTGATACTAAATTACATTTCCTACAATTTAAAAATAATCAGAGCTCTGTATTAGATGGGAATTAGGCTAAATGAATCCAAGTTAGTAAAATCAGGTGAAGAACAATATATATTTGTACCTGCTGCTAGTGATTCCCAAAATAGAATGTGCAAGACAATCCACAGGGATCCAGGAGAGGAATGCCTGTTTATAATACCTGTTTACCTGAGTGCCTACTGTGTGCTGGGAACTGTACATAGGGCAGTGAGCCACAGCAAAGATCAGAGAAGAATCTCTGTCCTCAGGACTTTTACATTCTAATGAGAGGAAACAGATGATCAATAAGAATATTGATAACGTCCTGGAAAAGCAACAGGCAGCACCCTCAAAGTAAGTCATTGAGGAGAGGCTGAGGAAGAGCTGCTTATAGAGGGCAAATCTGGGATTAAGAGAAACCAACAAGGGATGGTGGGACACCTCAGGGACTGCAGGAAGGGAGGAGCTGTCTCCCCCAGGGGAGGGCCCGTGTTCCAGTGCTCAGAAGGGAGAGCGGCAGCTGTGAATGGAGGGGCAGGACACCCACCAGGTTGGGAGAGGAAAGCAACCCTTTCCAGCCCTTGGCTCTGTAGGATAGATAGGGAGGAAGTGCCTGGGCCGCTCGCTCCTCTCTCCCTCCTCTCTCCCTCCAGTCCCCTGCTATGCCTTCTATGGCCCAACTCAAACCAAAAGCCAAGGAGCAAAAGAGCCCAGTTGGTATAATCCATGGAGGACAACCTCCTGGGGCGCAGAAAATGGGGGAGTAAGAGGAATCCCCAGGGTCTGTGGGGAGCACCCAGCAAAGTGCTCTGAAGAGAAATAAAGCAAGAAGGAGGAGAGGGAGGGCAAGGGGCGGAACTAGGGTGGATTTTAAATTTAAATGAGGTAGTCAGGGAAGGCTTTCTGACCAAGTGACACTTGAGCAGAGACTGAAGTAGCTGAGGGTAGGAACCAAGGCGCTGGCTGAAGAAGAAGGGGGGCAGAGATGGTGAGGTAGGAACATAATGGCAAGGTCAAAGGTTGGAAATGAGCCCCATGTGGCTTCATCTGAATGAGAGAGGGTGCTGGCTGATAGGCACTATTTTAGAGGAGATCAAGCACTAGGAGTAATTAATACAATGGCATACATGTCTAATTTATGAACAAATCTTTTTTTTAATTTTTTAAGATTTTATTTGTTTATTTGACAGAGAGAGAGAGATCACAAGTAGGCAGAGAGAGAGGGGGGGAAGCAGGCTCCCCACCGAGCAGAGAGCCTGATGCGGGGCTCGATCCCAGGACCCTGAGATCACGACCCGAGCTGAAGGCAGTTGCTTAACCAACTAAGCCATCCAGGCGCCCCTGAACAAATCTTTTGATACAGAAGTTGAATTCTGGACTCTTTTCACTTTGGCAACCACGGCCATTGACCGTCCGCTTAAGATGTTGCAGATGAAAAATCTTATTACAATGACAGGCTGTGGAGTTGCCAACAAAGCTCTACTAGTTCAGTGCCCATTTTCATAGGTTAGGATTAGCCTGATGTCACATTATGGAACGTGGCCTTGAACTCGGGTCCCCTGAAGTTCCTATTCAGTACTTACTTCCTTGCATCGTGCTCTCCTCCTGCTTTATCACGTGTTAGAGGTCAACTCTGTTAAGAAGGAGCTTCACTGGGGCACCTGGGTGGCTCAGTGGTTAAAGCCTCTGCCTTCGGCTCAGGGCATAATCCCAGGGTCCTGGAATGGAGCCTCACATCAGGCTCCTTGCTCAGTGGGAGGTCTTCTTCTCCTTCTTCCTCTCCCCCTATTTGTTTTCCCTCTCTCGCTGTGTCTCTCTCTGTCAAATAAATAAATAAGATCTTAAAAAAAAGAAGAAGAAGGAGCTCCATTTTGGCTTAGAGAGTAAATGAACATTCTCTGGATGGGAATCTCAGCCACATTTGGAGATCCGTCTTGCTGTCTGCCTTAGAGCCTCCCCCACATGGCACAAAGTTGAAATTTTGACAAAGGAATCAGTATGTAGAAATTTCAAACATATGTGCAGATATTCAAACACTGTCCTTTTCTGACAGGTGCTTACAGTTTGATTGAAGGCAGAGGCACAGAGTTAAAATTAATTCATGAATGGGCTTGAAAATAGAAGTGTCAATGAGACCATAATTAAAGTTTTTGCTAATTCTTCTTTACCAGCTGTGGACTTTAATGTGAGTTGGTTTTCTCTATATTTAGCTAAAAAGTTAAATTTTAGATGCAGTAGCATGTATGCCTTTGAATTAAGTACATTCTGTAAACGTTTTGAGCTTCAAATTGTGGCAAAAGCCTCAAAAAATTGCATCTTAATTGTTTTATGGTTATTGCAATCCCAGCTAAATATGGTGGAAAAAAATCATAGTGTCCCGTTTACATATGTTAAAGGTATTTTGAGTTATTTTAACAGGGCTAATAAAATACCCTTTTAGGGATGACAGTATCCTGTTATTTTATCCTTCTTGAACATTCCCTTTATCTTTCTCTAATTATAAAGCAAATGCTTGCCACTTATAAAAGCAGGAACATCATTCAGGCTAGCAATAGTGATCCTTCAGATGCTTTTTAACAAATGCATTTTTAGGGGCACGTGGGTGGAAGGGGTCCCTGAAAACTGGGACCCAGAGCTTTGGGGAGCACAGGTGTTGGTATCTCAAAGAGAGTGTGATGGAGCCGGTCCTGAGAGTACGGGACAGGAGCCCTGCGAAATAGAACCCAGTGATGCAGCCAGGGTGAGGCCCCATCCCTGGGGAAATGCCACAGGAAGGGGGTGCAGACGGGAAGGAGCAGGTCCTTTATGCCGGCCTTCCAGTGTCCCACTCGAGCCTGCAGAAGCCCGTGGATAAAGGACGCAGATAAAAAACACGGCTGTTGAGCCCAGCAGAGTAGAAGGATAGATTAGAAGCTGTGAGGACCTCATGTGTGTGGGGGGGGGGGGTCATGCCATCCTAAGTCCCAGCATTAAAAGAAATTCCACTGTGTCAAACCCAGGTCTCGCTCAGTTCCCTGGGCCCCTTCTGCTGAAGTTCCAAAGGACAATTGTTCCAAAGGACAATAACCACTAGCAGACAGGCGGATTGTGTGCCAAAGCCCCCAGGAATAAATCCAGATGTGTGTTTGGTCTAACCCCACGTACCCCTCTTCCCCCTCCTTGAGTTTCTGGGGCTTTCCTAGAATCTTTGGAAAAGGTGGGCTTTGTATTCTTCTGGGTCTGACTCCTGCAACTGGAAATAAACCCCACTATGTTATACCGTAGGGATTTGCAAGAAGTGTTTAGAAGTTCTCAGAGAGGCTGAAAAAGGCCATCACAAATACCTCCTGCCTCACCTTGGGATTCCCAAGATCTGGGAGGTACACCGTGGCCTCTGCCAATGACATTGCTGAGTGAGGGTCGGAAGAAGCACAGTTTCTAGTCAGAAAGAGGTAATGACTTAATCTTTGCTACAGAGCAAACACGGTGGTGTTAAAACATGGCATGCAAAATTTTACTCTAGCTGGAAAAGGACCCCTGTCTCACATTAAGAATGCAGACTATAGTGTCATATTAAGTGAAGTTAAACATCTGTCTGTTTGCTGGGAGAATAATTTCCCTGAGTATAATGTGCCTTCACAACTGAGTAGGAATATTTGCACAGCACTAATATAGTCTGCAAAGAGACCCACAAGGTCATGTCTATACCAAAGAGAACAGATGCTCTGTTTACAAACCTCAGGTAGGTGAACCACTGTCAGATCTAATGAGACCCTTCCACGTACTGCTCTACCATTTACCAATTTCTACGGAAATGTGGGCTGTTTCTTTCAGTCTTTCGCCACCAGACTGATGAAGGTAGCTCAGAAAGTCTAGATCAAGTGTTTTTTGCCATGTGAAGATGCATCCTAAAATCAAGATTCTGCATTCTAAAAATACACCCAAAGGCCTCTGTGGAATAAGGTAGATTTCAAGTACAGAAATTCATAAATAATTGTGTTCTAAAAGCCAAGTAGAAAAAGATCTTATTTGAGAGGATGGAAGTATTAATCATTCATTATTTCTTTTTTTTTTTATTATTTTTCCCTCTGCTTATCAATCTTTTATATTTCAGTTAAGATATCTAAATTGTTCTCATGGACAGGAACATGTGAGTGTATACGTGTGTGCCTATGAGAGCAAGAGAGCGTGAGCAAGAGTAAGAGAACCCTCCATCCTGTGGTGTGGTGGCATTCATTCAGTTCATGCATTCATCAAACCATTGGTATCACACCATAAGCTACAAGAACTATTAGGACATAACAACATGGTTTCTACCACTATTGTAAGAAGTGGCATAAGAGAGATAAGGGATATAACAGAATTTCAGAGGAGAAAGGGAGTACGACTTCATGAGGCAGAAGGGGGCATTGAAAGAGATTCCCGAAAGAAGAAATACTTGAGTCCAGTCTTGGAATGACTAGGGTTTTTAATGAGTAGGAGTATCAGGGAAGGAGCATGGTTCTGACGAAGAGACAAAAGCCCCAGGTCACCTGGGGTTGACCGTTCTTGTCCGGCTAGAGGCCATGGTGTGGGAGGAGGAACAGTGGGAGGTAAGCCCCAAAGACAGGTTCCTTCCAGACGGTGGAAAGTTTTGAGAGCCTCACTGAAGGAGTCCCTGAGAGACAATGAAACAGTTAGATTCAATGCCAGGAGTGGGGCACCTGGGTGGCTCAGTCAGTGAAGCATCTGTCTTTGGCTCAGGTCATGATCCCAGGGGCCCGGGATCAAGTCTCCTGTTGGACTCCCTGCTCAGAGGGGAATCTGCTTCTCCCCTTCCCTCTGGCCCTCCTCCCAGCTTGTGCTGTCTGTCTCACTCTCTCTATCTCAAATCAATAAATAAAATCTTAAAAAAAAAAAAAAAGATTCAGTGCCAGGAAAAGGAAAGCAGGGAGAAACTGAATGTTATAAGACCTCCTAGTGGGTGATTATCTTAGACTAGACGGGAGTTTCAAAAGGTGTACAGAAGGAATGGAAAGGGACAAACATGGAAGAGACTTCTTTCTATGTGTTTCATGAATTCTGGGTTCTTTCCCCAGCTGTCTTTGGAGTCTTCGCTGAGGTGGCCAATGGCCTGAGCCTTGGGACCTTTGTCACATGATCTTGAGGTCATGTTGGTGGTCTGTTAGCTCTTCTCACCATATGATTTTTCCCATATTCCCTTCCACTTTGTTTTTATATATTTTTAAAATTTTTTTACTTTTTATACTTGCCTTCTATCAGTTTTCATCTGGCCTGACTCTGATTTTGCACAAGTCTCGAGCATTCCTCCACCCCTCCTAAGAGTATTTTTGCGTGTGTGTGATCATAAGGGCCGAGCTGTAGTTCAGACTGTATGATTGTGGTAGCAGAGGTAGACCACAAGGAAGTGAGCAAAGGAAACACAGACTCCATGGGGAGGGAACGGGGAGGGAAGGAGGCTGCAATGGCAGGTGAAGAGATATGGAAAACCAATTTCACCTACCTCAAAATTTTGCAGAAGGCTAGCTCCGGTAAGTAGTTTAATCTTGATCCTTTGATCAATCAGTCCCAGGAAATGAGATTGCTAATCCCTGTGTTAAATGGCAGAACTAATTGGTGTGAGGAAAGAGCAAACTCAGTTTAAATGGATTTAACTTGCAGCTTCTAGAAGATTCTGGTGCCCATGAGATCCAAGAGCCTGAGCCTTGCTGAAACTTCTCTTCGCAGCCTAGAGAGCGAGTATGCCTTTGCTGAAGCTGAATTCAGTGTCAGATGATAAAATCAAACATTTGCCATCGGTTTCAGTTTGTCTTCAAAGAGATGGGAAGGCCTAGGGTGTCCTGGCAGGGACAGTCACCCCTTCCTTGATGGAGCCCCAGCCCTCCAGGGAGCTAATGCTCTGAGCCGCGGGACCTCAGACCTCCTGACACTTAAAAGTGCAATCTCTTTTAAACATCAATCAGCATCGGAACCTCCTGTTATTTGTTTCCACCTCTTTGGTTTTCCTCGAGATTGGTATAGATTTGTTAGCCAATTAGGATGAAAACCAACCAATTAACTAAATCCCTATTAACTTCTCATGTCCAAGGGCAGGGATGAAAAGGAAGAATTCTTGCTCAATATATTGAGGTTCTTTATGTTTCCTGTTTGGCAGTAGCTAAGTATGATCCCCATTTCTTTTCTTACGAGGGGAAGGTATCACCTGCATTTTATGCCTCGGTGTGCCCAGATCATCCCGGTTGGCCCAGAAATTTGGAAAGTGGGTGCAGAGAGGCAGATAGGTTTTTTTGTCTTTTGTGGGTTTTTTAATTATTATTATTATTTTTTTATTATTCCTACTTTCAAAACAGATATGATAAGAAAATGAACCTCAGTTTAACAGAACAGAATTCTTTGGAAGGTTAAAATTTGGCTCAAATAAGCAGTCTTTGTTTTGTTTTGTTTTAATTTTTTTTTTTTAATTGTGAAAGTACTACCTCTTCCTTATAGAAAGCTTGGGACATACAAATGTACTTATGTACACATTACTATTCACCTGTAATTCCACTGTCCAGCCATGTTATAGAATATTCCACTTCTAGCCATGTTTTGGTTATTTTTTACCCTCCAGTAAAAAATACCCTCCAGTTGTATGTATTTGAAACAATATTCTATATAAAAATTTGCTGTATAGTTAACGATGGCCCAAATATTCTTTATGTGAACCCACCTAATTTTCTAAACCATCCCCCTATTATTGCTGCACATTTGATTTGTTTCCAGCACTTCATTATTATAAGTTATGTTCTGATGAACATCTCTATGCACATAAGTCATTTTTTTGTTTTTAAATGCTGTTTATGGTTTCTAAAGTAATGGTGAGTGGACTCTTCTGGTGACGGGAGGGGAGGCTGCCACAAAGCAAGCCATGAAGAGGTGTGCTCTGCTTGGGGGCGGTGCCCATGCTGGAGGTCAAGGGCTGGTCAAAATGTCATGTGTCTGATTCATCGACTCTCAAATGGAGAAACGAGATAGTCTTGGTATATCCACAGGTGAGCAGACTTTTGGAGCTGATTGGTAGTTATGAAAGTGGCATAGGCCAACAAATAAGCCATCATGACAATTTACTTCATAATGGGGAAATTAAGACCTCCCACCCTTCAGTAACTATTTCTGTCCACCACCTAGAACTTTTTTTTTCTTTCTTTCTCGAGATTAGAACACTTAGGAATGTTTATCCAAGGATTGCTTGGAGGACAAGGAGTTAGAACAAAAGACAGTAGATAAAGTTGAGGGCTATGGTGAGCCCTGGTGAAATATTACTACCATATTCCCACCAGGAAAGGATTTTTCCATGCCATTCTCCTGTGACAAGGCAGGAAGCACAATGTGGGAGTTTCTATTTTAGTCTTTCTTATCGACCCCTCAGTTGATAACCTTTTTGCCCTTGGATCTTTCCTTGTTCACAATGTTGACCTTTGAATCTGGTAGACTCACCTTCTCCCAATAGATGTTAACTTTATCAGCTGGCTTTTCCCATTCTTACGGTCTCTGAGTGACCAGCGTAGGAGGCAGCTGGGCTGCCTATTAATAATGCAGATCCCTGGGCTCCACAGTAAATGTATTTAATCAGAATCTCTAGTATAGGGGTCCCTATTCGGCTCTTTTGACAAACTCCCCATTGTTGCGTATCCTTAAAGATCAAGACTCAAAGTGAGTAAGCGCACCTGGTTCTTAAGGGGTACAGGTATGGAGCAGACTTCTTGGCTTTGAATCTCAACTTGACTATCTTCTCTCTGCGAAACTTAAGCTTCCTCTGCCTCAATCTCCTCACCTGTTAAATGGAGATAATGGTTGTGTTCACACGATATGATAGTTGCAAGGATTCGATGAGATAATACACACACACACACACACACACACACACACATAAACACTTAGGACAGGGCCTGAAGTGGAGTTAGTGCTTAATAAAAGTTAATTATCCAATCACTGCATTCATTAGTCAACTCTCCATAGAGCATGCTACATAGACCTTTGACTCTGCAGCCATCTTCTCGTTTCCCCTTCTTTTTGAACATTTATCTACCCCCCCCCATTTCCTCACTTGGACCAGTATTAACTGAGTGCCTCCTCTACTCACAGCTTCTTGCTGTGTCCCCAAATTAATGATTCATCACTATGCTAAGACTCCATTGGTGTCCCTTTATGGTGACCAGTAATCCAACAACTTCGTTGTTGTGTCTTGCTTCCTAGAAGATCACAGAGAATTTTAAAAGGTTGCTTCCTTCTGAGAGAAGAGGGTATACATTCTCATATTTGGGGACCCAGACTACACAAGGGTTTTGACTGACCTGCTAAATTGGCTTGTTGGTGAAACCGTGTACCGCTACACAGGAAGTAGCAGAATTGCATGTTTTGAGAACATGCTTTATAAACTTTAAAGTGTTGCAAAAGTGAGGGCTTTGCTGATTTTTCTGATTTCCCAATGCACAGACAGAGGCAAGAAAGGCAGGAGGGGACAGCGCTATGACAGGCCCAGAGCTGAGGTTGAGGCTGCTTACAGAGGATGTGTTCAACTTTCAAGGATGTGTTCACTTCTGATTAAATTTCTGAGCCGTCCTTCCTGACTCTCTTAGGCATTTTGGGCCTTCAAAACTCAAATGCTCTTTTAATCTCTTGTCACCATGAACTGGTGTTTCCTTGGGGCACTTCAAATTCTTCTCAGTGAAGACCAGGGAGCCGCCAACTATAATGAGGAAACTTCAGATTTTTGCTGTATCAAAAAGATGATGTTGGACTTTAATGTCCCAAGCCATTGATTCAAGGGAGTCTTCGAAGCTGGATCAGTCACTAAAAGAAAGTTTCACTTAAATAGGCATGAATTTCTTTCGATACACTGTCGTGGATCTCCTAGAGAGGCTGCAAGTTGGAGTATAGTTTGTTAAGTACCTCACTTTTTTCCTTAGGAAGTAATAATAAAGCAAAGGCCAACATTCATGCTGTATGTTTGAGCAAGCATTACAACAAAGGTCTATTCCTTGGCATTTAGTATGTGAATTTGAGTTGTCCTGTCAGAAGAGCAAAACTGAAATCCAGAGAGCCAACAGACCAAGAGAGTGCTGGCCATTCGTAAGCATATTGCACTGCAAGCATGAATAATTAAGAAATTAAGAATGTGTAACAGTTTACAAAGGACTTCTGCATTTGTTTATTACCGAATCTTTATATGGTACTGTGTGGAAATGAGCAATGCCTTCAAAATGGAAACATAAGTACCAGCGGAGTTTTTATATTCTAAAGCCATGTTGACCAATGTCAGGGTCTTCTGTGGTGGTAGTATTCTAGTCCTTCTTGCAATCTGACCATTTGATGTAGCCTTCAGTCCACCTTTCGTGATCAGTACAAGGATGGATCAAATGGCTGCCCCAGGTCTATACTTTTGAAAGCTTGGAACATACCATGCTCATGGACATACAAATTAATAAAATGCTCCTCTGTCTCCTTATTGGTTAACTCATGAAATTCTTTTATTCTCCTTCCTACTGCCCACTGCAAATCTCATCAGTAATCTACTTTCTTTCTTTGCTTTTGCGTCTTGAATCATTCTTTTTTCCTTATTCCACATGGCAAGCCAACTTTGAATTTTTGTCTTGATAAGAATACCGTCAGATTTCTACCATGTCTGGTATTCATACTTCACTACCTGGACAAATAAGACCATGTCACCAGGATCAGGCCTTTTCTCCCACTTCATCTGGGTAAAGGGATCAGACATGAAATAGACATCCTGAGTAAATGCCTAATCCTGAGCCTTACAGTGGATGCTCAGTAAAATGACAGATCACCCCACTCTTCACCCTTTGCCTTCTTTTTCACTAGCGTATATCAGGTTTTGAATACTTTTTATTCCTTTTTTATTCAAACAACATTGCTTGTGAATTTACTAGTTCCCAGGCACTGTGCTTAGTGTGGTGACTTAGAGACAGACTGTTCTCAAAAAATGTCCATTGTAATTGTGGGGACAGGCATGTACAAAATTACAAGATGTGAATGAGTGTTGGAAGATAGGAGTGCCCAAGTTGCACACGGGTGGTCATGTGACTCTAGCAGGAAGAGTAGAGGGAGGAGCAGATGGGGAAAGGAACCTGCATCTTGAAAGAGGAGACCGTGCTCTCTGCATGTGCCATTGGGAAGGGCATTCTAGGCATGGAGCCACTGCAGGCAGGGTGTGTTAGTGAACCTGCAAGGAGCTTCCTAGGGCTGGGCATATGTTTGGGCCCTGGGTGGCAAGGAGTGTCAAAATAGCACTAAATCTATTTCCCTGCTGGTATCTTTTCAAATACAAATCTTTTTATTTAAAAACCCCTTCGAGATATTTAATCTTGGTCAATCACTTCATGAATCATCTTTTATGATCCTGGGTCCTGTAATCAAGTGCTGTGCTACGTTTGAGTTTCTGATGTTGAAGTGCTTTATTCTACTTAGGAAATGATAATAATGCATTTGCAAAACAGCGAACAATATAGCCATGCATAGTTAAGTACAAAATGGTCTGGCATCAACTGGCTTCCCTAGAAATCCAGAATGATGACCTTGAACAGTAGAGAATGACTTAATGGAGAGATTGGGATTTAAATTAAGAATTGTAGAATGTGTAGGATTTTATTACAGGAAGGTCAAGAGAGAAAAGAAGAATAAAAATGTGGGATCTAAAAATTCTAACTCTTAAAACTAAAGAGTAGACAGGTGGTTGCTAGGGGCTGGGAGGGGGAATGGGGCTAAATAAGTCACAGGGAATATACTTTCAGTTATGAGATCATTACATTCCAGGCATCTAATGTATAGCATGGCGATTATTAATAATACTGTGTTAAATACATGAGATTTGCCAAGAAAGTAGATCTTAAGTGTCTTTAACACACACACACACACACTTACACAACTATGTGAGTGTGTTAATTAATTTGGTTGTAGTAACCATTTTTAAATGCCTATGTACATTAAATCATCACATTATATACCTGAAAAAAGTCACATCATAATCCTAACATATGCAATTTTTACTTGTCAGTCATATCTTAGTGAAGTTGGAGGGAAAGAAGCACAGAAGTAGGAATGAGCACACTGTGTTGTGAGAGTATAGAAATGAAACAGAATGATGTGCATCCATTCATCCCATAAATTGTATTAAAAGGACTGTAATATGACAAGCACTGGCAGGAAAATGGAATGCAAAGCAGACAGCACCATCCTGCTCTCTCTCTTCCATCCATCCCTTTGTGTATCTACTCATTTCATAAATCATTATTGAGTGACTACTGTGTGCCAAGCATTGGGAATATAATGGTGGCATCAAACCAGAGCCCTAGGGCCACAAGGAAAAGTCTAGAGTAACCTAACCCTGACCCTTGCCGTGTACTAAATTCTGTTATGGACCACAGATCTGGCACGATTTCCAGACCTGGTTCTTCCTTGTGTGCTCAGCTGTCATGCCATTTGTGAAATGGAACAGACCCTGGAGCTGAGGAATTTATTTAAGGAATTATTGCAGAGAATAAGGTACGTGGCAGGGGAAACCTGGCTTAGGCTAGAGGTACCAAGGTTGGATAAGGGGCTTTTTAAAGGAAAGAACTCACCTAGATTTGATTGTTCATAAAATTTTGACAGAGATCTAAAGTTAGGGAGATGCCTGCATGGTTTCTTGCCTGCTAGGAAGCATGTTGATGAAAAAGTCAAATAGAAAAGTGAAGAGAAGTTAAATGTGTTAGTTAAGGAACTCTATCAGAGAAGCTAAATCTGATATCTTAGTAGAAAACACACTGCAGACTTATTGGACAGTCCACTCTAGAACAAAATCAGGAGAAGACCAACAGGCTGTTTGTGTGTCTTTGTTCCATTTTGTGACTGTTTCCATTGTGTTTGGGCCCAAGACTCATTGATGGCATGGCGATGATTTCTCCTGATGTATCATGAAGATAACAGACTCGTTATTTGTGCAGATGATAAAGAAAGCACCCTATACATGCCAAACTAAAGGTAGACTGGAACAGCTGGGGGTTTCTGTGGGATGACACAGATGTGAACCCAGTGAGATGTTTCAAAAGGCTGAGATACCCACTGCTGGGATGCGCTGAGGCGAGGCTGATCTCCTCACATTTGGGTAGCCAAGCTTTCCCCCATTGACATTTGTATAAGGGGGTGATTTTGTGCACCTGTACGGAGGGGGGAGAGGGAAAAGAAATTGTTTACACATTCAACTAGATCAAGGACAGTGTAGTCCAAGATACCGAGATTTTTCCAGGATTTTAGAAGGGTTTCACCAGGCGTTTGAATTTATGGGAAATTGCTGGCAGATACTCTATTAGTGAACTTTTCCCCAAATTTCCAAAGGCTGCAGAAGATCAGCTACTTTCACTGGCAAATGCTTTTTTACCCGGTGTTCGAATCTCATGCCCCAGCTGGTTTCAGCATTAGTGATACGCACTTCTTGAAGCCAAGAGGATGCAGCTTTTATATAAATTTCAAGTAGTCATGTGGTTATTCAGAGACATCAGGCTGGTCATTTTCTTTGAAGTTGAATGGGTGGAAATAATTAATGAGCTGGTTTATTGACATGCATTGAGACATTCTTCTCTTTGTGGTTTCAATTACTAACTGGAGTCGACTAATTTCAGATTTTATCTGAAGCACCAGTAATTACACAGGGCAAAAAAAATTTCCGCTGAAATACAATTGGTAACGCTCAACACCATTGTCAGGCTTAAATCTTAAACATAAGACAGACACACAGGGCTCGATGCCTACATAAGCCAGACTGTGTTTCATACCTTCCTGTGGGTTCTCAAGAACAAGTCATCCTGACTCACTGGCGAGTGAATTCTGAGAAAGCAAAATATTGAGGAGAAAAAAACGTTGGCAGCTTAGTTCTACTGAGCTCTGTGCTCAATATGGGATGTGAGAGTCAGACCGGGGTTCGAGGCACCACCAGCTCAGCTGTGTGCTCGCTGGATGTCCTTGGGTAAGCCACTCAATTCTCTGAGCTTCAGTTCCTCATCTGTAACACAGGACACCTGATAGCTATCCCTGAGAACTACGGTTAGGAATCATCTGATGTAAAGCTAGCCTCTTTCCAGTCTCACGCCAGTGGCAGTAATCCATGGCTCGATGTGTAAGTGGACTGGCTGTGAAGGGTTTTGCCTTTTTTTTTTTTTCTAATTTTCATGGTCATTTAGATGGACACAAGTATTTAGCGAAGTGTATCTTCCTATGATCCTGATTTTACAAATAAGGGGACTGAAGCTCAAGAAAAAATGTGTTTGGCTCAAATCAGTGGACTGGGATAGGAAGGAAGGGTAACACAGAGGTTAAGATCGAGAACGCGGCCAGATGACCTGAGTCTGGAATCCTTGACTTCACCACTGGCAAGATGGGTATTTTGTGTGACTAAGTCTTGGGCAACTTATTAATGTCTTTGTGCGTCAGATACCTATAAGACCTGGTAAGAATTAGGAGAATAACAAGATCTACCTCCTAGATTATTAAATGAGCTAATGAATGGAAAATGCTTAGTGTGGTGGTCAACACATGGGAAGCACTCAGTAGATGGGACTTTTATTAGTAGAAGCAGGACCTGGTTCCACTGGCCCTAAGTACTGTGCTATTTTTATCTTGGTACCCTGTCTTCTAAGGAGTCCATTCTGGAATTTCTTCGAGTGTGCCTTTTGCACGTACAGTGCTTTTTTGAGGAAAGGGGCAAACACTGTCCTCTCTATCATGTATGATTCAAGTACATAACTACCTGTCTTCATAGGTGGGTCATATAGCCTCTAATGATCTGGTGTCCCCAAGAACACTGCATCTGTGTTCCATATCTAGATTCACTAATCCTTGCAGGTTACCCCCGAGCTCAGGTATTTATGGTGCCCTAGAGGTAGCAGGGAAAGAGAGCAGGCTTTTTTTTTTTTTTTTAAGATTTTATTTACTTATTTGACATAGTGAGAGAGCACAAGCAGGGGGAGATGCAGAGGGAGAGGGAGAAGCAGGCCTCTTGCTGAGCAGGGAGCCCAGTGTGGGGCTCAATCCCATATTCTGTGATCATCGCCTGAGCTGAAGGCAGACACTTAACTGACTGAGCCACCCAGGTGCCCCTGAGAACAAGCTTTTTTTTTTTTTTTTTTAAAGATTTTATTTATTTAAGAGAGAGAGAGAAAGAGAATGAGAGGAGAGAAGGTCACAGGGAGAAGCAGACTCCCCACTGAGCAGGGAGCCTGATTCAGGACTCGATCCTGGAACTCCAGGATCATGACCTGAGCCGAAGGCTGTCGCTTAACCAACTGAGCCACCTAGGTGCCCCCGAGAACAAGCTTTTTGATCAGGAAGTCTGATCTTATGAATTACCATAAATGTTACTGTACTCAAAACAATATGGCACGGATACAGAAATATACAAATATGTGGAACAAGCTCGAAAGTCTGGAGGAAAACCTAATATATATAGGAACTTAATATGTGGTTAAACATTCATTTTGGTGGAGGAAGATGATTTATTTGATAAATAATACTCGCATTAATCACTTTCTATCTTGGAAAATCTTAGACCGCCATCATAGCATATGCAACTTCATCCCTTATAGATTTTAAAAGTCAAATTATAGAAAGTATAATGATATAAGTAGTTTTTAATAATTTAGAAAGATTTATATAATCTGTATCTAGAGATACACTCTTAAGTGATAGAGGAAACTCAGAAACCTTATAAAGAAATAGGTCAATATATCCACCCATATAAAATTTAAAAATCCCTGTATAGGAATACCCAAAATGAGGTTAAAAGCTAGATAATAAGTGAGGAGAAAACGTTTACAGGACATGACAAAGAGTAAATGTTTCTACAGTTCAAATTACAGCAAACGTTTACATGAAACATATAAATAACCCAGAGAGAAATGCATGAAGAATATTTTCAGAAGAGGAATGCAAATAGCTCATGAGCGTGTGAGGGGATGCCGGACCTCAGCAGCAGTTAGGAAATGAAAATTAAATCAATGAGATCTCATTTTGCCTGTTAGAGCTCCATAAATAAATAAACAAATAAATAAATAACATCCAGAGCTATGGAGATTATGGGGGAAAGGGACACACACGTAGCTGATAGGAGCATAAATATTTATAGACACTGCCAGTATCTTTTAAAGGAACCTGGCAACATCTATTAAAACATGTGCATACCTTGACTGGACAGTACTACCTTTAGGGAATCTTTCCTTCCGAAATGAAAGCATTCATGTGAAAAGTATATGAAAAGCTTGGTAAAATAAAGATGGAAATCACCTTCCTGTCTTTCATCTAGGGAATGGCTGAGAAAAGTGAAGTACATCCAAACTATGGAAGCTCAGTCACCTAACATGTGAGTGAGAAGCTCTAAGGAACACTGACAGGGAGGCCATCCGTGGCATATTGTTACTTGAAACAAAAAGTCATTTTACAGGGGGCGCCTGGGTGACTTGGTGGGTCAAGTGTCCGATTCTAGGTTTCGGCCAAGGTCATGATCTCAGGGTCATGAGATGGAGCCTGTGTCGGGCTCTGTGCTGAGCGTGGAGCCTGCTTGAGATTCTGTCTCTCCCTCTGCCTCTGCCCCTCCTCCCCACCCACCCCTGCCCCCAGCCCTGCTACTATGGGTGCTAAATAATTAGTTTTACAAATAGAACCTCTCTAAATATATGGATATGTATTTGGGCATGCATATGTGAGTTTAGTGAAAGATGCCTGTCAAAGTGTTCACACCGATTATCTTAAGATGTTCCTGGAAGGAAGAAGAGGGAGATAATTACCACTTTATCTACACACTTGCGTATCACTTCACATGCTACCATCCATGCTTTATTTTTTGCTTGTTTGCATGCATGATGTTTGTTTGCTCTAAAGAAAGGAACTGATCGCAAATTCTAGTCACTGTACTTACTAGCCAAGTGACCTTGGGAAGTCCCATAACCTCACTAAGTCTTATTTTTCTCATCTATAAAATAATGATAATAGTATCTTCCAGAGTTGTAGGGAGGATTAGGAAGATAAGATATGTCAGGTTCGTGCTGCGGAGATTATGGAACGTGATCGGCAAATGCAAACCCCCTCTTCCTTTCTCTACCCCCTCCAGTGATGTTTTCAGACATGCGAGCCAGTCCCCACATTGGAACCAACAGGTAGATGAAGGTGCTATACAAACAATTAATCCAACAACTTCCAAAAGCTAAATAAAAATGGATGTCTCTGGAATTAAAACCACTGTGAGTAATTCACATTACTGTTCACTCCGCCCCATTCATCCAGACACTGAGAGTTATGGATTCAAGAAATAATTGCACATGGCGCCTTCCGGGTGTGAAGTTAAGTGGTCAGTCCTATGATCTAGACAGCACCCCACTCTGAATCCAGGTTGGGCTCTGGGGGCATCTGAAAGCTTCCTCTCCTCCCCCTCCTGCCTGGATCCCTCACCTTTTCCCTTTCTAGAACACTGCAGTGGGGGAACCAGTGTTGGGGGCCACACCATCCTCCAGGATCCCTTCACTGGACCCCTCCTCCAACCCTCATGGAGTACTTCTTATAAAAACCACATGATGCTAGACCTTTGATAAACATGTTCCCACTAATCTTCCCAGCCTCTGTGAAGCAGCTAACACCCCCATTTGAGAAATGGAAACACCAAGACTACAGAGTGGAGCCACCTACTCAAGGATATGGTAGCTCATGATCTTTCTCCTGTACAGTAATACCCCCCAAATTGGGGAAGTGAGAAGACCCAGTGGCTTAAGGGCTCTCTCTGCATGGCAGTTGTTTAGATTCCAGTGATAGGGCATCTTGGGTGCTAAGAATGGAAGGTGTCTCTGAGTGAGGGAGAACTTTTGACTTTTAACTAGTTCTAAGACTTTTGTGGGTTGCAGCCTCTGGTCATACTTGCAGGCTGAACTCCAATATCCCCTCTAGTAGGAAGGCTTATCCTAGTAAGTAGACCCTGAGGAAAGGGTCACAGTCAGTTTACTCCCTTCTCTGAATTTAAGCTTTAACATGCACACACCTTAATTATAACACTTACCATCTTTTATGGTAATTGTTCGTTAGCGTGCCCATCTTCCCACCATATGGGGTGTCCTTAAGAGTGGGGGCATTTTCTTTTAATCTGACTCAGTGGAGTTGTTCATTAATTTGCAGATGAATGCACAACTTAATGATTATGTGTTAAGTAGGTTACTTTGCAACCACTGAGAGGTCCCCAAGTGAGAGAATGAGAAGCCCTCGTTAGACGCCCTTTATGAAATATGAATCAGAGGACGAGCAGTGGAAGAAGAATCCAGAAGCAAGAGAGTTATTCAAACGCTATTCCTCCTATGAAATAAATCTGAAATCAGAAAGGGGCCAAAGCCTGCAGCAGTGGGTATTTTAAACATGCTTATTAATAATGGCTCAAAGTGGAGATTTATTACAGTTGAGAATAGGGAAAGGGACAGTAAATCAGCATTGGTGAGGAAAAGAGCAAGGGAAAGATATGAGTTCTTATTTAAAATGTATTCATGTGCTTTATAACCCTAAAGTAGAGATTGCTATATTGAAGTGGAAGGCTTTATTTGTAGGATTGAATTCACCAAAGATACGTTTTATGCCAGTATTCATTTTCCCATCTTTCATTTGCTTTCCTTTGGCCGAAAAGTTGGGGACTTAGTTTATTGCTTGAAAGCAAGAAAAGATTGCCTTAGTGGAGTCTCTTCATGAAAATATTCCTTGCTTTGAATGGTGACTTGTAAAGTGCTCGTAGGATCCTAGGAAAAATGCTATTTTATTGGCACATATGTTGAAAAGAATAGTTTTTAAAACATTCAATTAGTTCTGCCTTTGAGATAGAATTTAAACAAATCCAAAGCAATAGGATTAAATTCACGTAAAAACCCAACTGTTGCTTGGGAACAAATTCTTTTCCCACTCCAACTACTCTAAGGATAATCAAGCTTACTCTTGGCTGTATTCCAGCCAAGGCAGATACATGCTTTTAATTCATCAATCAATTCATGGTTCTGCCTTGCCTAAAACTCTCAGTGGCTTTCTAATACAGTAGAGTAAAGTACAAAGTCCTCGCTGTGGTCAGCAGAGCCCTGAAACATCGGTCCCTTGTCTATCCAGCCAACCTCCTCTCTTCTCGCCTTCCCTCTCATCTGGTTCATCAGGTTCAAGGTAACTGACTTCCTCTTGGTTCCTTGAACACATCAGGCTCTTCTCTGCCAAGACCAGCTCCGCTCCCCTATCTTGGACACACCTTTCCCTGCCACTCTTCAAGCACGACTCCTCTCAATTCTTCCATGGCTCCTAGATGTCACTTCCAGAGAAATTATCCCTGACCATTCTAGGCTACCTCTCTATCCATGCTTTATTCTATAATCTGCTGCTATCTTTTTAAATTTTTTTAAAAGAGATTTATTTGTTTGTTTATTTGTTTGTTTGTTTATTTTAGAGAGAGAGAGAGAGTGGGAGATAGCACCAGCTGGGGGAGGGGCAAAGGGAGAGGGACAAGCAGGCTCCCCGCTGAGCAGGGAGCCCAGTGACGATGCGGAGCTCAATCCCAGGACTCTACGATCATGACCCCAGCCAAAGGGAGACACTTAACCAACTGAGCCACCCGGGTGCCCTAGTACATTGACTGTCTTAATTGTCTCTACAGTGTGCTCACCAGAAGTGCTAACTATGATAAACAAATGCAAGTGTGGAGATAAACAATATCTCCCCCCCACATTCCCCACTGGGCTGCAAGATCCCTGAGAGCAGGAGCTCTTTTCCTTCGTTGCTGAACTACCCAGAAGAGAGCAGGGTCTGACATGCAAGACGTCCTCAGCAAATATTTGCTACATGAGTTCTCGGTGTCAGGTCCAACGCTGGCATGTCATAGGCTGTCAGTAAACACTTTTTAAGTGATTTGTCTTGCTGCTGTAGGATTTAGCAAATTCATGTAAGCTGCATGAATTAATTCCCAGTGCCAAACTCCCTACCCACAGCCGCATGGACTCTGCAAGTTCTGCCGAGACAAGAAATGAAAATTCAGGACACATAAATAAAGAGGATGCCTAAGAGCTCAGACAGACTCTGGGGCATCATCTCTAGGATCCAAAGAAAAAAAAAGGTCCCAGGGCAAATGTTAACTCTCAGTATCAGACTCGAGTCCTCTGGTTCCTTGCTCTCCTGATCAGTTTCTTGTTTCGGTGAGAACTTTCCCATTTTTGTATGGGGGCTACCATGATGTGTTAATAAACTAAACTGGGGCTTTTTTTTGGTTCGTTGGTTTTGAACAAGCAGCTGATAGGTTTTGCTTTGGGTTTTCCACGGCTCATATTTTAAGCAGCCGAAATCCTGGTCACTGGGCTTCTTTCACAGCTTGCTGCACCCAGAGCCAAGAGACCGTTTGGGATTTGTAGTTTATGGTAGCAATACAGCATTGCCATGGGGGAGATGTTTTGGCAAAAGAGCACAGTGCTGCGATGCAGCCGTTAAGGGCCACTGTTTGGGCTCTGCGAAAATCAATTTGCAAAAATATCCAGGTCTGCTGTGTGTTCTAGTTTATATGTAAATTAGAAGATTGTGGGAAAAGGATGCCAGGGATGATGCCATTCAAACAACTTCAGACCAGTTGTCCATTCATTGGGTAGAATGACTCTCACTCAGTTTTACTTTATTTACATTTGAGGGGTTTTTTTTTCTTAACGATACGTTGCGTTCGTCAAGCTAGAAAAAGGCACAGCATTAGCCAATAAGCCACAATAACTGATGCTTTTAGAAAAAATGACAGAGAGCTTAAAAACTTGATTTATTGGGACAGTCATGGAAACTAAGAGAAAAATAATTCAACAGTGATTCTCTAAATTTGGAAGTAGAAGCTGTGTCATAGCCTCCCAAGACGCCACCTCTGCCCACAGGGGTGACACGGGGTGTGTAGCAACCTCAAGGATCAATAGCATGGAGGATAGTTAAGTGTCAGAATCAGGCGATAATGTTCTGCCCAAATCCAGAGGGAGAGTTTCTTACTCTAAATCCTGAAGCCTTCGTTCGCAGGTCCAGCCCCGCTGTGCAGGGGGAATCCGCTGGCTTCGCTCCTATGTGGCAAGAAGCGTGGAGTCTCCATGCCCTCCTATTTCCAGAGGCTTCCTCTTAATGCATTTCCCTAGAACCTAGATGATACCACATTTGCAGACATCTGCGTCTGGTCCTTTGGGCACCCAAGTTCCCTAGACTAGTTTTGATACCTCCGTTATCATCTCACAGATTCTAAAAGCTTGGGCTTCTTTCATCTGGACTAGAACCTTCCCCAGCCCGGCTGGCCCCAGGACATCAACCCTTGGAGCCGCTCTTCATGAGCGGTTGTCCCCATTTGATCTCCTCGAGGGTCCTGCAGAGGAGACCCACACCCATCCCCTCTTGCCTGGATTGAAGCCTTTGTATCTAACAGCCACCACTGTATGGCTTTTTAAAAAAAAATCCTCATTTTGTTTGCGATGGTTGACGTTCAGAGCAGGTTGGTTTGAATCTCTGCAGTTGACGTTTAATGTAATCGGAAAATAGGCACTGATGATACTTTCGCCAAAAGAGAAACAGGGAGCAGAGTCTTACAACGGCCAAGGCCACACTTAACTCTGAAGCTCCTTGGCTCCCATAGTCTGCCCTGGGATGGAGCCTGCTGGGAAGGCAGGACTTGACCCTCTGCTGGGAAGGCTTTCCTCTCACGTGCATATTCAGGCCAGATGATCCGTAAGGTACTTTCTGTTTCTGAAAGAAGAGGAATTCATGGCTGATTCGAAAATGAGCAGTCCGGTGGCGAGCAAACTTAGATACCCCTTCAGGAGTGGAACTGATGAACAGGGGCGAGTGGCTCTCAGCTGTCCCTTTACTGACTGAGCAGGTGGTTGGAACCCCACACATAGGCCTCGACAGCGAAGTGGGAATAGAAAACCCTGAAACTGTTTATCATAAAGAATGGCACGCCCAGTAAAAGCCAAGGCAGATGTTCGCATAAAGTTTTTGTTGTTTGTGTTTTTGTAGGGGTGCTTCTGGGGTGTGAAGTTTATTAGGCATCACAGCATCTGCCTCCCCGTGTTGCCATGAATTACCAGTCATGCAACCCATTTATAGGGTTGGAATTATTTTGGGTAATGATTTTCATGGGAAGAGATGAAATGCAATCTGCACTTAGCTCTCACTACCTTTGTTATGCAGCTAGCTGCCTTCTGGGGGAAGCCCCCAAGACATCAGAGATGACCCACTGTCAAAGAGGTGAGGGTCTCATGGAGTTTTAAAGCTCAAAGGGGGCTGTATTAGTTTCCTGTTGTGGCTATAACAAGTAACAACAACTTAGTGACTTAACACAACCAATGTACTGTCTTATACTTCTGGGAGTGAGAAGCCCTAAATGAACCTTAGGGGGGTTAAAAATTAGGGTCAGAACGTCAGTGTTTTTTCTGGAGGCTCTAGGCAGGAGAATCCATTGCTTTGCTCATTCCAGCTTCTAGAGGTGACCTTGGCTTATATCCCCTTCCTCCATCTTCAATGCCAGTATCTTCTGCCCTCTCTTTCCACCCTAAGATCTTTTCTCTATGTCTCTGACCCTCCTACACCTCTCTCTTGAAAAAGACCCTTGGGATTACATTGGGCCCACCCAGACAATCAAGAATAATCTACTCATCTCAGTGCCCTTAGCTTTTTTTTTTTTTAAAGATTTTATTTGTTTATTTGACACAGAGAGAGAGAGAGAGAGCATAAGTAAGCAGAGCAGTAGGCAGAGGGAGAGAGAGAAGCAGGCTCTCTGCTGAGCAGGGAGCCTGATGCGGGGCTCAATCCCAGGACCCTGGAATCATGACGTGAGCCAAAGGCAGCCACTTAACAACTGAGCCACCCAGGCGTCTCCCCCCCACCCCCGGTACCCTTATCTTAATTATTTCTGCACAGTACCATTTATTATGGAAGGTAACATCTTAGGATATGAACATCTTTGAAGAAGGACCATTATCCAGCCTGCCATATAGGCTATAGAGACTAACCAAAGCCCAAAAGATAAATGACTTATCTAAAGCTACACAGCTAACCTGAGAAAGTTCCCTGGCCATATCCTGGCATCCTGATATCTGCCACGTTTCTGTGCATCACTGACAAAGATGGGTAGGAGCAGGCCCAAGGCGGCCTTTATTTGCATAACAAACTGGATATGATTGAGGAATAAGTATAGGATTGTCAGGGATTTAAAAATAGCAGTTTAGAGGAGACAGAAGTTTATATTTTTAAAAATGCATGTTTAATTCAAGCACTTCCTTAAATATTATCATTTGGCTAGGGCGTGCAACCTTCTAAAGATGTTCAGTGACTTGCAGGGATAACATCACTTAAATACTGATGGGAAATGAAAGTGCTAAGGAACACATGTACAGGTTGTTCTCTTCATTCTACCCCACCCTCTCTGCTTTTCCTTCTCCCTTTATTACTCTACCCGTGGCTGCCATTTGAAAATCAGTTAGAGTTGGAAAACCAATTTAAAGTCTAAAAGGAATGGAACCACCCAATGGGCTTATTGCCATAGGATAAGCCAAATTGAGTATTTGCTGTATTTTACAAGGAAGCCCCCCCCCTTACTTTGGTGTTAAAACATTCTTCTAAGAATCTGAGGAACTTGCTTTTGGTTTTCCTCCCACTTCTGCCCAACAATGGCCTGTACCAAATAAAAGGCTGGTAGAACTTTGGATTTTGGTGGTACTAGACATACTATCCAGCCCAGTTCTTCTCCTGAATTATGGGTCTTTTATAGAGTATCTTTGGTAGGTATTTGTACTACTCCTCTCTTACCTCAGTTTTCTCCATCCATGACATTAGAAGGAGTGTTGGCTGCTTAAAGTAAAGGCTGAATTAAATTTGAGCTCCTGAGAAGACAGGTGCATTTGAGAGGGCTGTGACTTGATTGTTAGTTTCATCTACTCTAGAAATGACTCCCCGACTCCACTGTCCACTGTGTGAGGGTTGGGTGCCCCTCACCCACTGACTCATAACCCACTCACCTATTCTGCAACTCTCCGCCCCACTCCCCCCAGTGTGGTAATTGTTCTTATACATACCTGCCTTACTCGAAATTGACCTGACCCCGGGCTGGACATGCAACTGGAGCTCCCTGTACTGTTAGTGGACTCTGTGTATGGATGAGTGAATGAATAACCGTATCAGCTCATGGCCCCATATTGGACACATGGGTCCAGAGCTTCAGGGGAAATACTGAGCACTGGGGGGGAGGGGGGCAGGAAAAGGCTGAAGATATAATCTGTGATCTTCACTGACATAAAATTAGTAACTGGTTCCCCCTGCTCTGCTAACTTTCTTAAGCAGAAGAAAACTGGAAATTGCCATAGAAGTTTCTTTTCATAGGTGTATTAACGCAACATGGAAGATGAGTAGATGATTCCCCTTTGGATATTTGCACCATCACTCCATGTCCTTTTATCCTGCCTATCAAATGAACACATTTTTGAGCTGCTGGTACATTAGGTTAGTGACACAGTGCTGGATTAAATAAAGTCATTTTGCCACACTCCTGTCTGGCATTGACTGGGGGTCATAAAAGTCATTGATCCCTCAGTTTGGTTTTGAGAGCCGCGGACTAACACCTTGTATATGTCAAATGCTACTTTCTTTTAAAAGCTTTCAGTACCTCCTATATATTACTACCACATGGAAAAGCAGACCATGAGCTCAGGAATTACTAAATATTTGGTGTACTTCAAAAGATGATGTGGGTGGACTACGCCATCTTTCCATTAAGGCATTAATGCTAACTGTACTCATCAAAGAGGCCCCAAGATGAGTGGGTCTGAAACAAGAAAATCTGAAGGTGAAACAGAGAAATTGACCAAGATCCAGGCCAGGAAAATACCCTAGTGACACCCAAGGGTCTCTATGGGTGGGAAACGTCAGGTGGCTCTCTCTGATGTCACCATTTTGGTGCCAATGGCTCTTCTTGCATTGTTTCTGGAAACTTACACCCAGGCTAATTCTACAATTTCTTTTTGTTTCTAGTTCCTTCTTTCTGGGGATTGGTGAACTCAGCTTGGAATCTTTGCTCTGTGGGGAAACGGCAGTCGCCGGTCAACATAGAGACAAGTCACATGATCTTCGACCCCTTTCTGACGCCCCTGCGCATCAACACTGGGGGCAGGAAGGTAAGCAGCCATGTTGCTTCCATTGTGAAGTTGAGGGTGTTGGGAGATGCTGATTCTGAAAGCTAGTCTTCCGGGTCTCCAGCTCTCTGATGAGTTTGTCTTTCCATCTAGGAGTAAAATCACAGACCTCAGGCCTACTGCCAACCAGTATAATTCTGTCTGAATTGTGCTTTCTCTTCCTAGCCAGCCAAACCCTCATGCTTCTAATGACTTTGTACCCCCTGGAGGTTACCTGAGGCCCTGTCCCTTGGTTCCCCATGAAGGTCAGAAAGCAGTGTTGCTTCCCAAGCATATCATGCTGGGAAAATCCCTCCTCTCTTTACTGGGACCTCAACAAAGTGGGGGAAAAATTGTTTTAACAAAAGTAAAATCAGAAATTTATCATCTTGGAAGGAAAAACAAACAAAAATCACCTTAGAAGACTTATATGAAAATCAATAATTAATCTTTCTAGGGGCATCTTGGCTGGCTAAGAATCCTAGCTCCTGCCCAGAAATGCTGAGCTATACTTTGTGATTCTCACACCAGCGTCCCTCCTCCTTCCTTTTTGGAAGGACGTAATGCCCGTGGCGTTTCTCATTGCTAGGCTCTAGCATTTCTCTTGTGGGTTAATTTCTTTTTGGTTACCTTTTACTGTTGAGAAGTTCATTGAAGGTGGGAAATACACACACACAGCAAATTGTGTTTGAAGGTGATTTAGTTATTGTGAACTCAAGAGGAATGGAAAATCATTTGTGTCCAAGAAATTGGGATTAAAATTGTGGACAACTTTTGTTACTGCTGGCAGCTGATTCTCCAGGGTTTGTGTTCCTGGGGCTCTGCCCTCTACTTACGCAGTCTGTTTGCCTTACTTACCATGAAGTTTGTAAGAAAGCTTTTCCCCTTCTGATATATTGAAATGTATTTTTTCCTAATACATAACTGTCACTGGAAAACCAAACAAAAAAATAAACCCAAAGTCTAATGACTGTTCTCAGAGACATTAGCAACTTTGACTCAGGTCACAAAGCGGGTTTTAAAAGGCTTTGCACATGATTGAGACTTTTTCTCTATGTCATGTTTGTGTGCTATTTTAAATATGACTTGAGAAGCTTTTTTCTAGAAAAGTCCTGTGTAGGTCATGTAGTTTATTGCTCTGATTCCATATAAATTAAACTACCCAAATTATTGTTCCATTTGAAGTTTTATTTTTTATAAACTTTAAAGGGAACTTGCCGTGGGTTCTACATACGCCTCTCTCCTTCAAGTCATGAGCATAGACAGGGTCACTGACCAGTATTCAGAAGGACAAGTTGCAATTTTGACTTTTGAATCATTCTTTCCTTCTTGGAGAAGGCGATGGAGAGAATAATTGTATTCTAGACAAAGGGTGAATCAGTAAAAATGCAGAATGAGGGTTGGTACCTGAGTTCCAGAAATCAGCTAAAAGATGACCAGTAAGACTGAAACACAGAGATCAGAGAGGAGAACGCAGAGGTTACGGATGGAAAAGGAAGATGGGGCCCAATCTAGAGGCTGTGTTAAGGAACTGGGCCTTTTTCCTTAGTTAGGGCAAGCGATTGAAGCATTTTTAGGTAAAGAGTACATTGGATGTGGGATGGGAAATGTAGCAAGCTAACGCAAATAACGGACACATAATTTTCACTTTCCCATCAGCCCATCTTAGAGGAAAATATTGATGTGAAAGAAAAAAAAAACTAATTCAAGACAGCTTCTCCCTAAAATTTATTGGGAAAGATGAGATGGGGCAATTGCCTAGTATTAAAAAGCACTCATATGTTTTGGGTTGGGTTTTCTTTTTGTTGTTGACAAAAAAATTTTTTTAATATATATTTCCAATTCAGTAAAGTGTACCTGATCCAAATCAATTTTCAAATGCATTGGAGTTTGGAATTTTGGAAACATTTACTCTCGACGATGTAAATATTTATATCTGGCACCATTTGTGTTGTCAGCTGTTTGAAGAGCTGAGAACTGTCTGATGGTTTCCTTTGCATTAGCGAAAGGTGGAAAATAAAATGTAGATGGTAGGAGGATAAACTAACTGGTAATGAAATGTCTACACGTGATAGACAATAGCTCAACAGTGTTTGCCAGCTTTTTAAGGGCGGTGTTTAATGAGTTGGAGACTTATTTTGGAAGTGAATATTCAAATCGCTGCTGTGAATTTAGTTTTGCCTTGAAGAAATATGTATCCAAATCAAAAGGTTTAAAGAGACCACCTATAGGGCTGGGAGCTTTTGTAGAATGTGGGCAAGGTGCCACATTGTGAAGTCTGAGGTCTGCTGGGTGTCAAATGTTAATTTAACGTGTTAAAATGCATGTTAAATGTGTGTTAAATGCATCCCAGTCATTATGTTAAATGCGTCCTAGTCATTATGTGTTTTATGTCACATTCTTATCCCTGAGCCTGATTCCTGCTCGTGTTTCAGTGTTCCTTCTGCCCAAACCCATGAGGCAACCCTGCCACCGCCTCTGACTTGTGTTACTGTGTTCGTTTTAATGTGTCTGACCCGGCATGGGGCTCAAGTCATGAGTTCAGGGCTTATCTTAGCATGAGCAAGGGCTGAAATTCAACCTGAATGCAAGAATGCAAAGAATAATAATAGTTCGATGACAATCAAAATATATTGTGTCTTGGATATAACGAAGTATATTCATTGTACTTGAGTAATAGTTTTTCTTTTACTCTTTAGGTTGCTTTTCAATGGTAATTCTTAAGCAATATTTGGGTGTTTGTTGTTTTTTTTTTTTCCTTGAAGGAGAGTTTGTTTTTTTTTTTTACTAGTTGTTCATATCTGACATATAGGACTCTTATGGGCAAAATTTAAAATAACTGCGTTTTTCAAACAATACTCACTTAAGGTTGGGTTGCATGTGGTTTAAGAATGTTACTTTGGAATCAGTCTCCCACCCTTGACCCCATTCAACTTAACTCCTAATAATCTAAACAGGTTTTTTTTTTTTTTAATCTTGGAGTTAATTAATCTATTTTAGAGAAAGCTACTGAGCGAACTCAGGAATTAGAGTAGACAGGTGGAGATAATTCTTCCTTCACGGTCTCAGATCATTTAAAATCTCTGTATGTGGGAAATTGGATTCTGATACAACTGGTATTTTAAGCTCAGTTCAAGCCTGATTGACTATTTTAAAGGTGGAGACCCTTGGTAGTCAATAGATTTGTACAGATTCACATATATTTTTACTTTCCTGGTCTTTTTCCTCTACACCAAAGTGTAGAGTGTGAATGTTACTGAATAGCAAACTATGAATGGTCTGGCTTGATCATTTTGGGGTATAATAGTTCCTCCAGATATTTGCCTGGAGCATATTCTCTGAGACAGGTGGGTGCTGGAGGCTTTCCGGATTAAGAGGTGAGGTGAGGTTAGCATTCGTGGTAGACTGTGTGGTTTGTAGATAACCTCTCTGCTGATCTGAAATATCTAAAAGAAGAAAAAGCTTATTAAAATGGAGTTGAAAATCGCTTGCTGATCCTGCCATTGTAACCAAAAATCAGTTCTGGCATCCTTCCTCATCTTTTCGCTCTTTTAATAAAATGGACATCTCAGGAGTCAGTGACATGAGCATTGCTCATGATACATTAAATGTAAAAGGTAGCATCTAACGTCATTCTCACCTAATGGTCCCAATTTGTGTAAAAAGTGTCCATGCTATGCACAGAAAAGAGACCAGGGTTAAGAGTAATACTGTTTCTTTCTACTTTCCTAAAGGTTCTAGATTTTCTATAATAAGCTTGCATTAATTTAATAATCGGAAAAACATGTATAGATTTTTAATTCATCCCTTCATTTTAGGCAAAAATATACTTAGAGTTGGCAAATGTGGTAGATGGACTAATGCCCTCCCTTAAATATATATAATATATATATATATTATATATATATCCTAATCCTCAGAACTTGTAAATATGTTCTCTTACATGGACAAAAGCTATCTTGAAGATGCGATTAACTTAAGCATCCTAAAATGGGTAGATCATCCTCTATTATCCCGATGGACCCATTGTAATCACAGGGTTTATATAAGGAACAAACAGAGGAGGAGAGTCCAAGGCAGAAAAGGAGATGTGACAGAGGATGCAGAGGTCAAAGTGATGTGTTGCCATGAGCCAAAAGAATGTGGGCAGCTTCAAGAAGCTGGAAAAGGGCAAAGAAACAGATTCTTCCCTAGAGTCTCTGGAAGGAACACAGCCCTGCGAAAACCTGGATTGGAGCCCAGCAAAACTGATTTTTGACCTCTGACTTCCAGAATGTAAGACAACCCTTTCAAGGAGATTGGTTGCCAGCTCACACAAGCACAGGGATGGAGCTGAGGACGAAAGACCCCAGCTGTACTCCTCACCACCCGCACTTTGCCAGGCTCCCTCTGGGGAGAAGTCAGAGACCAACACAAGACTGTTGATTCAGTCTACGTAAGCCAGCCTCCAGGCCACAGGATGAGGTGAAGGTAGATTTGAAGGGGCAATTAGAAGACATCCAACACAAAGATATACCTTTTATCTACATGACCATTGGCACATTTCCCATTAAATGAATATAAGGTAATAAAACTCATCATTACCTATAAAATTAGGTATAAATGTCCCAATCTGGCATTTGCAGTCCTTGCAATATGGCCCCAAACCTCCCCTCCAGAGCTTTGTTCCTCTTACATCTTACGCCTACCTTTTGTTCCCAGTGAGATTGTGATACTTTTTTCTTAATTAACTGTATCTCACCTTTCCCTGTCGTCTGTGCTTTGGCCACAATGTAACCCTTTACCGGACATACCTCTGTACCTCAGGACTCCCCATCCCTACCTTTCTATTATTCAGTCTCTGTGACACCACTGCTTCCTCCGCCATGACACTCCTCTTGATGTCTTCCGTGACTGCTGAAATCCCTCTCCATTTGCCTCCTTAAGTAACTTGCGTATCTTTCATTTAGGACCTGAACCTTAACCTATAGTATATTAATCTTACCTGCCTCATTTCCCCATCTTAGATTAAGGGCTCTTCGTGAGAAATGTGCTTTCATATTTTCATTTTATATCCCTGAGGTTATCTGTCATGGTGTTGGCTGATTTGAACTGAACCAAGATTATCTTTGATTACCAAACAAAAGGCTTATGTGGAATTAGTGAAAAATTGCTCTGATTCAAGGTGGGAAAAACATGAGAAGGTCCTATGCTTTTCCTTGCCATCATCAACAGAATCTGCCATTAGAAACTAATTTTCAGTTATTGTACTTTTCCTGAAACGTGGTTGAAATATGTTGAAAAAAATAATGACTGTGAATTGGTTGGGTGCCTAAAATCTTATCACTTCTCTATTTTTAAATTTCCCCCATGAACCTGACAGCAAATTTTAGTTGACCACAATTAATCATTGCAGCGTCGACATTGCTATGTTAAGAAACCTTTCAGGAGTGAGACATTTATGTTCCTTCAAGGACTTCACGGTATATTAGAGGGAGAAAATACAGATATACAGAAGTTAAATCACACCAGCTGATTTAAATAACTACTTGAGATAATAGTGGAAGAGATCCTAAGGAAGTAACGAAATGATTAATTAGCAAATCAGTCCTTTTGACATTAGTATTTAATGGTGGCAAGAAGTTGGGTTGGCCGAACCAGGCTTTATGGAGGTGCTGGAACGTGAGCTGCATGGACAGGTAGGTGGAATGAAATACTGTTTGCAGGAGGATCTTAAAATGTCAGACGTTCTGGCTCCATGTGTGAAAGATTGAAGAAAACACAAGGATGGATCCATTTTGCCATCTAAGTATGTTACTGTAGTACTGGTTTTTATTGGATAACTGACATTAAACTTTCATAGATAAGTATTCTTTCCCATTTGGAGCTCATTAGCTATCTTTTAAGTACCACGGGTCTTTTTATACTGAAGCTCTGGTATGGAAATGATATGTAACATTTTACCCATGCTTTTGGGATAAAGTAGATCTCTAAGAGCTGGTGAGGAAGTGAATGTAATTCTCACTCATTTGTATTTTGTGGTTTGATAAATTTCTTGACTTGCCATACTGGCAATATCCTTTCTCAGAAGGAAGCAATAAAGGATCTCTTTATTTGAAGCTAATTCTGACCAACAAGGAAAAAAGCAGCTTGGTGATATGGAATGGATAGTAACATTCTGGAAGAAAGTGGATGTGTTATTTTAGAAAATACAGTAGCCAAAGTTAAAAAAAAAATGCAAGTAAGCCTTTTCAGACATGGATCCTAAAACCTTGAAAAGGCAGATTTTTGAAATATCATAGTTGAAGTAGATGTGATCTCTCTGCCTCATGGGATAGAGATCTGAGGACTGAGATGCTCTTAAAAATGAAATTATGCTAATACAATTACAAATGATGATTCCCCCGCCCCCCCAAAAAAAGGAAGTGGTAGGAGCTAAGGCTACAGATGTGGCTGCACAGGGAGTTTTGCCAAAATAATGTTTTTAAATGGGTTAGGGTTAGGGTTAGGGCAGGGAAAAGATGTGAAAGAAAGGGCTTTATAGCCAAGGAGGAGGACAAAAATGAAAGGAACCTACAAAATCCTTTCAGGGAGAATAAGGTCCAGAATGAGTTTAGAGTGGCAGAATGAGAAGGTCTTTTAAAGTTTCGGTTAGAGGAAGCAGGAACATTATGACAATATAGACCTTCCTTTGGGGGAAGGGGGGAATAGACACCCACAGATGTTCTGCTCCAGGTTTAGATTCTAGTTTTACCACTAATCACCCAGATTCGAGAAGCCCAACCTCTCTGAGCTTCAGTTCCCTTCTCTGGAAAAGAGAGAGCATAGTTGTATCCACCTTGCAGGGTTGCAGTGGAGGGGATTCCAGGAAGTAACACACTTGGATAGGCAGGTGGTAATCTGAGTTACCAGGCCGTCGGCTGGCAGAGAAGGAGATGCGCCGCAGTCGCTAGCTGCTGTCTCCGTCCCTTCAGGCTGCTGGAAGAGCCTGTCACTGATGGGCTGGCGTCTGAAGAATGGACATTCACTTCTCACAGTTTTGGAGGCTGGGAAGTCCAATAGGGAGAAAACATGACTTAATCCCACCGGAGTTTCTCCATCCAAGAAACCAATATTCCCTTGAGAATCGGTAACATCCATGCCGGGAGGTGACGTGGATGACGGAATACGAACCCAGAACTACCTTGCCAGCAGCCCGTCTCTGAAAGTTTGAAAGTCAGTAGGCGTGAAGGTAAAGCTTCCTCTCAGGCCTGTCTTTATAAAAATCTAGCCCAAATTCAGACTGGGCTAGATTCATCGTAAAACCACTGCATGCGGGAAAAAGTAGAGGAAGTTAATGGGTAATGTGATCAGCATGAATAAATAGCACGGGGAAGACGCCCAGAGACGAATTCAACCTGATCACATAGTGCATGAGATACTCCTCCGGAAGTGAGGCCGGGGTCCCATAATAACCTTCACTGAGAAGAGACCACCTGGGATATCACAGTCAGATCCCTCTGTGCAGGTGGCTAGAAAAACTAATGGAAAAGATGTTGACCACGTGGAACGCAGAAGAAGAGGAACTAAGTGTTGATGAGAAGAGTCAACCGTTCTGTACGTTCTATATTCAAGTCTCTCTCTATCTGAAAGGATGACATTTTCAGGTATGATTACAGGTGCTTTCTAATGATACCTGCCCCATGCAGCCTCAGACACAGAGAGCTAGCGCTGGTGTTTGGAAATGGTGTGAACCAGCCTTTATTTCGAAATAAGAGCTCAAGCCACATCAAGGGTGAATGACCTCCATGCGTTTCACTGAGAGCCCCAGCACAGAGGGTTCACCTCCCACTCTGGAGCAGCTCAAGCGTCAGAGGAAAGCCTCCACCTGGCCTGGAATCCCCCTTCCAATGTGGAAACTGTACGAACAATGGTCACATGGGCACACGGAATAATGTTTGTTTGAGGCCAACCCCGGAATGTGGATTTAACTCCCCAAGGAGAACTCCCTCTAAAGCCCTAGCATTGGTTTGGGAGACACCTGCCTTCTCTTTCTCATCCTCTATCAAAAGGACTCCTCAAGTGCTGGATACCAGACTCTTAGGATATTTTGCTCTGAGTCACTAGAATGGAGGATCCAGGACAAAATGAATGTTACAAGAAAGGACTTTGATTAAAGATAAAGGAACGAGGCCAAGGTAACTATGTTTATGCTCAGAGCAGCGCATTTTACAGTCAGTGGAAGGTTTCAGTGCCTTGTGATGAAAGATAAGCAGAATGCGAGGGACTGAGGCTGTATCCTAAATTGGGAATGGGCTCAGAGCAAAGGCATTCTGTGGCTGGCATCTGGCTCTCATGCACCGTTGCCTAGCTTAGAGCTGGGCTCAGGATTGCCGCTCCGCTGTCTCACCAGTACCCTTGTAATGTGTCTCTCTTGTCATGGCCCAGAAAATCAACGCAGTCAGTCATTAGGCAAGCTTTTGAAGGAAACAATCTGGATGTGGGCTTTAGTATTTTGTAAATGTATCTAGTTCTGTGTCTTTCTTTATTTCTCTGGTGAGTATTAGAAAAGACTTTGCTTTCCCTTCCTGCTTCTTGGTCTCTGTCTCTCTCTCTCCCTTTCCCCCCTCTTCATTTACCTTCCTCTTCTCAGTCACTCTGACTAGCTCTCCTACCCTTTTTGCCCTCCCCCATCTCCTTTCTCCCACTCACCTTGCCTCATTCTTCTGTCCCCCCTTTCCTTTCCTCCCTCCTTCCTCCTGGCCCTGGGTTCATGTGACTGATGAACCCATGCCATCTCTCTTCTGGATCCGGATGGAAGAGGTACTCCTCTTTCACACATTTTATTTACTTTTTATTTTTTAAGGCATTTTTTCTTTCTTCTTTTTTTTTTTTTTAGATTTTATTTATTTGAGAGCGAGAGAAAGAGAGAGAATGAGAGAGAGAGTCTGAGAGGGAGGAGAGTCAGAGGAAGAAGCACACTCCCTGCTGAGCAGGGAGCCAGGTGCAGGACTCAATCCTGGCACTCCAGGATCATGACCGGAGCCGAAGATTCAACCAACTGAGCCGCCCAGGTGCCCCCTTTCACACATTTTAGGATTGACAATTCTAGGATTTTGGTGGCAAGACTTAAATAAAAGAAAATTCAAGTTATTCAAGGTCTGAGCACATTTTTATGAGAGAGTCTGAGGGGAATTGAGTCAAGAAACCTAATGAAATTAGAGGCAGATGAATTTCTCCAGGAATTTCATGAGTGTTAAGTGTCAATCACGTGGTGCCACCCAAGTTATCTGGTTACTCAATTTCGTAGATGAAACCAACAGGCATTTTACAAACGAACTGCCCTTTCAAATAAGTGACAAAATATCGTATTCATTTACACTGCTTGTAGTTCAGCTCTCTTGCCATTCATCTAAAAATCGGGGAGAAGAACAGGAGAAAAGGGAAAACATGACCTACTCTTTATAGACTTCTCCCGGCTTGCGTTATCTCTCAAGCATTCCAGAACAAGTGTCACCATCGCAATATGACGACAGAGAGATAGTCATATACCCCAGAGTTCTGAGTTTCGACGTTAAGAATCTGATATCGATTGTGCATTCTCTCCCAGAAGGCTCTGAAATCGGCCAGTCTGCTCCTTGTAAGCCTGGTCATTGGGCTGCACAGACCAGCCAAGCTCTCCCTGCCTGAACTTCAGAGACCTTGAGTCCAGTTGAAGGGTCATTGTTGCCTAGAAACCAGGTATTTTTGGTCTGAAAATAAAAATAATTTCCCTATCATTTCAGGGGGGAAAAGATGAAGTAGATTCTGTGTGAAGGACTTAAGAAAATACAAATACAAATTTTCTTCTATTTCTGCTTTTCTGAAATGAAAGAACTACATTAAAACTGAAAAACTAGGATGAAAGGTATGATTTGGGGAGTCTATGCACCATAAACAAATTGAACATCGGAACAACTATCTGACTTTTAATTTTCTTATGAAAATTTATTTTTTTTAAAGATTATTTGTTTGAGAGAGAGTGAGTGTGTGAGTAGGGAGGGGGCAGAGGGAGAGAATCTTCAAGCAGACTCCCTGCTGAGTATGGAGCCTGACATGGGGCTCAGCCCCAGGAGCCTGAGATCATAACCTGGGCTTGAAATCAAGAGTCAGGTGCTTAACCGGCTGAGCCACCCAGGTGCTACATTTTCTTATGAAAATTTAATGTCATATAGAAGCAACATTATTAATGTCTCATGAAGGAGTAAGAATAATTAAAATAATCCATTTCTTTCCAATATCTCATATTTTTATCGTTTTAGAAAGTAGGCGTTCTAATTCCTGTTCTGTACTATGTTAGGGCCAAGGTCTAAACTCTATGAAAAGTTAAGAGTAGCCAGTTTATTCTTTCATTTCCCCACCTCCCCACTCCCATGTTGTAGTTACATAGGATGAGTAAGCATAGAGATCTATTGTAGACCATAATGACGATCATTAATAATGCCATATTGAATCCTGGAAATTTGCAAAGATGGTAGATTTCAGGTGCTCTCACCAATAACAAGACAGTGCTAACTCTGAGTAGAAGGATACGTTAGTTCGATTGTAGTAGTCATTTAACAATGCATGTGTATATCAAATCCTCATGTTGCACATCTTAAATATATGCCATTTTTATTTAAAAGGTAAATAAAAAATGTTAAGAGATTAGCAGGTTCAGCCTAGCATCTGTTTTTTTTCATACAATAAACCTAGTGTCTATTCAGTAGGACATTTTGCTAATGTTTGCATTGCCTACTTCATGTTCTGAACAGATTCTTTCCTGTGTTTATTAAGCTCTTCACCAGATGTGACATAATATAGTATTAGTCATTTCTGGCCGTTAGCCCTGAAACCCACATGCTCTGACAATATCTACAAAACATGTTTACATAGGATATCATATTTCGAAGGTGCATGATCTTATTTTTGTCAAGAAATGAAAATATACACCCCACACAGTTTGGTGTGTCGGAGTCCATGGAAACCTGTCTAACTTGCAGCATGTTACCTCCTGAAAATATTCTCTCCCACCTTCATATCACAAATATGCCTCACATCAAATTCTATGGAGCAAAGATTTTTCCTAATTTGCATTTTCCTGTGAAATATTCAGAAAACATATGTATATATATTTTTTCGTTGAGAGAAAGCTACTTTTTTTTTTTTTTTTTTTTAAGCCAAGCAGCTATTTTCACTGATTTCTCACTAGGAGCAACATGCATGACTTGTGCTGGGATAGAAGGGATTACGCAGTCCAGATAGCGTGTTAGTTTTCAGTGCTAGTGTGCTAGGTAAGCTTGAATATAGAAATCAGCTCAGCGCTTGAAGACTCCCAAATTACTTATTTGGAACTTGAGAGACTCTGATAGAATACGATTTGGGCAAAATTATCAGTTCAAATTAAGTGTTAGATCACCCCTTCAGAGTCTGATGCTTCCCCAAGCCCAAGTTTTTAGAGCCTGAGATGCAGCATCTTGAACCAATGAATCGTTGAGAAAGTGTCCTCAAGTGAGAGTTGCAAAGAAGTGAGGGAAGCAGAGCAGGGAAGATGTTCAGCAAAGACGGCAGTCCAGCTGGAACCTGATCCCACAGGGAGCTCTTGAGTGCGAATGGCACCACTGTCCTAGCGGCCTTCCCCTCACCCCCAGGGGCCAGGGAGGCAGCTAACAGGGATATAACCTCCCTGGCGTTCCCAGGCAAGGTGGCTCTTGTGCACCGATGCACTGGAGAAGCTCCCTTCCGCTGGCTTTCCAGAGCCCATCCGAACATCTCTTCCCAGCTCTACGTTCAGTACATCAAGTTAGTACGTTGAAATCCCGATGGTAGGTGTGTTTGTACCAAAGAAATCTGCCAATGCTACACAACAGGGCCTTTTCCCCCCTAGAGAGCTGGTCGATAAATATTTACCAGGGCACCACAGTTCTTATAGACCAAGGGCAGTTCCCAGGAGGAGGGTGAGTTGATTGCAGCCAACACTCAGAGAAGCTGAGACCCCTGCCCACTCTCCCAGAAAAGGGAATCTGAGTGGATCACCAACAGTGTCTATTATAGCTAATGTTGGAAATTTTAAATTTGCTATAAATATTCATCTTGGAAATGACTCCAATGACTGTTTTGGCCTCCTTAACTGCCATCCCACTTGGGCCGCCCTGCACTCTACCCTCCCCGAGCCCAGTTGCCACTAACTGGGAGGAGGTGGGAGGAAAAGAAATGAGTAGATGGAATTCTGACTTTCCTTACCTTCATTCTGATTCCTCTTTTAATATATCATCTTAGTTGCCTTCTACAAGCCTACATTCCCCCTAATCATGTCTTTGCAAAGTAAGGTTGGCATACTGGGACAGTTTTACCCAGTTTGCTGGCAATCACAAAGCAATGTCACCAAGAACTTCTCCAGTTTAAGGTGCCACTGCTCCAGAACTAGGGATGTCCTGGGCTATTTCACAACCCCAGTTCCCCAATCCCACCCCCCAACTTCTTGTCAGTGATAGTACATTTCCAGCAGAGTAGCATGCAACACCATAAACACATGCAATAAACATATTTGCAGGTGCAAAGGGAGGATATGGGGAGGAGCTTCTGGGCTTTTCCAAGTGATCCTTATTCAACACATTGCCTTGTGATGATGATTTCACAATTCCTGAATCTAAAAGGTACAATTTATTTTATTTATTTATTTTTTTAAAAAACTTTTTTTTTTTTTTTAGATTTTATTTATTTATTTGACAGAGAGATCACAAGTAGGCAGAGAGACAGACAGAGAGAGAGGGGGAAGCAGGCTCCCCAGTGAGCAGAGAGCCCAATGTGGGGCTTGATCCCAGGACCCTGAGATCATGACCTGAGCCAAAGGCAGAGGCCCCAACCGACTGAGCCACCCAGGTGCCCCTAAAAGGTACGATTTAAAAAAAAAATCTGAATACGAGTGAGGAAGTAGCCCCGTGCCAGGCAGTTTTGAGTCCACACTGTTAAATCAATTCAAAGTATTACTAGCACTTTTCTCAAGAGTGTAATATACAACAACTGCCAAGCTTTCCTTTTGCGATTACAAAAAGGACAGATACTGGAGTGAGCCATATTTCAGCACTGCAGGGATATAAAAAATGAACTGCTAAAAACGGCCCAGGAGGAATGAATAGCAATAAGACATCAATGTCATCTGTATACTGATTTGTGATGAATTTCCAAAAGGCTTAATGGTATGATGCTATGATATATAGGGGCTTCCTGAAAGTTAATAACTGTAAGTTACCCACTTGGAAGAATGTAATGGAGGAAAGCAAGTGATCACAGATAATATATAAATAAGTAACTTCACTAACAGAGTCAAACTGTTCTGTGTGCTTTGGATTATGACTCTGTGATTAGGAATATAAAATTCAAAGGATTGTGAAGACAGAAGAGGGTCAAATGTTATGCAAACACCCATAATCATCCCTTTAATTTGCCTTTCAAAGACTGGCACCCATATAGTGAAGGGAAAAGTGTATACCTTGATCACCTTTCAGAGGCGAATTAACCTCAGTCAGAGTCCTCTGATACAAATTCAAGTGGGAGCAACAAAACCTTGCACCTTTGCATCCTGTTCGGACGAACTTGTCCTTCTTGCTAATTACCATGTGGTCTGGCGTTTCCCTCATGGGTTGTGTGCCTAAAGCACCAACCGCTGCCCGGCATAGGGTCTCCAATAAGGGTAGCCCCTTTCAACCTGCAGTCTGGGCTCACCGGGCCCACTTCTTTTTGTGGCCATGGCTGACAAATTCTGGTTAGCAGTAAAGTGCGTGGCACAAAGAAAACATTCGATAGATGTTTATTGAATGAAATGATAAATAGATAGGTGGGGGAAAAAAATGCCCCAGATCCTGGAATTACAAATAGATGGGAAGAGAGAAAGCAACTACATTTATTGAGTACCTACCGCACCCATTTATACATACACATTTTATCTCATTTAATTCCCCAAACAACCTGAGATGGTCCGTTTTGGAGACCAGAAACCCAAAACGTGCAGTTGCTAAATAATTTATCTTGAGTTACAAGGGAGACAAGAAAAAGAGCTGAGTTTCAACCTCAGCTTGTCTGCCTGAACCCCTGTGTCCCTTTCCAGAATGTTGCACTAAAGCTGGAGACAAGGGAAACGTATCTTCCTTTATAGCATGGATTCAGGAAGAAGAGGGCCTGGGATCGGAAGAGCCCTGACCTTCGGCCAATTTCCTTCTCTTTGCCGCCATTTGAGAGAAGGGGGAAGGTAGTGCCTGTGCTGGGTTCCTGCCATGTTCTGCCTGCTCTTTACCTCTCTGCAGCCTGTTTGTTTTGGCTCTAGCATCATACATATTTTATCCTTCGAGGTGACGCTATGGGTCTGCTTTGTTACCGGGCTGCCACTCTCCTCCCTGGCAAGGCGGCAGAGCACGTACTGAATGTCATTTCTAAATGGGTAGTTAATTTTCCTACATGCTTCATCAAAAAAGTGCCACATAAAATGCCCCAGATAGTTATTGTCATCGCTATGCCAGACCTGGCAGCTAGAGTCAGGAGAAAGACAGTTTCCATTTCCAGGACACAGACCCGGGTGTTTTCTCTCCATATAGAAGGTGGCAGCATTTTCTCTGTGTCCTCCGTCTGCTCTGCACTGTCCCTCTTGCTTTGTGCCGAGGACATGCCGTGGTGTCTCTGCATGGAGGGTATTCCCCCAAAGAGCATGAATTGCATGGTGGAAATCCCAGTGGGCACATTTCCATGTTCCGCAGGGCTCACAGCAGATCAGGAGAAACTTTTCAAGTCATGAGCCTCAGAGGACTGGCCAGTGTAAATGGCCTGTCCCTGTTTCTCCTGGGCACTCATCCTTTAAGTCATTTCATATGATGTGCATAATTTAACAGGGGCGAAGCTGGCACATCCCTGCCATTCATTGCTCAGCCTGCCCTTAGTTCTCTGTGGATCATAACGATGATAACGGATAGAATTTTCAGGTTTGTTCTTCTCCACATCCAGTGTTAAGACTGAAAGGAATTCAGAGGTGACCCTCAGTTCTCAAGTCATCTCAGGAATAGGACAGTCAAAGCAAAGACTTAAGATTACAATGGGTTTTGGCTCACGTCGCCGCTCAAGACCAAGACCATCGCTGGGAGCTTACCCCAGCCTCCCAGGTTCATCCCTTCTGCATGGTCCTGGGTGACTCATGCTTCCTGGGAGGTATGCCTGTGCAGGTGGGGTCACTCCTGCCCCTGCGACCTCCACCCCGAACACCCCGAACTCTGCATGGCTCTTGCAGACACTGGTGAACTATGAATGGTCACTCTCATCCTGACAGTGGTATTTCTCCAAAGCAACTGAAGACCGACCTTTATCCTAAGCCCAACGGGTCTGACCTTGAAGGGACACATGGCTTTTCCAATTCCATAGGAGCCTCTGACAAAAAGTTTATACCAAGACCCTAGGGACTTGGCTGGAAGCCCTTTGAGTGACCATGCCCTGTGGGAATCAGACACGAAGCTCTCAGTCACCAACAGAAGGATACCTCATCCCAAACATGAGTCTTTAGACTCTCTTCTACCTCTAAGTAATTCACCCAGCCTCCCATCCGCAACTACCAACAGCTGGTTTCCTTCTCCTCCTTTGTCTTAAGACTTGTCATTGTCCATTCCCAAATCCTCTTTGCCAGTTTCCTGAGAATGCCCTGAAACCTTTATGTAAATTGTCTCTCAGAGACTTGAATCAATACCCTTGAGAAGCTGGAAGAATATGCAAATTAAGCTAAGCTAGTACTTAACTCCCAGCGCTCAGGAAGTTCCTCCCCCATCTTGGCCGCTGGGAGGAAGCCTTTATGAATGGCCGCCCTTTACTCTGCCCCTTAGCTTCCACCTGCCCCCTGCTGTGAAGAGTGAACAAAGCCACAGGGCCGAGGTTTCCTTCCTGTAACTGAAGGATATTCATTCCCAGCCCAGACCCCTGAGCTACCAGCACCCCGTGAATTGTTTTTAATGCTATTAATGTGCGTGCAGCATTATTAGAAAGCACTCTGAGTTTTAGATAGATATTTTATTCTTTTGTTACCAAGGCTTTTCAGAAGATAAAATATACATTATCCTGCATGGAGTATATGAAAGTTCAATAAAATATGATAATGTTGCTTCACACGCTGTTCTCTTGGGTATGATACCAGGAAAATATTTCCCCCTGACAAGCCTCTTCTAATGGATGAAAATATTCCCTCTCATTGCACATACAGTGCAAGGTTTGAGGCTTATTACTGGAGTCAGGTAATCTGCCTCTGAAATACTGGTATTTGAAAAGCAAATTTAAGGCTTAGGACGTTTCGCTTTATGATCATTGACACTGATGTTAGTAAACTCTTTCTCTCGCTATGAAGAAGAGAAATGGCAGGCAAGTTGGGTTGCTGTTTCCTTTTTTTTTTTTTTTCCAGTTGCCATTTGCTTTTTACTGACTGCACCATATGGAGCATAGTAAGTAAACTATGAGGGTGTCAGGATGCAGAGAAAAAAGGAATGTACTTGGACTCTTAACGGCCCTGAAGCAAGTTACTTTATCCCCTTGAGCCTGTTTCTTGATCTATATAGTGGAGTTACTATTAAAGAATTGCAATGAGAATCACAGATTATTTGAATGCTCCCATCACTGCCCAGCACATAGCATTTCTGCAATTTAATTTTAATTTAACAGAAAAATAGTTGACCCGGGAATTATGTCATCATAGTAATGATACCCATGTAATAATATGTACCCATCTAATAATATGCTTGTGATTCAAAGTCAATTTTATTTATGCCACCAGCATTTGTGTACTTTTTTAGTGCATAAAAAGAGGTGAAAGGTACTACATATAACATGGCAAAACGTATAATAAATGATAAGCTTTGAACAAAATATCTTTTTCTTTCCGCCCTGGATTCTCCAGCTGGGGTCCTATAGATTAGGCTGACAAAAAACAGATTAACAAGAGAGAAACAAACCGAAGTTGATTAACGTGTGTGTGGTGCCTATTAATAAATGGGAATAACACAGGGATAGAGATGAAGAACTCAAAGGGTGGTTCGAATTGGAGATCTATATAAGTAACTTAGTAGGGGAAAGGGAGGGGGAGAGAGGGCACTTATGGAAAAACAAATGACTTCTTGGAAAGACACCAGGCTCCTAAGAGATGGGATGGGAGATAGGATAGTTTTGTGGCTGCCGACTATCTGAATGTGGTGCTGTCCCAGTAGAGAAATTAAAGTTACTTCAGGGGAAGGCTTTATGACAATTGAGTTCCTTGGGGAGGCCCTGCTTTTAGGAAGATTAGGGCTATCAGGAACCCAGAGGAGTTCAGCTCAAAATAATTCTTATACCAAACTGGCGTATTTTCAGGTGGCGTGTCCTGGTCCCCATCAGTGATAGCTGTAGTCTTCATGGAGTTTTATAATCTGGCATATATTTAACCACATCTAATGGTCTATTTTGTTTATTCCTAAAGCTGCATAGGATTTGGCTCATAGTAGGTGGCCAATAAATATGCACTGACATTGTTGGTAGCTGCTTGCTAAATGTTCATTGTATTTAATCTGGGCTCGGATGACCAAAGTAGGTTTAAAAAGATAGGCAGAAGTGTGGATGTTATCATTATAATTCCCAGGGTGACCCCCAGGAAAGGACAAGTAGGTAATTTAGATTTTTACTGATTGAACAAAGTAATCTCCATCATATCAAATGATGAGGGCTTAACCGTAGATCAGCCAGACTTGCCCTTGGGCTTCTAGACTCTTAGTAGCTTTTTACTATTTCGTCCCAGTTCTTCCAGCTTCTTCTGGACTGTCCTTTTGGGTCACTCTAGCCAGCAGTCTCAACTCACTCTCCTATCTGTGCGTAATGGGTCATATAGACACTGTACCATGTTCCAGTACCCAAGGGTCCACCTAACCTGCCAACTAATGGGTCTCTCAATGCCAAGCAGAATGAACCATGTCCTCTATGATGCACTTGCTGGGTATGTAACTGTCCCAGGATCAGTTCACTTGCCAGCTAGCAAAAGGCAGGTCTGTTGTCAACTCCATAAACCATATATTGGAGGAAACACCAGCGACATAAACAATTATAATTCATTAAATTTGGTTATGCAAATAATATCCTTGATCATTCTCTGACTTAACCTTCACAACAACTTCGTGGCATAGTCAAGGCAGGGTACTAGCAAGCCGTTGCCATAATTACGCTATTTTATAGCATTATCTAACAAATAACTACACAGTCTCATAAGCATGTATTTCTTACACATGGGTCTTCAGGCCGGCCGGAGTTGGGTCTTATTCAAGTCAAGGTCAGCCTGGCTTTGTGGCCCAGGCTGAAGGGGCAGCAACTACCTAGAACATGACCTTTTAGTTGAGATTGGACGTTCTCAGAGGGGAAAGTGGAAGCATACAGTAGCACGTGTAAGTGTTAGGGGCAAAACTGGGCCACTGTCACTTCTACTCACATTCCCCAGGCCAAGTCGCAGAGCCATCTGTAGTTTCTGCTACGGTCCCTCTGCTCCCCAGGATTGGCTCGTATTTGAGAAAACTTCACGTGAAACAATCCATGGTGAACAAAAGTGATAAACCGAAAGGTGATAACTTACAGACCAAAATGTGTCCCTCCCCTCCTCCCAGTGACAAACATCTTTAAGATTCATTTTGCCTTACGAGACTCAAACTTACGAACAAGCTAGGGGAAGTATCTACCGTTCGAATTGCCACTGGCATTTTGTAAAGGACATTGTGTCATTGGGTCTTCCCGAAGGAAGTCCTCAGTAAGAAATTTCTTTAACACTCAGCGTTTTGAAAAAAGCCTTGCTCCCTCCGCACAATTGATGTGCTTCCCCGCCCCCCCCGCCCCCCCCATGAGAACTGTGTCGTTCATTTCCTTTTAAGTATAAAGAACTTCCGAGCCAAATTTTCACCTGTAATAAAATTAGTGGTGATTTATAACCTGCTGAATTACTCTCCGGGTCCTGCCATTCTATTCTGTCTTTAACCTGCTTTGGTATTTTCGTTATACAATTTTTTCCCCCATAAGCCACAGGGAGTCTTTTGTGGCATGACGCAAGATAGAAAGAAGAACAAAACAAATAATTATATAAATCAGAGGTACCTAATTAAGAAGAGGGAAACCAGCTGGTCCGTTTCTCTTGCTCTCTCGTTTTATTAATTACCGTTGGTAGAAAGATATTTTGTTTATAATCAAAATTAAACTAAACCTTTGGAGATTAGGTTTTCTAAAAGAGCTTAAGGGTAGGATCAGAGGGGATTCTGTGCATTGTCTCTAAGGTTCCCCTCTGTTACCATCCCCCTCCCTGAGCCTCTCTTCTCCCCGCCCTCCAGCCCACACCCACTCAAGGACAGGAGCTTCCCCTTCTGCTATTCAGTCCTGTCACCCCGCTTCCGACAGGGAGGTCTCGTTCAAATAGCTCAGCCCCAGGATTTGAAAATAAAGGACAACAGATAGAAGCAGGAGCAGATGGGTTAAGCAGAACAGCACAGGTCCACATTTTATGACATATCTACAATTTCAAACATTGAAGCAGAGAATATGCTCATTTATAGACAAAGGGGAAGAAGTCGCGGGAATCTAGAAACACCCTGTGCCCTGAAAAGAGAGGAGGGGGCTGTGAGTTGGCCTCAGACTGTTGAGGCGGGGGTCTTTCTCAACATTCTCATTACCTTCTGAAGTTAAGGTCAGTGAAACGAACACATTGCATGAGAGTGAATTCTACAAATCTCAGAGGTGCTAAATACTCTCTTAAGAGAATATGAGGCTTTTCCTGGGAAACCAAGTTATAAAAAGCCAAGCCCCGAGTTGACAGTTAAAGAAACAGCTATCAAAAGAACATCTGTAGAAGATTCCCTGAAATGGGCTCTTTGTCCTTTCAAGGATGATTGGAGATTGGCAGGTGCAGTCTCATCCTGAAGCTGTCATTTGGCTCTTCGAAAGGGGGTTGCTTTTCATGTCTAATATTGTCTGTGTTTCTCCACTGTCTTCCTACGTCTCAGAATAACTCAGTCGAAAGAGCAGAGGACACCCTGTTTCCCTCTTTCACGCTGATAGTGCTTACCTCTGAATTCCACCTGCCTTGTGTGGCTTTCATTTCCTGAAATCACGATAGGCAGCTCCACGATCAGTCTGTAGATAAATAGTGAATAATTCTGCAGGCCTGACCTCCAGTGTCGGAGAAATCTGAGCTCCCCTTCACTCTAATTTTGCAGAAATGGAGATGGCATCCAGTCTTATTCGGTCTGGCTTTAACTGGGAGAATGATTTTTTTATACTTTAACAAAGGCCAGGAAAGAGTATCTCAGTACACTCTCCACCTTCTGTCTCACCTGTCACAAGGAAATGGCGGCACATTTATTCTGAGCAGGGAAAAGAGAGCACGGCTGCTTGGAAACGTTGTGTGTGCTCGTGTGTGCGTTCCCTTGAGTTACGGTCTCCCCCAAAATAGAAGGGCAGCTGTATCTCTGGCTTTTGCCGAGAACCAGATGAAGTCAAGTCAAGAAATTCCTTATGAAAGCCAAGGACGTTTTATTCAGTGGAAGTAGCCTGTTTCGCTAATGTCCTCGCATCGGTATCAGATTTGCATAATCGGAGTTTGATTCTCTCTGCATTTGGACAGATGTCATAGCACATAGCTTTCCCGGTGACTTGGTAAAGTAAGTACCAAACACATCACTGGAATAGGAGCTGCAGTGCTGTGAGTTTTAATCCAGGGGATGTGACAGGAGTCATTGGGAAGATACAGCATCATTCCTTAACTGAATTGGCTTTTATTTCATAACTAAATTTATATTTCTCCAGTAGTCTGGAATGAAGGTGGCCGATGGCCTCCACTATTTCTATTGGCCGCCTCCCATTTTATTCTGGTGTAGAGCGAGCTCATACGAAAAGCATCTAAAGTGGAAGGCAAGAGTAGGAAGATACGGAGTTGAATGCTCTCAGAGGAAAACTCAGCTCCTTAACAAAATCTAATCTAGCAGGCGGGAGCTGTCAACATGATAAATATTCTAGTCTTTAATATCGGTTTACATATCAGGGCAGAAGAAACAGAAATTATTCACACACTCAAAATTTGTTAAAATGATGTTGTTTGACTTCAAGTGACAGAGGCCGAAGGAAATTCAAAGTTAAGATGGAAGGTTCTCGGGCTGAGCCAGATTCTGGACCCTCCAGGGGCCTCCTGATGTGTCCATGCCGCCAAAGTAATTCCACGGCCACGCAGGAGCTGCCGCAGGTTCCCCTTTTGTGAGAATGAGTTCTTCCAAGTAATCTCCATGTGTTAGCTTACCGCGAGTCTCAGCTGGTCCCAGGGGCCTGCCGAAGCAAAGGCAGAGCTTCAGATTGAACTGGATCTCAAAGCTAGAGGTTGGAAGTCTCTCTGGGGTAGCGTTCGCGGGGCCGAGGGTGCTGGCTAGGAATCTTGCAGAACGGGTTCCGGTGCCAGCTCTGCCATTTGAGTCATTCATTTACGAGCTATTCATTGACCATCTGCTATGTACCAGGGACCGTCCCGAACTCTGACATCTGGCTGAAAGACAGACAGATGAGGTCCCAGCACTGGTGGAACTTACACGTTAAGTATTACAGGTCAGATTTCCCAGGAAAAGACCTGGAGCTGAGCATTGGCAGGTAGGAAGTTGACCGGAGACGGCTCTCAAGCGCGACTCCTGTGGGGGAAGGGCAGGAATGGAGACTGAACAGAAGAAGTTGGTTTGCGATGTAGGTGACCCCATGGCGAGCTCTGAAGCTAGGATGGTCCCGCAGAATGATCCCCCAGGGGAATGTGGGGACCCTCACCTTCTGACCGGTACACGGGGCAGTCTGGGAAGGGGGCTTGACCTTGGGGAGGAGGCTCTCACCCTCTAAAAACAGTTCTGGGAGAGAGCTGGTAACAGGACTCCCAGCTGAGGCACTCAGAGCAGTTGGGGGGTTGGGTAAGTCCTGGAGCCTTCAATGGGGAATCTGGTCAGCAACAGATATTAAATGAACTGTGTGTGTGTGTATGTGTATACATGCGTTATAGATACAAATATATAATATACATACTAGAAGTTAGAGAGTTAGAGAGGAATGAGGATCAAAGTAGGTGTTGCTTTTTATTTCAGGCAGGATATATATTAGGACCTAATCATATGCTAATGGCAATAATCCAATTCACTGGTAATGCTAAGGAAAGACAAGTTCCCTGTAGGTGTCAAGTCCTCCTTTAGGCAAGAGAAGGTGGGATCCAGTGCAAAAAGGAGGTGCTGGCCACAGGTGGACAAAAGGGCAGCTCACTCCCATACCTGAAGGGGTGAAGAGAATCTGGGTGCAGAGAGGGCTGGGGAAGTAGGTTTGGTTTTGGGAAGGTGAAGTAGCTCTGGGTCTGATTGGTTTGTGTAATCTGTCAAATAATCAAGGTCATCAGCTGAGAGCAAAGAATGGGATTGGGAAGTTTGAGGAAGGTGGGGGAGTATAAAATAGATATCCCTGAATGAGGATTATAAATTGACCAAAGCATTGCTAGGGAGTACTGAGGGCATACTTGAGAGTTATGGTTACACATGAAAATATAGTTGTATGTTTTTATCCAAACTTATTCTATGGTTGGGGACAGGAACAAGATAGCTAGTTCCAGCCAGCTATCGGGTGTAGCAGGTGACTGTGATAAAGGATTAAGTTGTAGGAAAGGGGCTAATCATGGTGATGGACCATGGATTCTAAGCAAGGAGGAAGAGAAGCAAGGGAGTGATAGAAATCCTACTTGCTAGCCATGTGACCCTTCGATTTCCTTTACCAGAAGAGAAAAAGAAGTCTGCCCAACTTCACCAATGGTCGTGCATGGTCTGTGCCCCAGGCATGTTCTGTGTCCCATGCTTTTAGATCTGTTCTTGATTAATTCTTACAAGTTGGTGAGGTCAAGAGGAATTATCCCCACCTGAGATGCCACATGAACTGTTTGCCCAACTACTTCTAACTCCATGCCTAAGCCTCATATTCTAGTTCTACAATTCCCTCCATGCCACATGGGAGGGCCAACTGCCATTTCTGGGACACTGATGAATAACCCTTTGGATTTCCAATCTTGGGGCATATCATCAACCACTTCCTTGCCTTGATGAAGAAAATACAGAAAATGTACTTGCATCTTTCTCTGACTGTTGAGATTCCTGTGTGCTTCATAATTATCTATCACGGTGGACATCAGAACAAACAAAGCAGCCTCCTCAGAAGGTTGGCAACATGTAAATGTGACTTTTTGATGTTTTTTACATCTCTGGGACAATATAATGAGTAAACCAAGGTTCAGAGGGATTCAGTAATTCATCCATGAATATTCAACTAAAAAGTGGCAGAGCCAGGATCTGAAACCAGCTCTGAATAGGCAGAGGACCCTAAAATCCACATGGGTTGCAGTACATTCACTGCCCTTTATGGTGATGAGCAGTGGAAGGAGCCTAGGATGGAGAGCTCTTCTCTAAGCCCGTAAACAGCAGAGGCCACAAGAGGTTGGGGATGGAGTTGAGGTGGGATTGACTCAGGCACACAATTAGAATAAGGACACTAGGATATAACTCATTTCATATGTGTTAGAGAATCGCAAAAGTGTATTTTTATTGTGAGAATTTTGAGGCTGTTTGTCACTTTGAATGTTTTTTTCTTTTTTGGTCCCCTGGTTAAAAATCTCTGGAAGATGTGAAAGGAGCTTTGGGCTTTGTGAACAGGGGATGGATGAGCCTGAGACTCTTCTCATGCTGCTGCGAGCGACTGACTGGATTCAGCCGGGAAGCTGTGCGGGTGGGAGCTAGGACACGGGGAGCGGGGCCAGAAGAAAAGAAAGATGGCGGAGACAGGATTTGGACAAATGAGCCCGTTTAGGAACAAGAAACCTCTCTCTGACGTTCCTAGGAATAGTCAGCCTCATTCCTCCAAATGGTCAAAGGAGAACAGAAGAAACCACTGAGCTGGTCAACATGACCTTTAAGTTTGTAATCAAAGTCTTTATGACTATTGTTTCCATGCATCAGAGGTGACAGCACACCTGAGTTTGTCTTGGGACCTCCCCAGTGTTAGCACTGAAATTCTTGCGTCTCAAAAGCCCTCCCAGTTCCAGGCAAACCAGGAGGGCTGGTTACCCTATGATAGCATGCCCGATACACAGGAACTATACTTCATTCACATATACTAGTCCTTGATCCCCGATAAGTACACACAGACATGCCAGCATTTCCCATTTTTGTGTAGAAGTTATGCCAACCTGCATCCAAGGACCCAAAAAATTTTCTCCTGCTTCAGCTTGTCTAAGAAAGTATGAAGGTCTTAGGAATATAAAATAGCTTATTGCATTATTCTCTCTCCTTTGTGTCCTGAGAATTCCCTTCTTGCCAGAATATTTTAAGCTCTTTTCTCCTGCCTTTGAAAACATCATTTCCAACATAATGTAGATGGGGTACAAGTGTTGGCTAATTAAGTTTTGACACATCACCATATTCGATGAGGTGGCGATAGCGTGCTTCATGTAGGAGGGGAAAAAAATTAGAAAGAGTATAATCAGGTTTCCACTCCTTCTAGCATAGGCGTCCCAATGCCATCTGTTAGCCTCAGCGGAGGATGCTTTAGGTTAGGAGCTAATGCTTTACTATGAATAATGTGATATGATTGCAGGAGGGAGAAAAAAAAAACTGTGTGCCTGGTTTGTTCGGGAAGAGAGGAACATTCCAACTTTAGATTCCATCCATAAACTGAGGGCAAGAGGACAAGCATTTACTCTGTGCAGTGGTGGAGAGGAGAAAACAGAACAGCAATGTATTAAGAAACAATAAATCTATCAAATTATTACCAGAAATATATAAGCATTATCGAGTAGGCTCTTTCCAGTCAGCACCTGAAAACTATCCTGTGAATGTCCAAGCCTTCAAGGAACTACAAAATGTCTCAGTTTCTAGTAGAGGGTTGCAAAGAAACTCTCCCTTGATTCAAAAGTTTATATCATATGTAGAACATATGCTTTTTACAGCACTGGTTAACTATCCTTTGCCACACTTATCTCATTTCTGATTTAATTTAGGTCTGTATAATCAATCTAATTCTGTCTTCCCCATTAGATGGTAATCCTCCTGGGTAAAGATCACACGCTCTTTACTGTGGATTCCAGAACCCAACTCAAAGCATGGCAGCAAGAGGCACTCAATGGTTATTTGTCGAATGAATGAGTGAATAAATGAGGAGCACCATGCCCCTCTTTTGAGAGCTTGTTACACCTTGTTATGTCTCTTTTACATTACTCATCCCGTTGTATTATACTGCTAAATTTCATTCCCCATGGTAAGCTACCTGAAGGCAGCCATCACTGAATCCCTAGGACTTTCATAGTGCTTGGCATGCAATAAATGAGTATTGCATGACTGGCTGAATCAAAGAATGTGGTACAACTGGTATACCTTTAATTTTTCTGAGGTTGCACCATAGTGAATTTGCAGCAGACATGACACAGAACCTTCGTCCATCCACATTTTATGTGGCCGATGGCCTGGTAAGCTTGTCTTTCCTGCCAGGGGTGATCAGGACTCTGCGTAGATAGCTCTTGTCCTTAAACAAGGTATGGAATTAAGAGCTGAGATTAGGTTCCAGTTTCAGGTGTTTACTAGCTCATTGTGTGGCCAGGTAGCTGTTCTCATTGTCTCTCACTTTCTGTAACAAGGA
>CM052804.1:22840165-22915807 GCA_028533885.1 Nasua narica | reverse complement strand
ACCTTTGAAAAAATGTCCTGTAGTGTTTAAGCCAAAACAAAATTCCTTACCACAGCCATATTATAACCTCTCATTGAAACTTTTACCATTCTTTTGAAGCAATGATGACAGTTTAATTTTACCTTCCGTTAAGTAATTATTTAAATGACATCTGTCTTCTCGACTAGATTATAAACTCCCCGGGGGCAGAGACCATAGAATTTTACCTAACAGACTACCTAGCAAATAGTAATTAACCCAAAGAAAATGTACTGAATGTTACCTAAATCCCTGAGTTGAGTCTTTAAGGGTCCTTTTCACCCTCACTTGGCCTTGGTTCTAGGCAAGGCTGCCAATGTGAACATTTATAATCAGAGAACTGAGTATTTTTGGCTCATAATTTTTCATCTATTACAGAAATGCACAGTCATGATTTTGGTGTTTTCTGAGACTTTTTCAGCTAGAATGACGAGTGGAAAGAGAATGTATGTTCAACAGACCTTGGCGTCAGTCTCAGCTATGCCACTGAATAGTTCTGTGATCTTGGGGAAACTTCTCAAATTCTATAAGTCTCTGTTTTGTCATATATACCTTATAGAACGGCTGTGAGGATTAAGTAAAATAATGCTAATGAAGCGCTTAGCAACGTGCCTGGAAAATAGGGAACACTCATTAAAGGGTAGCTATGATTTTTGCTATTAGTATTGCCATAATGACGATCAGATTACTATCACTCTTATTATTCTATTTTTTATCAAGAATTCTGTGATCTGATTCCCTAACTGCTCCAAAATATTTGATGCCTACTCAAAGTATAAGATTTTACTAGAAAGCGGCCACGAACCTCTTTTACATTCCTTCACAATGTCTGCTACCTAGGATAACTTAATAAGTGTTTTGATTTTTTTTTTTAAACTTAATGATGACAACTCTGTAACCATTCTATTGAATCCAACGAGGAGGAAATGTCTGGACAAGGGGCTTGGGATTCCAGCCCTTGGAATGTTCTTATTCATCTAGATTTGGAAGTATTCATCACATCAATGTCATCCCTGTCTGTGGTCTGAGCAAAGAGCTGTATTCTTAATGACTGGAAAGTGACAGAGGTGGGAAGACGGTATTTCCTGATTCAAGTGATAATTGCTCACGGTTTACTCAACATTATTATTGAATTAGTATTGAAAAGGTAATTTCGTGCTTCACGAAGTGGCAAATTTGATTCATATGCTAGGAAGGCAAAGAAACAAATGTGACAGTGATGGTAATAATCACAACCCACCCTAAAACAAGGCAAAGTAAACATTTCACATCACTTTGGCATGAAGCATGCTTTTCCTTACCTTAATAGACTGAGGACAGAACATCCTAAGATAACAGAAGTCCTTTTGTTGGAATTTATTGGCCTGATTTTTTTTCCTAAGTAATAAATTATTGCATTTTGTATGCTCTGCTCAGGAGCAAATTTGTCACTTGCTAACATAAATGAATGAATTACTCACATTTACTTATATATAGGTATGAATGTGCTCTGCATCTCAAGTCATCATCATATTCTTTATCCAGCTTGGTTATGGCTTTGATTAAAAAGAGTTCTAATTCTTCTTCTTCTTCTTCTTTTTTAAGATTTTTAAAAATTTTTTTGAGTGACAGAGCATGAACAGGGAGAGGGGCAAAAGGAGAGGGACAAGCGGACTCCCCGCTTAGCGTGGAGCCTAACATGGGGCTCGATCCCAGGACCCTGAGGTTATGACCTGAGCCAAAGTCAGATGCTTAACCAACTGAGCCACCCAGGTTCCCCAAGAGTTCTAATTCTTGAGAGGGGAGCTTGTGGGAGCACAGATTTGCTTCATCTCAGAAGTCCCACTGGCCATTAACTCCTTTATTCTTCACTTTGTGCAAGTGGATACTAATTTTTTTTTCCAATGATGCTGCTGCTATGGACGTTGCTGTCTGAAGAACTTAACTGGGATTCACTGCCATTTTCTCAAGGAAGAAGGACTTACTTTGCTCCTCACTGGAACTAATCTTATGAATGACTGTGTGGTCAGTTTAAGAAGCAGTCTTACAAATTAATCATGGTATTTCTTATGCGTAGGATTTTTCATTTCATTTTTATCAGTGCTTTATATGAAGCCCTGGAAGAAATACCTTTTAGACCAAAGTACCTGGGGAAATGGTACGTCTCAAGAATATGGCAACTGTTTTGCGTAATTATTACAGTTTCTGTAATCGTATACCGGTTATGTTTTTCTTCTTGCTTTGACTTTTAGGAGGCTCAGTGGTGGATTTATGGCCCACTGAGCCCTAAAAAAAGCCCTGGATTTATGTGAACTCACCTACCCTCAGTGTCCTTTTACTACTATAACCTTATCTTACTTCCAACCTTGATTAATTTATCTATTGTTAGTTTTAGAATTTTGGAATTTTGAATTTTAATGCTACATGTTTAGGCAAAAAAAAAAGAAATATATATATGTACACATATACACACGCACACACACACACACACACACACATATACAGTTGTATAAAATGAAGTCCCAAGTGTCATGCTCCAGGGACAGTAACTGTTGACAATTCAGCAGTGTGTAGATTTTCTATAGACACAGTCTCATATAAGTAACATGTGTACATACACACATATGTATATACATACATATGTTGGGGGGACATGCATGCCGGCACATGCAGGCTTTTCTTAACTCAGCAATATATGGACATTCTTCTGCAGCAGTTTGTAAAGATCTCTACTGCATTATTTTTGAGAGTTGCTTAGTATTGTATGGAATAGCTGAAATGTACTTGATCCAGCCATTCTGTTGTTAGAACTAAATTTATCTTCAGTTGTCCTTTCTTCAAATAATCACACATTAAGTATCCTTCCAGGATAGATTCCTAGAGGTAATCTTACTGTTTCAAAGGACCTATGTTTTAAAATTTTGGATAAGTACTGCTAAATTGCCCACCCAAAAATCTGAACCAATTAATTTTTTAAAGTTTATATTTAAATTCTAGTTAGTTAACACATAGTGTAATAGTTTCAGGAGTAGAGTTTAGTGATTCATCACTCACATACAGCACCCAGTGCTCATCACCATAAATGCTCTCCATAATCCCACCAGCCATTTATCCTATCCCTCCTATACCTCTCCTCCAGCAATCCTCAGTTTGTTCTCCGTAGTTAATAGTGTCTTTGTTTGCCTCCCTCTTCCCCCCCCACCCATATGTTCATTTTTTGTTTCTTAAATTCCACAAATGAGTGATATCATATGGTGTTTGCCTTTCTCTATCTCCTTTCATTAGCATAACATATTCTAGCTCCATCCACCTTGTTGCGGATGGCAAGATTTCATTCTTTTTGATGACTGAGTAATATTCCCTTGACTATATATACCACACCTTCTTTATCTATTCATCAGTTGTTGGATATTTGGGCTCTTTCCATAATTTGGCTATTGTTGATAATGCTGCTATAAACATTGAGATACAAATGCCTCTTTGAATCACTTTTTTTGTATCCTTTGGGTAAATACGTGCAGTGCAATTGCTGGGTCATAGGGTGGTTCTATTTTTAACTTTCTGAGGAACTTCAATACTGTTTTCTAGAGTGGCCGCACCAGTTTGCATTCCCACTGACAGTGTAAGAGGGTTCCCCTTTATTCACATCCTCACCAAATTTGTTGTTTCCTGAGTTGTTAATTTTAGCTCTTCTGATGGCTGTGAGTGAGGTGGTATCTCATTGTAGTTTTGATTTATATTTCCCTGATGATGAGTGATGTTGAACATCTTTGCATGTGTCTCTTGGCCGTCTGGATGTCTTCGTTGGAAAAAATGTCTATTCCTATCTTCTGCCCATTTCTTAGCTGGATTATTTGGTTTTGGGGTGTTGAATTTGATAAGTTCTTTAGAGATTTTGCATACTAACCCTTTATCAGATATGTCATTTGCAAATCGGACAACAGAAAGAAATAAAAGGCATCCAAACTGGTAAGGAAGAAATCAAACTTACATTCACAGATGGTATGATAGTCTATGTAGAAAACCCAAAAGACTCCACCAGAAAATTGCTGGAACTGATACACAAATTCAGTAAAGTTGCAGGACACAGAATCAATGTACAGAAATTTGTTGCATTTCTATACACCAATAATGAAGCACCGATTCCATTTACAATTGCACCAAAAAACACAAGATATCTAGGAATAAACCTAACCGAAGAGGTAAAAGATCTCTACTCTGAAAACTATAGAACATTTGTGAAAGAAAGATAACACAGAGAAGTGGAAAAAAAATTCCAGGCTCATGGATTGAAGAACAAATATTTTTAAACTGTCTATACTACCCAAAGCAATCCTGGAATTTAATGTAATCCCTATCAAAATACCACCAGCATTTTTCACAGAGCTAGAGCAAATAATCCTAAATCTGTAGAGACCCATAAAAGACCCCAAATAGCCAAAACAATCTTGAAAAAAAGAAAAACAAAGCAGAAGATATCACAATTCTGGACTGAAAGCTATATTACAAAGCTGTAGTCATCAAGTATGGTACTGGCACAAAAACAGACACCGAGATCGATGGAACAAAATAGAGAACCCAGAAATTGACCCATAACCTATGGTCAACTAATCTTCGACAAAGCAGGGAAGAATATCCAATGGAAAAAAGACCATCTCCTCAATAAATGGTGCTGGGAAAACTGGACAGCCACATGCAGAAGAATGAAACGGGACCACTTTCTTACACCATACACAAAATAAATTCAAAATGGGTGAAAGACTTACATGTGAGCGAGGAAACCATCAAAATCGTAGAGGACAGAGGCAATAACCTCTTTTACCTCAGCTATAGCAACTTCTTACTAGATATGTCTCTGGAGGCAAGGGAAACAAAGGCAAAAATGAACTATTGGGACTTCATCACCATAAAAAGCTTCTGTACAGTAAAGGAAACAATCAGCAAAACTAAAAGGCAACCTACAGAATGGGGAAGATATTTGCAAATCTGAACCACTTTAAATACCAGTTGATAGTCTTAAGAATGCTTGTTTCCCCACCTCCTAACCAGACTGGTTATTAGCAGACTTAAAATATTTTCCAATCTAGGGACACCTGGGTGGCTCAGTCGTTAAGCGTCTGCCTTTGGCTCAGGTGATGATCCCAGGGTCCTGGGATCAAGTCCTGCATCGGGCTCCCTGTTCAGCTGGAAGCCTGCTTCTCCCTCTCCCTGCTTGTGTTCCCACTCTAGATGTCTCTCTCTCTGTCAATTAAACAAATAAAATCTTTTAAAAAATATATTTTCCAACCCAGTGGACGAAAACTGTATCTTATTTCAATGTGCATTTTCCCCATCACCAGTATGAACAACTGTTGCTATGTTGACTGGACATTTCTGTTTCTTCCTGGGTGAGTTGCCATTTCTCTTTTTCTTTATTGGCCTAATTTTTTTCCTTAATTCATATATTCTCTTTGTATGTTATGAGCACTAAACCTTTATTAAATAGACTGCAAGTGTTTTTCTCCTCTGTCTTCAACCAATCAGTGAGTTTTTCTACATAAAAGGTTCAATTTTGCAGGGGGTGGGGGCGCCTGGGTGGCTCAGTCGGTTAAATGACCACCTCTTGGTTTTGGCTCAGATGATGATCTTGGGGTTGTGGGATCAAGCCCCATATAGGGCTCCCTGCTCAACGGGGAGTCTACTTGAGATTTTCTCCCTCTCCCTCCATTCCTCCCCCTACTCTCTCACACACACTCTCTCTCTCTCTCTCTAAAATAAATAAATAAATAAACAAACAAACAAACAAACAAATAAATAAATAAATTTTTTTTTTAAGATTAAGATTTAATCTTTTGTTACCAAGCCTGAGGTTCTTCATGACTTTCATATCATGAAGTTTTCTTGACAGGTTTCTTATAGTGCTCTCATTTTCCCTCATTCCTAAGGAGGCTACCTGGTCAGTTTTGACTTTTGCTTTACACAAAATGTTAATGCAGATGAGCCTTTAAAAAACATCCAAGGATTTTGATTTCCTTTTGCCTTTCTTTGTTGTCATTATGCCTTTGGTTTTAATATCGAACTTCGTTGTACGGGAGTCAGAGAATGTAACTTGTAGGACTGGAGCCTTTGTACATCTATGCAAAGTTTCTTTATGGCCAAGTACAATGATAAATTATTGTAAAGACTTCATAGGCTATTTTTTAAAGACTTACTTATTTTTAATTTTACAGAGAGAGGAGAGAGAGAGCATGCTCGGATGGGGAAGGGGTGGAGGGGAAGGGAAAGAGAATATCAAGCACACAGACTCCTAGCTCAGCCCCGAGCCCCACATGGAGCTCCATCCCAGGACCTCGAGATCACCATCTGAGCCGAAATCTGTAGTTGATCGCTTAACCGACTGAGCCACCCAGGCACCCCAAGATTTCATAGTCTGATAAAAAGAATGCATAGTCTCAGGATGTCTGAAACAAAACTCAGTTTTTCCCCTTTCCTATCTTTCTTCACACCTTCTTACTCTCTTGCCTCCATCCTTTCTTTTCATCACTGCTTCCTGTCTTCCTTCTCCCCTCTCCCTTTCTCTCATTCATTCCAGGTTGTTAACTGTGTTATTCAAATCCTCTATATCCTTACTTTTGTGTCTACTTCATTCAATTAAAGAAATCTTTCAGTGTTTTTTTTTTAAATAAAACTGTCATTACCCTTTTTTTCTCCTTGATGTACATACAGTTCACCCTTGAACAACACAGATTTGAATTGCATGGGTCTGCGTATACATGGATACTATGGAAGTACAGACCTATAAATGTATTTTCTCTTCCTTATGATTTTCTTAATAACATTTTCTTTTCTCTAGCTTACTTTATTGTAAGAATACAGTATATAATGCATATAACACATGAAATATGTGTTCATCAACTGTTTAAGTTCTCCATAAGGTTTCTGGCCAGCCATAGGCTTTAGCAGTTAAATTTTTGGGGAATCAGAAGTTATACATGGGGGCGCCTGGGTGGCTCAGTGGGTTAAAGCCTCTGCCTTTGGCTCAGGTCATGATCTCAGGGTCCTGGGATCGAGCCCTGCATCAGGCTCTCTGCTCAGCATGGAGTTGGCTTGAGATTCTCTCTCTCCCTGTCTTTGCCCACACATGTGGGCATGTGCACTTGTGCTCTCTCTAAATAAAGTCTTTTATATATATGGATTTTCAACTGCATGAGGCATCAGTGCCCCTAACCCATCCCATGCATTGTTCAAAGGTCAACTGTATTTCCCTGGTTATTAACATTCATACCAATTATATCATTAGAACACACGTTTTTATCAATATAAATTGTGCTCTTTTTTTTTTGTATATAATGCTTTTAGTCTTGAATTGTACTTTGTCTCTAACTCCCAAGTTGTATTTGTACTCGCACTGACCCGAGAAATCTTTGCCTTTTTCCTTCATTATTTTCAACTTCTTCATGTGGTTTTATTTTAGGTATTTCTCCTTAAATGTAGTGGGATTGTCTTGTTTGCTTGTTTCCCCCACTCCAAACTGAGAGTCTTTTAAGTGCCAAAATTTAGCCAATGTCATTCCTTATCACACCTTGTTATTTCATGCTTTCCATGCTTTATCGTATTTTCTTGATTATATTACATTTTACCTTTTGGTAGTTTAAAAGTTTTAGCTTGTATTTTTGTCCTGCTAGTGGTCATCCTTAAACTTTTCACATGAGGAAGTCATTTTCCTTTCTCCATAAAAATGAAGCAATACTTAGAGCCACCTCTCTGAAACAAAGTAAGAGTTGTCTAACTGGTTATTTTATATCTTTCCTTTATTTCTTCCCTACTGCCTCCTCTGTACTGTTAAAATTATCTTCAGTTTTGGTTCCAGATTGTTAATTTTTTACTTTGTGTCTTTTTTGTTTTATGAATACCTACTTAACAATTCCATTAAATTTCACTGCCATATTTTCAACAATTACTTGGTATTAACTATAAGTTTTACTGATATCATTGCTCAGTTTATTGGTATGTTGTGTAATATTTCTGTTTCTCGGCTTTATTTTGCCAAAGTACAACCAGAAATTTCATTGTTTTTGGTGTTTTGTTTTCATAAAAGATTGTGTGGATGATAAAATCGCTGAATTCTCGTGTATCTAAAAGTGCTGTGACCCTCTGCCCAATACTTCAATGGTAGGACTCCAGCTTCAAAACACATTTCCTTAGCTGTTTATATAAGTGTGTATAACTATAGATATTTATACATATGTATTTAGCATTAGTCCCTTGTTTTCCTGCTTCCTTTACTAGAGATGAGAAGCTTGGCATGAGTAACTAAGGTTACAAGTTTCAGAAATAGGCAACCTGACTTTTAATCCCATTTCTACCCCTAACTGTAGAACTGCCTTCTGTCCATGAGGTTCTTCCTCCTCATGCATATGCATGAGATCAATGTGTGATATAGAGTCCTCTTCTAGCAAAGATTAAAGAAAATACTGAGCACAAATGGATAATGGACTCAGTGATGAGAATGATAATAGTTTCTACCAGCCTTATTTTTTTCCCCTCTCTGGAAACTTGTTGGGACTTTTCTTTATCCTTAAGGATCCACATTTTCTACAATTTTGCCATAAAGGACTCATTTGGCCTTTTTCTCTCTGAATACTCAAGTCCCTTTCAGCTCAGAGACATTCCTTCAGATATTTATTTGGTCGCACCCTACCCTCCACCCACACATCTTTTCCCCTGAACTCTCCCTACACGGCTGGTGGGTCGGCGGACTGTTCTCCATGTGCTTTCGTTCCCCTGGCGGCTGTAACACGACCACACACTTCTTGGCTTCCAACAAAACAAATCTATTATATTAGAGTTTGAGGGCTGCAACGTCCAGCGTGTGTTTCCCTGGGCTAAAATCAAGGTGTCCATAGAACAGCATTCCTTCCGGAGGCTCTGGGGAGAAGCCGCTCAGTTACCTTTTGCGGCTTCTACAAGCCACCTGCATTCCTTGGCCTATGGCCTCTTCCTTTCTCTTCAAACCCAGCTGCCCATCATCTTTAAGGTTCTCTCTGACTGATGGTCGTTCCTCCCTCTTTCACTTCCAAGGGCCCTTGCTCTCCAATTTATGACGGTGTGACTTACAATCTTTCAACTTGATGATGGTGCGAACACAAGACACATTCTGTAGAAACTATTTTAGATCGCAAATTTGGGTCTCTTCCCAGGCTCGTGATGAGGGGTTTGATGCTTTCACAGTCATGAGGGTAAACAACCAACGTACTGACAACCATTCTAGACCCACACAATCATTCTGTTTTTCCCTTTCAATACAGCAGTCAGTAACTCACCTGAGGTAGTCAACACTTGAGTGTCCAGTCGGTTTTGTGTTAGATGATTTTGCCCAACTGTAGGCTAATGTAAGTGTTGAGCCCGGTTCAGGTCAGCTAAGCCAAACAATGGTGTTTGATATGGTAGGTGTATTACATACATTTTCCACGGAGAGTATTTTCAACTTAGGAGGGGTTTATTGGGGCATTATGGTTATCCCTGTTGTAAGTTAAGGAAGATGTGTACATTGACTCCACTCTGGAATAATCCAGGAGACTGTCCCCATCTCAAGATCCTTAACTTCATCACACCCACAAAATCCCTTTTGCCATGTAAGGTAACCTAGTTGCAGTTTTTAAGGATTAGATAAGGACATTTTTGGAAGGACCATTATTCTGCTCACCACACGAATCTTTTTACTTTCCATACGGAGTTTATCTCTTAGGCTTTTTACTTTGTTTTTTTTTTGCAAGAGTTTTATCTTGTTTTTTCAGATCTCACAAATATGCACGCATTTTATTTCCACAGTGATATTTGCAATTTTCGAGAATTCTGATTCATCTTTTAAAAAAAAAACTAGGAAGAAACTTACAATTATTTCTGAAGATGCTAATTTTACTTGTTTTAAATTTTTTTCTATTTTATGCATTAACTCCTTCTCCTAGGGGATTTTTCTGTGTATTCCTCTTATGAGTCACTTCACACTATTATTTTTCATTCAACATTAGTGATTGGGTTACATGTTCACATTTACAAATCAGGAGCTAAGTGAACAGAATTGGTATCTTGAGTTTGGCATTCTTATCACGTGTAAAAATCAGTGTCTCTCCCAACAATAAGTACAGACTCTGATGACAAAAGCCCTGGGTCCTTACAGGAGGTGGGGACTATAACTGGGAAGCCCTTTTCTTGGGTAGTGTGGGGATTTATCTGTCAGTGGCTCACCATGATAACCAAAGTTACTTGGAAGCACAAGGCTGCATTTTTTTGGACCCTACTGCCTACTCTGGGGGCCCATTATAGATCATTCACCCTAATCAGTGAGTCATTACTCTGGCTTTACTCAGGGACAAATGCCACATCAGCCTTCTAGGTGGTACATCTAGATGGTTCATTCAGTTATTCCTCACTCTTTCCCTGCCCCTGATTTTGGGACCCCTCCAGAATTTGGCTAGGAAATCTCATAGTTGCTTGGTCCTGTCTTTTTTTCCATTTTGTGTTGTGGGTCATTTAGCCTCTTCTCCATTAGAGATGTTACCATCTGTCTTCAACCTTTCAGAAATTCCTGAATATTCTGACTGCTCACGGTGAGCTCCCTATACTTTTCCCAGTGATAATTTTGTTCCTATTTGATGTACCTTGTGCCATTTAATGGGATGTAAGGCAGGAGACATACATACAGAATTCTTCAATCAATTGTTTGTTCCATTGCTGTGTATGTGTTTCTGTAAATTGTAACAAATATTTTTGAAAATGTTTAAATAAAAGCGATATAGATAGATGGCAAATAGATTGGTGGAAATTTTGATCTATTGATCTCATGAATATAGAATCTCTGATTTTGTCTGAATGACCCTATATTATTTATTGGATCATTCACTTATTTAGCATACACACACACGCGCGCGCGCGTGCGCGTGCCACCCAGGGCTCTGCTCTGCACTGGAGTTGTTTTGTTCATTTGTTTTTAATAACCTTTCTGTTCTTGGTGCCTATTATTCATAGGATTTAACTTGGCACTTTATGTTGAGGAAAATCTGAGCGTTTAACATGCATCATAGATTAACAATTTATCTCGTTCAGTAGCTGGTTAGGGAATTCTGAAGGTCAGAGAATGCATTTCCATGGACCGTGGCTTCCCTGATTTCTAAATTCTTTACAGACACCACAGTCTCTCTTTGCCAATTTGATTTGTCTCCATCCCATGATCACTAAGTTTAAGTTAGAGCCACAGAAAGAATCTTTCTTCCAGAATCAGAGCACCGATATTGTCACTGTCACTCAGAATCCTCCAAGAGAAAGCCTTTCCTCCTCTACCCTCTGCTATGCTCACTCTGTTCCTGCATCTGGGCAGAGAGTCCTTTCCTATCATCCTGGATTTGGGCCTGCAGCCTGGATTTTCCTGACATATGTACAGATAGTTTCCACCCCTGCAGAATCAACGTGGTCTGATGGTACTTTCCGTCCTCAGTGGTGACTTTGTTTTCATCTTTTCATAGGACTGTCACATATTTGTTCCCACGTTCTGATTATAAGCTTCTCCTCTGCAAGTTAGCATTAGTTCGATGTTGTCTAATGCTTACTGTAACAATAACGATAATATCAATGATGGTAGTAATGAGCATCATTTATTGCCAGCTGGGCACCAAGTGCTTTTATATGCTATTATCAATTTTAAGGGCTTTTAACTGAAAGTAATAGAAAATGAAACCATAGTTTCTTCAACAAGTGCTCTATTTCGGTCACATAATGAGAGGTCGGGGGGTTGGCAGCTTTCAGAACCAGTCCAATTGTTCATTTTTATCCAAGTTGAAACCACTAGAATTGTCATGGCCTTTTCCTTATTGTGGTAGGATTACTATATCAGCTCCAGCTGTCATGCTCCCCACCAGAAAGAAAGGAGAAGAGGAAAGAATTTATATGAGACAAGTAGACATAGAAATATAACCAAATTCACTTGTGTCTAATTGGTGACACACAACTAATCATAGCTGGAATTGTCTAGGAGAAGAAATTTAAGAATGCTGGTTGGGCCAACTAACTAACCCATGCTGGCCACATGTTTGGCATACTCACATCTTATCTTGCACAGTTCTTTCACTATTATTCTCCTTCCCATTTTACATAAAGATACTGAAGATCAAAGAATTTATGGGACTAGGGGTGCCTGGGTGGCCCAGTGGGTTAGGCCTCTGCCTTCGGCTCAGGTCATGGTCTCAGGGTCCTGGGATCGAGCCCCATGTCGGGCTCTCTGCTCAACGGGAGCCTGCTTCCCCCTCTCTCTCTTCCTGCCTCTCTGCATACTTGTGATCTCTCTCTGTCAAATAAATAAATAAAATCTTAAAAAAAAAAGAATTTATGGGACTAACCCCAAATCATACCACAGAGAAGAGGAATAATAGCCAGGATTTGAAACTATCTCCATCTTTCTCTGAAATCCCATTCTTTCCACTTTATCACACACTCTCTGGGTTGTTTATAACACACCAGTAGACTTAAAGCAGTATTCTAGGAATAAATAAATGATTGGCTCCTTAGCTTTGGTGCTTATGCCTATGACTCTATGTAGAAAACAGTTCTATTAAGGGCCCTACAGGCTGTCAATCATTAGGCTCAAATACTTGGAGTCCTTTTAGAAAGATGGGTGGAAAGAGCTTGGGAGCCACCAGCCCAGATTCAAACCCCAGTTCCACTACTTACTAATATATGAATGATTATGAGCCCATCACTTAATCACTCTGTGCCTTTGAGTTCTCATCTTTCTGTCTGCCACCATTCTCTGCAAGTTTGGTTATGTATTGCAGCCAAATTACTTACCAAGAAGCACAGCTCCAATTCTATCACACCCTCATCCAAAAACCATCAGTAGTTCTATGGTAGATGCTGTGAACTGTGTCCTCAAAAGGGACTATAAGTCCGTTTTTCCCTTAGCTTGCTTTATCACAGAGGCAGAAAATGCAAGATGGTCCAAAGATCTCAGCCTCCCCTGAAACTCGGGATGGCACGACACATTTTTAGTGAGATGTAAGTGAAAGTCTTAGGAGGGGCTTGACCAGCGTGTCCCTTCCATCCTGAACACACCTTCCTGCCTATGATACACACCTGAGGCCAGAGGTAGAGCAGTCATACTATGACCATAAAGTGACAAACATGAAGACAAAAAAAAAAAAAACCTCCCTGTTAAAAATGACAGAGCAAATGGGAAGAGCCAGCATATTGACTCTGAACTACCTGCCCCAAAACTTTTTTTGCATGGAATAAACAGACTCCCTTCTCCTTTAAACCACGTCTGCTATGTTTTTCTGCCATTTGACTAGGTCAGTATTGAAAATGCTCCAGATTGGGCTTCAATCTTCTTTACAAATTTTTCTTCCTTTTTCACTTCCTAAACTGTGATTCCTCTAAACCAAATTCCTTACTGTTGGTACCTCTACTCCATGGCCAGATTGAAGTAGGACCTCCCTCCCCAACAAGTCTCCCTCTTGTTCCCTGACTGCTATCATTTCTCTGTCCTCAGAACTTTGAGCTTTTCTAATCCTTAGCACTCTCCTGAATTATGGTTATTGAGGTATCGCCCCCTTTTGTAAGCTCCTAAAAGTCTTGTTTTATTCATGCAACCCCCTACACACACACACACACACACACACACACACACACACCCCACGCCTCAGTCCCCACACAGCATCTTGCTCAGGTGAGCCCTCAGTGCCTCTTTAGTAATGGGTGCGTGATAGTACATGTGATAGTTTGGAGTTCTTTCTTTTTGTTTTAACTACCAAAGATAATCATTGATATCCTTTATTTATCCCTTCTGCCAGGGACCAAGTTGAGTCTTGGTCAGTGGAAAGAGTTTTCTAATGCAGAAGCACATCTTCCCTGAACTGTCCTTGACCTCCTTGTGAAAACCTGGAAAGGAGGAGAGAAGGCCCTGTGTTCAGTGCTTGCTTTGCAGGACTCTTTCTGAGCCATCCGTTAGGCACTGAGCAGAAGGAAGGTTTCAGTTCTCTCCTTGGCAGACAGAGTGATCTGTGCTACTGGCCTCACTGTCAACCAGCTTCCAATTCAGCAATCTCTGGTGAAGTAGACTGGAAGAGGCTTGGAATACAGAGACCTAATGGGAGCCTTGTCTTCTACGGAGACTCGCATGAGTCTCTGTATTATAGTGACCCAATAAATACATTTGGTTGGTTTGAAACTGTGGTTTGAGTCCACATTTTCAAACAGGGTTGCTTTGCTCTGAAATGTGGTTCCCTCATTTATTATTTATGTGTATTGTTCATACCCAGGCTACTTCTCAAACAGATCTGTGGTAGCAAAAAGCTACAAGTACTCCATAACCATTAAGCCATTCAAGTGAGGTTAAAAGACAAAACCAAACAACAAAAATGGCCCAGTGGTAAAGAGAAACCCAGTGGTAAAAAAGATCCTAAAGTTCATCTCATTTATTCCTTCCAACAAAACTACAGCCTCAGTATTTTTTACAGATGAGAAAGCCACGAACCAGAGAAGTTGAGCAAATGGGAATAGGTCCCACCCTTGTGAATATCGGAGCCTCCTCAAGCCTAGCTCCTGCTGACTCCATGTCTGTGTTCTGATCTCTGTGACACTGTGATGGAACCATGGGTCGATGCACCCTGCCTTCTCTATTTTTAGGAATGAACCAAAAAACAAAAAAAGAGGTGATTTAGAAAAATGCATTACAACCACTATAAGTTAACTAAAATGTTCTATTCTCTGAAGTTCCCTAAGCCACTGGCACGTTAATGTCAGGAGGGAAGAGACCCCAAAAATCATCTAGTTTGCCCCCCCCTTTTCTTTCCAGATAAAGAAACTAGGGGCAGTGACTTGCCCAAGGTACTGAATATCAGTGGCTCATCTGTGCCAGCTTACTCCCTCCAGACTCCTTAGCAGCTGGGAGATTCCAGCTCCCTTTCTGCCTAAGGATTGGGGTCAGAAACTCACAAAGGACGGCTATCTCTAGTGGATCCCTATTTGCTAAAATGTCTTTCACAGATGCTTTAGCAGGCAATGTTTGGTCATGTGTTTTGTTATCTTTGATGGTAACCTTTTCATGCAGGTGAAACTTCCATTTGGAATTTATGCTAAAATGATTTTGTAAAGGTAGAAATGCTCCTGTGAACAGAGAAGTCTAATTACCAGATAATTGATGGTAGCAGCTAGTCTGCAGAGTAGCCTCTCAACAAACCCTGCTTCCCAGGAGTACTTCTCTTGCATACTCAGGTACTGGTGCACTTGATTCTTGGCTGGCCCCGGGTAACCAATAGAAAGCAGTAGCAGTGACATTGCTAGCTCCAAAGCTAGATTATAAGAAGGTTCGCAGCCCTCTCCCGGGGCTTTTGAATGCTCACCCTTGGGGTTTTCCCCTCATAGAATCCAGCCATTGTGCCCAAGAACCTGAAGCCACCTGGAGGGGCCATGTGTAGGTTTTCTGATTGACAGCCCCTGCTGACTCCCAGCCAACTTCTCAAATCGACTGCCAGTTTGGGGAGTGACCCAACTTAACATCCAGTCCAGAGAGCCTTCAGAGCCTATAGTCCCAGACTGCAATGACATGAAAGACCCCAAGGGAAAGCCACCCAACTGAGCCCAGTCAATCTAAAGAACCATGTGTAACAATAATAAGTTATTGTGTTAAACCACTGAGTTTTGGGATGATTTGTTCGGTAGCAATACATAATGGGAGCAGTAGAAAATATTAAGAGATTATTTTTCTCTCCCCTTTCCACAAAACTCAGTGGTAAAACATAATCAATAGCTACCAAGATCTAGGAGATGGTCAAATTGAAATTTATTTAAACCCCTTTCCCATCCCACCCCAGATTGGGCTGCTTCTGGCTAAGTTATTTCTTTCATTCCTAAGCAAGACACTAGGGATAGAAGGATCTTGAAAAAGGAATGCAATTTAAAAATATCTATTGAGACAGGTATTTTGACATTTGAAGGAAGAAAAAACAATTTAGGATGCTTTAAAAGCTTTCCAAAGTTTATTTCCCTATTATTTCACTCTGAGCCACAGAAAATAGTCTTACTCTACTATCTAGTTATTTGGAATAATCTGCGGTGACATGATGGATCCTTTAAATGTTTTAATTGAAATACGTAGTAGAACATTTTATATACAAGCAACCTGTTTTATATCTCCCAAAGTGGACCAAGCTAATTTTCTTTTCTTTCACTATTTTTTCTTTTTTCTTTTACTTTTTGACCTTCATTCTCTCTTTTCCTTTCTTTTATTCCTCTGTTCACTTTCCCTCCCTTCCTTCCTCTCTTCTTCCTTCCCTTCATTCCTTCCTCCTCCTTCTCTGCCTTTTTCTTCTTCCCCACTTGTTCTTCTTCTCCCTTCCTCTCCTCCTCCTACTCCCTCTCTTTCTCTCCCTTTTCTGCTCCTCCTTCTCCAGCTTCTACTATCTATGCCAACCTCTGATCATCATTTACTTGGGATGTGGGAAATGAATCTACAAGAAGTCTTATTTCAGGGGCCTCCCAAGTGTCAAGTGTCATGGTGGGTTATCTCACACACTTTATTTCAATGAATCTTTACAACAGTCCAGCCAAGCAGTAATGTTCCTATTATGCCGATGAGGAAACTGAAGCTGAGATCAATTCAATAACTTGCCCAGATTCACTGAGCCAGAAATAACTGCTAAAGCAGGATAAAGCAGGAATTAAAGACTACTCCAAAGACCTTACTGTTTGCCCTAGACCACCTGTATCTGGCATCAGTATTCAGTTCCATCGGCTCCAAGAAAGCATACAGATAATTGTCCACTGTCTCATCATCTCAGAATCCCTGTCTGTCTTTGGGTGTGATTGATAACATGCTCTCAAGAACTGTTCTCTCTTCCATTCCACATCCCAGCCCTGTGAGCCTGCTTACTTCTGCCCACAGTCTCCTTGCTGGGGACCCACTCTCAAGGAACAGTTCTACTTGGAGATGGGCGAGTATTTAGAGAAACCCCAATTTGATCCAAAGACTTGCTATTTGGTTCACTCCTTTCTCTTTCCAGCTTTGTCAAGAATACGATTGTCAAGAATACGATTGACCACAAGGGCCCATGAATGGATTTAGCAGTGGGTTCCTTTAAGAAAGGAATCTCTAAACCTCCTTGTGTGCCATATTTTCCGGGGTTGGGGGTGTGGACGGCTCATTGACAATGCAGCTTCTACTGCTGCACCCATAGATCTGATTTAGGGGGAACTTAGATGGGACCTAGGAATTAGATTTTCAAGAAGCGCTCACATGATTCTAATGTAGTAGTTCTAGACTTTGTGGAATGCTGCCTATAGATGAAACAGATCAATTGTACCTTTGAGTTACTTAGGGGGAGGTATTGTTCCTCTAGGAAATTTGTGCAGTTGGCAGCTGCAATTTTTACAGCCACTCAGGCTTATCTATGCCTAAGACCACACTGCTAAATTCACCCCCAGCACTCAAAGTACCTCTGGGAATGGCTCTAAGGAGATGGACTTCGGAGACAGTGCAGGTGGCTGGAGGAGGATTCCACCCCACCCCCAGTTACTGGACTGGCCATCACTGGTAGTCAGTTTGGAGAGACAGAGCCCCTTTTTGGCTCCTGCACCATCTATTTTGAGTGTTCCTGTGCTGAGCTCTGCCGTCTCTGCCCAAGACTGAGGACTTTCCTGGAAGGCAGGTGGCGACTTTAAAAAAAAATCTGAGAAACTTCATCTTTGCCACCCTGCTCACTGCCTGACTCTCTAGGACAGATGTTCTGGGGCCCATGGCCAACACTATCTGCTGGCACTTCACATCCCAGGATGGCAAATCTGCTTTGCTTCCTTCATTCCATCCACAGGTTTGTAGCTCTCAGCTAGTACAGTTCAAGCAGTAGGTAGATTTTGGAGGTCTGAAGCAAAGGGGAGATGGAATGATAAGGAAGGCATTGGTCCCTCCCTGAAGGCTCTTTCAGTTTAATGGGAAGGTCAGGGTGGTCATGATAAGAAGCCAGTGCATTCATATGATAAAATGAAAATCTCACTCGATTTCTAATGGGAAAGCTAGCACAACAGGGAGGGACCCAGGGGAGGCTATGGACTCAGAGCAGGTTTCCAGGAGGACTGAGCTGATCTTAGGAGGATGTATGAGATTTTAACCAAGTAATGTGCGTTTTTAGGAGAGGGGGAAAGAAAGAGCAAATATGGGCAGTTATAGAAGGGTTTGTTTTGAAGAAGAGCCAGGAGTTCATTTTGGTAGATATTAAGGAGAGACAAGAACTGGAAGACAAGAGCTACACGTGAAAAGCTAGGTTGGGGGGGGGGCATATTATTCAAGCATGTGAATGCTGTATCGAGTGGTGGGGCCTTTATCGTCTTCACCTCGAGGAGCTAGCTGGGGTACTCCAGTCATTCAACAAGTCATTATGGGGCACGTCCCACCCAGGCACCATGTTAGTCCCTGAGAGGAAAACGGTGGGAAAAAAAATCAGACAAAACGTTCTGCCCTCTGAGAGCTTGCACTCTTGTATGAAGAGAAAGACAACAAACATAATAAGTAAAGTATGTTGTATGTTGGTGATGCTATGGGCTGACTGTGTCCCCCAGTGGTGTGTTGAGGTCTATCCCCTGGTGCCCAAGCGTGTGAATGTATTTGGCAATAGTCTTTGCAGATACAATCAAGTTAAGATGAGGTCATGCTAGATTACTGTGAGCCCTAAATCCAATGGTTGACATCCTAATATGTCACGTGACAACACGGGGACACAGACACACAAGGAAGAAGGCCATGTGATGATGAAGAAAGAGATAAAAGTGATATATTTACAAGCTGAGGAACACCAAAGATTGCTAGCACAACCACAAGCTGGGAAAGCATGGACGAGATTCATCCTCACAGCCACCAGAAGGAGCCAACCCTGTGAGCACCTTGATTTTAGACTTCTGGCCTCCAGAATTATGAGACAATAAATTTCTGTTGTTTTAAGCCACTCAGTCTGTGATTATTTGTTACGTCAGCCTTAGGAAACAGATACAGATGGTATAATTGCTATGAAGAAGAAAAGACTGGAAAGGGGCATAGGAAATTCCAGGAGGGTGGGAGAACTGTTATTCTAAATAGTGTAGTAATGGGAAGCCTCACTGAGAACAGGGCATAAAGTCAAAAACCTGAATGGGTTACATCTGCAAGCCACTGTGTATTTGGGGTAGAATGATCCAAGTAGAGGAAAGGGAATAGCAAATGCAAAGGTGCAGAGGCAAAGCCTTGCATGGCCTGTCTCAGGGAAAGCTGGGAGGCTAAAGTGAGAAATAGGGAAGGAAAGGCAATGAGGTCATAGGGAACCCAAGGCCATGTCATGTAAGGACTCTGCTTGACTCTGAGAAAGATGAGAGATTTCTGTAGGATTATGAGTAAAGTGACAGTCTGCTTATGGTATAACAGAATCACCCTGTGTTGAGTCATTGAAAGGACTCAAAGCTGAGTCAGGGCAGCAAGTGAAAAGGCTGTTGGCAACAATTCAGGGGGAGGGTCATCATGTCTTGAGCCAAGGAGGTAGCACAAGAGTTGGTAAGAAGTGTTCAGATTCTGGATATAATTTGAAGGTAGAGTAACAAGATTTGCTGGTGGTTTACATATGGAATGTGAGAATAGGAGAGGGGTCAAGGAGGACTCCCAAGATTTTTGCATGAGCCATTGAAAGGATGGAGTCATCATCTATCCTTTTGTAAAAGAATGTAAGCAGATCAGGTTTGAGAGAGAACATCATGAGTTCGGTTTTGGGTACGTTGAGTTGGACATACTTACACTTCTAAGTGGAGTTATTGAATAGGCAATAAGATATAAGAATCTGGAATTCAGGAAAATCAAGCTAGGCTAATAGTAAAATATTGGGCTATGATGAACATACATGGTCTTTAAAGCCAGAACTGAGGAAATCACACTGGAGAAGACACTCTAAGGAGTGAGTCCTGTGATACCCAACAGCAAGATGGGAAAGCAAAACCAGTAAAGAAGATGAAGATGGGTCTGCCAGGAAAAGAGCACGAAAACTAGAAGTGCTGGTATCCTGGAAACCAGGAGAACATACTCGAAAATGGAAGGAGCTGCTCTTGGGTCAGGTGTGATGAATACTGAAACTGACCACCGGATCAACAGTATGGAGGCCATTAGTGACCTTGATGAGAGCAGTAGTAACGAGTTAAGGGGGAAATCATCATTAGTGTGATTTATAAAGACAACTTGAGGACTCCTGCTGTAAAGGGCAGCAGAGAAATATGGTTATAGCTCAAGAGGGAAGGGTGATCATGAGGGGATTTGTTTTTAGTTGAAAGGAATAATGGCATCCGTGTAAGAGGATGGAAATGACCCAGGTGAGAGAAAGAAACATTTTGATTATTTTTAGGTTGGTTGGCATATAGGTAATATGTATGTGTATGTGTGTATATATGCACAACTTCACTGATCCTCCCCAAATGAAATCAACCCAAAATTTAGTCCGTTCAAAGTACTCTGGAGTAAATATGACCATACTTCTCTCCCCAGTCCCACTATCCTACAAGGTGATGACCCCACAGGATAGTTTGGTGTGATTCCTTCCAGGCCTGTGCAATGCACAGCAAATCTGTCCTTTCAGTAAACTGTCCCAGTACCTTAACTAAACTAGACCCCACAAGAATTTCTCCTAGAAAGCTCTCCTTTCTAAGAGAAGTGGCAACCTGCTACTCTGTTCTGGAAAAGGAGAAAAAATAATGATTTCTGAGGTTCTCAAAGGGGAACTTGCCTGGAACCCTAGCTGGATTTCCTAGAAAGGGAAGGAGGGTGGCAATGCCATGTCCCCGAGCTGGAAGATTTCAGTCTTGACTCGGGGCACTCTGGCCGGCAGGAGCCCTGGAATTTGATTGCATAGGAACTGAGAGGGCTGAGCATGGAAAGCCTCACTCCCAGCTGACCTTGAAAGGCATGGAGAGCGCATCCTTCAAGTACCAAGTACAGATGCCCAGGTCAGGGAGCATCATTATAGCCAAGCATCACCATCACAGACCCCACTATGGGAGGCCAGGCTTCACAGAGACATCTTAGGAAAGCCAGCCCCATTCAGCTGCATCTTTTGGATCTGGAAGCTGGATTGACATCCTTCCCAAATGTGCATGCGCGCACGTGCACACACACACACACACACACACACACACACACACCACAATTCATAGCTGGCATTCATGAGATTCCAAGGGCTTTTGGACAGTCTGTGGGATGGGCAACCACAAATGAGATCCTGGATTTCCTTATACTGAGGCATATGGAAACCAAATGATCAGCTGGGGAAAATGAAGAGGGATATGATGATGTAGTACTATGACTTTATGAAGTTTTTTGTCAATTACTTTATTCATATGTATATATGTATATACTTGTATAAATATATACCTTTAAATATATGAACACATCTTTTATAGATGTAAACATGCACATATAAGTAGACGACACTGTGCATGTTACATTATTTTGCAACTTTCTTTCGTTCTTTTTTTTTCTTTCTTTTTAGCCAACACTCTTAAGATAGGTATCTGTCTCTTTTAAAGTCAGGCTTTAATAAGCCTATTAGTATAAGTCTATAAGTATATATATAAGTCTATTCTGTCTTTTTAGCCACTGTGAAAATGTGCCAAGGTATTTGATCATGCCTCTGTTGATGAGCCTTGAGAATGCTTCCACTTCTTTACTATTACAAACACTGTTGGTCTAACATTTTGCACCATGCCTTTATGCACGTGAGCAAGCAATATTATGGGTTATGTCACTAGAAGTGGGCTTGCTGAGCCCAAAAATCACAAACTTGTAATTTTAAAGGACTGCCAAATCATCCTCCCCAGAACTATCTTCTTCCTACATCAGTACAACATATTCTCTTTCCCCCTTAGTTTTGCCTTCCATAGAGATTTTCAGTCTTTAAAATTTCTGCCAATCTGATAGGTGAAAAATGCTATCTTTTTGTAGACTGCATTTGTATGCCCCCATTGCTAGTGAGGTTCATCACCTTTTCATACCTTTTCATATGCTTATTTGCCTTTTGTACTTTTATGTGAATTGCCTATTCATAGCCCTTGCTCTTTTTTCTATTAGATAGGCTGTCTTTTTCATATTGAGTTTTATGAGTTTGTTGTATAGATCATGAATATTAACCATTTTTCTGTTTTAGATGTTACAAATATTTTTTTCCATTTTTATCACTTGTCTTTTAAATGTGTTTATAGTGACTTGGCTGGTGTGCAGAAACTTCCATTTTTAAGATCTAAAATCTGTAAATCTTTTCCTTTGTGGTTTCTCAGTTTTGTTCTTGGTTGGGAAACTTCCTTTAGCATAAGATTATTAAAAAATACTATCCTGTTAATTTAATCATGGTGGGATATTTTTTTCTACACTTATGTTTGTAATCCATCTCAAGATTATTTTTAGTCTCTCTTTGAAGAAGAGATCTAGCATTTTCCAATGACTCAATTTCATGAATAAATTGCAGATCCCCACTAACCTAAAATGTGCCTAAGTCCCCACTTGTGCACATAGGCCTGTACTATGCTATCTCTTTTCATTTCTCTCATTTCTGCATGCACCAATACTACAAGGTTTAATTGTTGCCATTGTATTATTCTATATGTTTGCACACCTAACACTGATTTTTCATCATGCTTCGACATAGTCTTTTACCTACTTATTTGTTTTTTATTACCAAAACCTATTGGATATGCCAATAAGCGTGGTTTCTTACAGGGGATTGGGCAGGGAGTTGGGAATACCTAGAGTTCTACACAGTAAGGAAGCCTTCGTCCTAAAACAGAGTGCATTAATAGAAAGGTACAGCAAGGCCAACCAATCAGGAGATGATTGCCATTGAGAAGAGTTTGTTACAGTTCCAAAGAGGAGGAAGCAGGCCACACCAGGGGTGGCCACACCAGGAAGCAGCAGGGTCTGTCATCCATGGACAGAGGTGGGGGAGGGAACAGAAGGCAGGAGACTTTATTGTGGTTTCTTTGGGAAGGAACCATGGAGGCAGGGTAAACAGGTTTAGGATTAAATCATCTGAATAATTTCACCGGGCCCTGGGGCAGAAGGGCAGTCCCCAGTTGTCTGATACCCAGCCCAGGGGTAATATGGGCCAGTGAATAAGTAGCCCAAGAGTATAAATGCCCAATAAAGGAGAGGGGAGGGGTGTGGACTCTGAATTGGTTTGTTTGATGTGAAAAGCACTCTCAGGGCAAATTGTTTGTATCTAGAAATTGGCTAACCTTGGGAGTGGCAGTCCCTCCTGGATCATCCCAGCCCCAGATGTCAAAGCATCAGAATACAGAATATAAAAGACATAATTAATACATTTCACTCCTGGACATGTTTCACTTCCTTTCCTTTTTGTAAGAAAAGGTAGCTTTGAGGAACATCTTTCTATTCCATTCCTGCTCCTCAGACTTATAGATATCCCCATGGAATTTCTTCAGGATTCTTTTGGAAGCAAATGGTCTCCTCTCGGCAGGAAGTCTTTTTTTTTTTTTTTTTTAATAGGCTTGGGTTACTCTGTTCTATAGTCTTCACTTCCTGCCAAACCTATCTCATTTGTTCATTAGCATTCAGAAGTTATTCCACGTGTCTGTTTATTCCTATTTTCCAGAGCTTTAATTGATTTAATTCTTTACTTTGTACTTTTTGCTCATTGTAATAATATTGTGAGGTGAAGGGGAGGTAACCAGCATCTTGAACAGCGATCCCATCATAGCTCTAGTCTAACAGGAGAGAAAGGGTATAAAATCGATGTGTTAGAAAGATAGTGTTGGCAGCAGTAAAGATGAGGAGAGGAAGGGAAGAGTGGAGAGAGGGGGACCATTTAGGAAGCTTGTGCCACTATTTGCAGTATTTGACTCCCCCAATAATTCCAATTCTAGTGGCTCATTCTAAAGCAATATACACATAAAAATACATGTGCAAAGAATATTCATCGTCACATGATTTTCAATGGAGAATAATTGGAAAGTACCTAAGATGTCTGACAGGAGTGGTAACATAAGTATGATAACTATCTAATAAAATACTATGGAGGTACTTCAAATTTGATTTTGAATAATGGATCATGACAAATTCTCATGTGATAATGGGAAGAAAATTTGTAAAGATTGCAGAGCTATATATTGCATATTTTATTTATTTATTATTTATTTTTTCTCACCATAGCACATACCCTCCTCAGTGTCCATCACCCTGCCATTCTATCCCTACCCCCCTCTTCCCCTCCATCAACCCTCAGTTTATTTCCTGAGATTAAGAGTCTCTTATGGTTTGTCTCCCTCTCTGGTTTTGTCTTGTTTCATTTTTCCCTCGCTTCCCCTATGATCCTCTGCGTGTTTCTCAAATTCCTCATATAAGTGAGGTCATATGATAATTATCTTTCTCTGACAATAATACCATCTAGTTCCATCCACATTGTTGCAAATGGCAAAATTTCGATTTTTGATGGCTGTATAGCATTCCATTATATATATTTACCACATCTTCTTTATCCATTCATCTGTTGATGGACATCTAGGCTCTTTCCATAGTTTGGCTATTGTGGACATTGCTGTTATAAACATTCGGGTGCCTTTGGATCACTACATTTGTATTTAGGGTAAATACCCAGTAGTGCAATTGGTGGGTCATAGGGTAGCTCTATTTGCAACTTTTTGAGGAAGCTCCATACTGTTTTCCAGAGTGGCTTCACCAGCTTATCACATATTTTATTTTAATAAATGAAAATCACCTAAGCTATTAACAGTGGGTATTCTTGCATGTTGGAATTATGAAATGTTACTGTTTTTCATATCTTATATAATGAGCATATATTGTATTTGGAATGATAAAAAATAGTATGTTAAAAACAAAACCTGGAACTTCCAGGTTGGTGAACAATAGAAGTGCTGGGAGAGTGGGTCACACAGAGAGGCTGTGGAAGCTCCACACCCTTTCCCTATGCCTTGCCTTGTGCATCTCTCCCACCTGGCTAAACCCAACTTGTGTCAATACATACATACATACATACATACATACATACATACATATCAAACCTGAACTGATGAGACCCTTGCTCAGGCAGACACCCTGTTTGTTAAGGAATGAAGAGTTAAAATTTGAAAAACATTTACTGGGCCCATCTCATGCATTAAAATCCTGAGAAGAGGAGTAATCAACTCATACAACAATCTAGTTGGATAATCAGAATAAATGTTTGGATTATAGAACATAATGGGTCAAAGGTTTTTGTAGGTCTCATGCATTTTGCAGATGTGGACCCTGGTGCCCAAAGAGCTAAGTTTTCTGCCTAAGGTCTCTCTGCTAAGTTAAAGCAGAACCAGGAATAATTTCGGTATTGGGCAATAACTTGAAATAAAATGCTATGGAAGCTTATAGTTTCTCCAAGTGAGTAATAGGGACTTCCATTGGCACTCCAAAATGACTGGGATAATTTCAGGAGTTTTTCAGATCTTACCAAGATTCTTGAGGTCACACTTCCTCCCCTTCTGTAACTAATGAAGAGGTTCCCAAACTTGTCTACTCATCAAAATTATGTAGGGCACTCTTAAAAAATATTTTTAAAATATTAACATTAGGGGCGCCTGGGTGTCTCAGTGGGTTAAAGCCTCTGCCTTCAGCTCAGGTCATGATCTCAGGGTCCTGGGATCGAGCCCCACATCGGGCTCTCTGCTCAGCAGGGAGCCTGCTTCCCCTTCTCCTTCTGCCTGCCTCTCTGCCTACTTGTGATCTCTCTATCAAATAAATAAATCTTAAAAAAAAAAAGATTTAGAATATTAACATTAAAAATTAAGTGCAGGGCACCTAGGTGGCTCAGTCAGTTAAGTGTCTGACTCGATTTTAGCTCAGGTCATGATCTCAGGGTTGTGAGATTGAGCCCCACTTTGGGGTCTGTGCTGGACATGGAGCCTGCTTAAGATTCTCTCTCTCCCTCTCCCTCTGCCCATCTCCAACACCCACTGCCCCCTGGATCCCAGCACACACACACTCTTGCTCTCTCCCTCTAAAAAAAAAAATAAAAAATTAAGTCCTAGACCTCACCTTGGATCTATTGCTTTAGAATCTCAGTGGGATTAGTTCTCAGAATATGATTTTTCACCTTCTTGCTGGTAATTCTGATGCACCGTCAGCTTTGGGGGCCATTGTGTTTTTATACCTCCTTACATTCTTGGAAAATGGGTAAGTAGACAAAAAATGTGAAAAGGTTAGCTGACCAATGAAAGACCTTCAAAACATGCAATGGCCTAAAGGAGATAGGCTGTAAAATGACTTGAGATTGTTGTTATCCAAAAGAATATGTTTACAGCATCTCAGCGATGCTATGTCCTTGAACGCTGGATGGTGTACAGCACACCTGATGGACAGGTGGCCAATGAAATGTGTGCTTGCTTCAGTCTGTCTCTTTGAGACCAATCTGTTCACAGAGTACCTTGAAGGAGTTGAAGTAGTTGTATTAAGCATTATAGAGAATAAAATTTGTGTTTATAAATGGAAGAATCACCCTGGGGTAGGATGGTCAGGGAAGAATAAATAGTTATAATAATAGCAACCATTTACTGAGCACTTATTTTGAGTCAAGAACTGTGCTAAATGCATTAACCACATTTATCTCATAAATGCTTACGATGTTGTGTCTCAATCGAGATAGACTAAATATGTTGAGGTAGCAGACAATCTCAAAATATCAGTGACTTAAAACAACAAAGGTTTATTTCTTGCTCATACGTCACGTCCGTTTGAAGTTTGGCAGGGCACTCTCTTCCATGTCAGTTTCACTCAAGGACATTGGCTGATGAAGTCCCCACCATCTGGAATATAACTTATTGCCGAAGCTGGGAAAAGGGAAGACGGAGCAGAGTACATTAGCTCTTCTATGTGTCCATCCTGAAATGACAAAACTCATTGCCACTTTTTGGCCAATGTAACTCACAAAGTGAATTGAACCTAATGGGATCAGGAAGTGAAATTTTCTCAAGTGACAGGCATCACAGAAGTGAAAATATTGGTGAGCTGCACTAATATCTGACGTAGGATTGTATTTTTATCCCTTACTTTAAAATGAAGGAACTACCTATCTGTTAGAATGGCTAAAATTTAAGAAACCCGCTAATACCAAGTGCTGACAAAGATGCAGGGCAGTTTAACCTCATGCATTGCTAACAGGAATGCAAAGTGGTACAGATGATCTAGAAAAAATAGCTTAGCAGTGTCTTTAAAAGGTAAATGTATACTTACGTCATGGGCCAGCAATTTCTCTTCTGGGTTTTTACCCTAGAGCACTGGTTACCTATTGAGAGCATTTTTGCCCTGCCCTCCCTGGAACATTCAGTAATATGAGGAGGCATTTTTGGTGGTTGCACTTTGGTGGGTCAGATGATGCCACTGGTATCTAATGGGTAAATCCAGTGATGTCACTAAACATCTTACAAAGCACAAGACAGCCTCCTACATCAAAAAATTATCCCACTTAAAATTCTGCACAGAATAATACAGCCATTGAAAACTGCATTAGAGAAGTGGCAGAAATGATGGAATTGTTCTGTGTCCTGATCTTGGTGATGTTCACATGAATCCACACATACACTGAAAACACATTGAACTATACTCTCCCACCAGAAGTGAATTTTATTATATGTTAATCATTTTAAAGTTGAAAAAAAAAAAAGTAAAAAATAACCCATCAAGGAATGGGGTCTGAGAGACTTGTCTATGACACAGAGCTTGAAGTGGTAGAACAGGGAATAGAACCCAGATCCCTTATGACTGCAGAGGCAGTACTCCTCTACATAAAGCTATCTGCACAGGGAAGGACATTGAGCTATGAGCAGAGCTTAAATGATTTTGAGGATCAAAGGTATTTGTTGTTCAGTCATGTTGACTGTCGAGAGTGTTAAGTTTACTCATGGTGATTTACACACCCTTGTAATAATACCATGGCTCTCTGGATGCCTGCGAATAAAAATCCAGACATGGGTTAAAACCACCCTCACTCTAACTACGCCTCATCATACCCCACACTGGATGCCCAAGAGTAAGCGTGGAGACGTGCCACCAAGGGGAGAGACCCAGTTCCAAACGCAGTGCCCTTAGGTAAAACAAGCCTCCTAGAGGTCTGAGAGAGCAGACATGGAGTCTCAAGCCATAGTGTTATTTCAATTCACATCTCCAGGTCATTTTCCAGGCCTTCATTTTCTAATATTCTTGCAGTTTTTAGCTCTAATAATGAGCAGTTGCCTGAGGTGCCATAAACAAAACCAGGAAGAGCTGAGGACCAGTGTTTTCAGCACATTTTACACTGGGAACAAGGTTAATATAATACATCATGTTAATAATGAGGTCATAGTTAGGAATCTAGCTCTCTCTCTCTCTCACATGGCTTTTTGGTACATGTGGTCAGGGGCTATTCTAATCAGCTCTTCCCACCTCCTGACATTTTAATCACTGAAACAATTGCTAATATTTAGGAAACAACTTGAAGAGGACTTGAATAAAAGAGCAGAGGAAGGAGAACTGAGTTTTGTTTTGTTTTTTAATAATTATTCCCAGAGTAGATGCTCAGATAGCAATGTTTTAAAACAGAATTAATAAGATAATATTGGGGTTAGATACCACTTCCACTAGGAACAGTCATATATTAACACAAAACTAATTCTTGGGTCCCACAGAAAGCTTTTCCAAGCAATCCCATCTTCTATTAGTTTCCAGAAGAGATGGTCTTACCTCCCAAGTTCAGCAACTGCCCTATAGTTCTATCGATGAAGGCCACAGTCTTGTAACATTGTTTAGCATTCTTTGAGGATGCACAGGTATAAAAATGAACTTAGAGCAGAGTTCTGGCTTTCCAAGGAATGAATATACCTCCACATTTCCCCCATACTCTGCACAGAAAGGTCATAAAACCAATTATGCTGATAACAAGCCATGGTGAGCTGGGTCTTCTTCTTCCACAGAAGAAGGAGAATTGATGAGTATGGAAAGAAAAGAGAGCTCACATTTATTAAAAATCTGTTGCATGCCACCAGCTATTTTAGGCATGTCACCCTATGTGCCTGTGAAATCCTCCCCAAGTTCTGTTTATTTCAGTTGTTTATTTCAAGTCCCATTTCAGTTGCAAAACACAAACAACTCTTTGGTAACTCAGAGTAATTTAACACAGAATGAGCACTGGGTGTTATACACAACTAATGAATCATTGAACACTACATCAAAAACGAATGAGATACTCTATGGTGGCTTAACTGAACATAAGGAGAAGAAGGAGAAGGAAAAGAAGAAGAATGTGACGTCATTAGAAGGGCCAGGGAAGTGCTGTAGGCTGGGCCTCCAGGAACAACTTTCAGAACAATATTCTGGAAACCAGGGAGCTGCTCCCGCTGTGACAGTCAGAAGCAGTAGGATCAGAAACCCACCCCAGCCAGGACAGCTGCTTCTCAACACTCCTCTGGCCTGTCGTGAACAGCAGAACTCTACTGCAGAAAAGCTCAGTGTCTCCACAACTGTGCTTACCAACCAGACAAGCCAAGAAACAAAAAATTGGTCTCTGCTTTGCATCTGTGTTTCAGACCCCACACAAGTACTTCCTATCAGTAGAACCTAATTCCCTTCTGAATGTTGGTTGCAAGGGAGTCTGAAAAGTGTAGGTTTTTAGCTTTCCAGCCTCTGCAATGCTGAGAAGACTAAAAGGATGCTGAGTACCAACCCCTTAATTCAAGGCACCCTACAGAGTAGTGTTAGTCTTCATATGAAGAAATGGAAATCCAGAGAAGTCAGATAACTTTAACAGGCTTGCACATGCTGGAAAGGAGTAGTACCAGCATTTGAACTGACCTTAGTCTCTCTCCAGAGTTATTTATTGAGCACTTAGCTCAGTTCTATTACATTGTGTGAAGTGCCTTCAAATATTATTTTTTCAAATCTTGACAACCACTTTGTCACCTAAGTATTAGAGTCCCCATTTTGCAGGTAAGAAAAACAGAGACTTCTATAATTTGCCTTAGATCATAGTCAATAAGGAATAGAGCTAGCATTCTTGGACACGATGATTCAGTGCTTCTCTCTTCCTCGCAACACACTGCATTCCTGGCAGGGGGGATGTTGGACCATCACCATGAGATCTAGCTCTCAACACCTCCCAGAGCACCAACATTCCATAGGGTAATAGAGTAAGGTGGTAATTCTCTGAAAGTCATTTGTGTGTCCCTAGCTCACTGGTGCAGAATATTTGGGGGCTCAGAAAAACAAAATATTCAGTATGATACTGGTAAAAAATCTAACAGCTGACTCTCTGAAAATAAGAGCTTTGATTTGTAGCCTTTCCCAATTTCCATGGCGTTAAGTCCTCCTACTGTGTTCAATTTCAAGCTCACCAGCTCACAAAATTCCTGAAAATTTGATAATTGACTCTTGCAAGCCAAAATGAGACAGCTACAGATAGTACTACAAATACTCCTTATTGTTCAGGACTTGGGATAGCCTTGCAAGGAAACTTACATCCTTTCCGTGGGGTGCTGGCATGTGTTGAGATATCTGAACACTGGAGAGGTTCTGATAGAAGGCAAATAGTAGGGAGAGACGAAGAGATCTGAGAGAGGGAAAAAACAGTAAGGTTAGCATGAACCTGGCTAGATGGGCTCGGTAATATCTGAGAGAACATGGATTTGGGGTGCTATTCTTGAATCCCAGTAGTCTTGGACTTCTGGATTAACAACTAGCACTAAAATGGAGAGAAAAAGGAATTTTTAGGGACTCAAGACACTTTGTGGGGGAGCTCCCTCCCCACATGTAGGTGAGTGCTGAAGCTGGAAATTGAACCTCTGTCATTAGTCACTCTGTGGAATAGGCCCTGTCTTTTTTACTAGAAGGAGGAGAAGGCATTTCCTTTCCAGAGACTCATGTAATCACCAGTATTGTAGTGGTGCTCTGTAGAGAAAAACTACCATTGCCTTTCTTGTCTTTAGGTCTTTAACATGCTGTTCCCTAGCTGGAAAAATCCTATTCCTCACTCAAAGTTCAGATTCCATCTCATGTGAGATGCTTTATCAAAGTCTCTGCAATTGGAATTAGTTTTTCTTTCCTTGCTTATATTTTCCTTTAAATTACACATTTCATCCTTATTGGCATTAGCATTAATTGTATATACATGTTTCTCTGACAGTAGATGATGAACTCTCTGAGGGCAAGGTGGGAGTTCATTCATGTCTGTAATTCTGCTTGCAAAACAAGGAGCCTGTCACCTACAGATACTCACTAAACAATCCTGGCCTTGGTAGTGCAGTCTGCAGAAGGGCACCTGGTCTTAGAGTACATTTTCCCCCCAAATGGAGGCGGGGAGTTAGAGGGAGAGAAAGGAAAGAGACAGATGGGAAAGAAAGAGGGAAGGATGGATGTAAGAAAGGAGGAGTGGGGGAGGATCTCTACCTCTTAACTCGTTCATTGTTTGGTCTAACGATGAAGGGTACATTCCCCTGCCCCATGATCTGAGATTAAAAACATGGCTTTGGAGAAAGGCAGAGAATTACTTTAAAACATCTTAGAGCTACCCACCTGAGAATCTTCTTTCATGACATAAGTGTAATCTCCCTGTATTTCCTATGTATGAGTTGTCCTCTTTAGGGAGACACTGTTCCCCATGAGAAGTATTCCCCAGAGAGATTGTCCTTGGAAGAGCCATTGATCAGAAGTTAAAGCATTGTTTGCTTCAATGTGCCAGTGCCTCCTTGAGAGCAAATGGTTCCATGATGCAAACACCTTACTCGCTTTGTGTTTCTCCAAGTGTGTCAATAAGTGCTCATATATAATATATGTGTGCTTACAGCATATATAATATATATGGCTGTATGTGGTGTTTGGTATTCCATGCCTGAAAGAACAGCTGATTTATTTCATAGCTTTTATGGACTGTTTTATTATTCTCAACAACATCACATCCATTCTCTTTGCATGCATATTTTATAGCACCTTGATGGACTTACTTGATTTGGCCCAGTGTTTTGATGACAGCACAACTATAGGAAGTGCACATTAACTTACACAAATCATTTGCTCAAGTCACCCCAGAGTGTGATCCTGCCCTCAGGTGATTTGTGGACTGCCAGCCCTTGCGTGATGGGCAAAATAGCATAGCATGTCCTATAAAGCCATGGCCCAAGAAAAGCTATTGGTGATTCTTGGACCAGGGGGGCAATCTCCTCGGAGGGACTGCTAGCTGTGTAAGCATAGTCAGTCAGCCATTACCGGAATTTTATCATTGGCTTCAGTTCCACGTGATTCTTTTTTTCTGGCTTTTGGCTTCCTTACAGGGAGAGTGCAAGACAAAGCATGGTGATTGTAGTTCAGATTCTTGAATCCTGACAGATCATGCAGCAGTAGAGCGGTCTGAATAAATGCTAATTAAAGTATGGTTGGGGCAGGAAGGTCTGAGGTTTGATTTTGAGTAATTCCTGACTTCTGCATTTATCTCCACCTGAGAAATCAGACCTAAACTCCAAGGTTTACATCCTTCTCTTCTGATGCCCTGGCTAGTTTTACTCTTTGTACCCTAAGAAACAAATGTTCTTTGTAGTGGTATAACCTTCCATTCTTCACAACGTGGTGCAACCTCAGATGACCTCAGCTGGCTTCATAGAAAAACATCTTTGGGATAGTGACCATCTATGGAAGTTTGCCTGGTGCCAGAGTAATTTGTCCAATAAAAGTCAGTGTTTATGCTGGATTGCAGAATCTTAAACACAGTAATTCATTCAGCACATCCATTCTTCCAGCCTGCTTCTTTGGCAGTCTACTAGGTGCCAGGGACCTAATAAGACCCAGGTTCTGCTTTTAAAACTTCTCCAGCAGGGCACCTGCATAGCTCAGCCAATTAAGCGTCTGACTTCTGCTCAGGTCCTGATCCCAAGGTCCTGGGATTGAGCCCACATTCTGGCTTCCTGCTCAGCAGGGAGTCTGCTTCTCCCTCTGGGGCTCCCACTGCTTATGCTCTCTTGCTCGCTTGCTCTCTCGCTCCCTCAAATAAATAAATAAAATCTTAAAAAAAACAAAACAAAACAAAAAACGTCTCCAGGACCAGTGTATGTCAAAATCACCAGTGGGTCTGTGAAAAATGCACGTTTCTGCATATGGAAATCTCTAGATAGAAGGCTCAAGTGAGCACTAAACTTCAAGGAGCCTTGCTTTAAGAAGCTTACGATCTTGCTACAATCTTGCCAGGGATGTTAACATGCTTTCTAATAGACATCTCTGTCAAGGCTAGTTGAGGCCAGTCTTCCCAAAGATTTGACAGCTAGCCTCTCTCATCCCTCTGTCTTTCTCTGTTCTGTCAGATAACCTGCCTTTTCCTCCTTCCCTCTTCCTGAGTCCAAGTAGTTCTGTCCAGGGTTCTGAAACTTGCCTTCTCCATGACCATCCATCCAATGACATAATATCAAGGATCTGGAAGAGAGTCTCCTGTTAAAGTTCCAGGTAGTTTTGCATTATTTCCTTATGAACCCTTATATTAATCAGGCCTGAAGACCACACAAGTAAATTTACACATCTGGAAACTGAGGCCTGAAGAGGCCTGGTAACTCAGCCTAGATCACAAAGTAAGTTCATGGCCCGTGAGACTAGATCCCAGGCTTCCTGATCCCAATAGTCTTTCCATGGCAATGAGTTTCCTCAGATCTCCTCCTTTTGTCTCCAAAGATTCTCCTTGTGTATTTGAAATGGTCTGTGATTGGGTCTGTGGTCATTAAAGGAGTACATAAGAGAATTCAGAGTTTAAGACTGAAGTTTTCAGTATTTAACTTCAACAGACATGAGCTTCTTAACCTTAAGATTATAGTATTCTTTTGTGTCCATCCTTAATTAGCAGATAATAATTCCCCACCCCACCTTTTTCAGAGTTTCTGACTCTTTTCCCTTTGTATTTTATGCTTAAGAACTATTATAAGCATCAACAGCATTCTGTGTCACCATGTTTTGAATGTTTTTAAAGGTGCACAAATCTTTTTTAAAGTAATGTGTCCCTATTAAAAGTGGTAAATATAACTTAGATTAGACATTATTTGACTTTCCATTTTTTGCACAGGTATGCTTGTGTATGTGAGCGCATATAACTTTTTATAATGCTTTTTTATAAAAAGACTTAGGCTTCATATCTGACTTGCAATTTCTTCTGGTAAGATTTCTTTAAGAATGATCATAAGTGTCTAGCATCGACTGTCTTGGGCAGGCACTAAGGAAGTCAAGTGAGTAATTAAGCACTGAGCCATGTCCAACAAAGTTGCTCACCATGTTGTATATAAAGGAGGGTCTTAACATCAAGGAGGAGATGTCAAAAGACTAGGTGGTTGGTCTGAGCAGTGCTGGGCCAGGGGAAAAGAGGGAGGTGGGGGGACAAATCTTTTGGTTATAGATTTAGAGAAGCCAGAAAATCAAGGCCACAATTCTGTGGCATTTATTAAAAGGAAGGTCATCAGATTGGGAGGCATATCTACAAAAGCCAGACAAAGATCGGGCAGTTTAGGGTTAAGTCTTGTCATCTTAGCCACTGAGTGCCTTTTATGGGGGACTTGGTACCCTCACACTGGGTGGGGCAAGACAGCATGTGTAAGACGTCAGCCCTTTCTGCACAGTAGATCAGTGTGTTCCAGAAACAGTGCCACAATCATGCATTTATAACCCACGGCAGTAAAAATAATTTGAGCATTATGAGAAAAAGTAGAAGAGATTCTAGTGCTTTGTGTAAAAACCTTCAAATTCCCATTTCATTAAAAATTCCTCTCTGCAGCTGGTAGCAGAGATTACCATGGTTCACCATCTGTGCGGATTAATGTTTACTAAAAACGAGAGAGAGAGAGAGAGATAAGAAAAGATGAATGGTCTCCCAGATATAACAGAAAGCCAAAGTAGAATATCTTCCCCCTGAATTTTCTTTTTCTTTCTTCCCTTCTCTTTTTTTTTTTTTGCATCTTATACCTGTTTTGTTTGAATCTTGATAGAATTGTTTAATCGATTTATTTTTGAAAGACTGAATAACATAGAAATCAACTCATCCAACTGTTTAGATTTACATTTATGCAAAAGGCATGTTGAGAGGCTTTTAAATTTTGTTTGGAAATAATTAGACACCTTTGGCACTTCCCTTTTACATTTCCCATTCTGGGAAGATTTTTCCTGCTCCTTGCTGCTTGGGTTCACAAGGCAGAACCTCAGATCCTGTCCTGAGGGACCAGAGATTGTCAGTTGCCTCTAGGTCTGAAGCTAATCAATTACAAAAGTGCATCTCATCCGTAGGCTGACTTAGCTTCAGTGGATCACTAGGTGGTGGCTTCCGAGTATCTGGGGTTTCTGGTGAACTAATAAAACATCGTAGATAGGGTTTTTTTTTTCTTTTTCTTTCCTTACTTTCCTTTTTACTTGTTGGGTACTTGCTGTGTGAGAGACACAGACTTTGCTTTACTTGCATTTGCTCTTTTAATCCTCACGATCACCTCCTCGAGGAGTAAACATCATTAGCATTCCCATTTCCATGTAGGGGGGACAGAGACCTGGAGAGTTTAAAGAATTTGCTGCCTGTCAAAAAAAAAAAAAAAAAGAATACATGTTAAAATTGATCTTTGAAGTCAGAACTGTCTCCTTGTAAAGCCCATGCTCTTCACCATTACACTCTACAGCTTCATTCAATAGTTTGGTTATTTCCAATCCTACTTGGGTGCTTTTAGACCCAATCTTAATATTGGGAATCTCATTTCCTTGCAAATCATGCTTTTTCCTCTCCATATGCCACGAGTCATCATTACCAGGAGCAGAGAGCATCTTACTTACTGCAATTACACTTGCTAATCAATTCTGCATCACTGCCCAGTGCTATAAATGTCTGGTTACCTATATTCTATTGACATGTGGCCTCATTTCTTACTGAAATGGGCAGTAGTCTCAATTTTAGAGGCCTTCTTTCTAATAGCACAGGGGAGCCAAGGAAATATGTCAATCTTATTGCCAACCCAACAGAAATAAACTATTGTCATTTCTCATGGTGAAGATTCATCAGCCAAGTGCAATCCAGGTATTTCTGAGTTTTAACTTTTCAATCAAGGGGACTATTTCTGCGGAGCTATGCTTCCTATCATTATTTTCAATTTTTACCTTTAGTGTTTCTATTAATAGTTGTCTTAACTTGCATTAAAAATATTTTCAGTGTTTCTTCATGGGATCTAAAGATCATTAAATGGGGCAACATTTCTACTGAATTCTTAAAAGTAAACATCATAAACCATGTGACTGTGTTAGAAAACATCTAGCTTTGCTTCCATTGGGGAGGTGGTATGATAGTGCCTAAAAAATAAATGAGCCAAAATGGTGCCCTCCTGTTGTGTCTAGAGAATGTAGGAATCATAAAGTCTAGGGGATATCTTGACCATCAGTCCAGTCCAGGTGGGCAATGATTTTCAGGGTACAGAAGGAGCAAGAACTCTTAGGAAGGAGAGATCTTAGCATCTCTTAGTTGCTTTTTTCCAGAAAAACCCAGTGGCTGGGGGTATGCTGGGAAATGGGCCAATCTTGAGGAAGTACTGACAAGAGCCAAATGAGGAGGCCACTGGAAAGAACTAGAGTAAAACCAGCTGCCAGGAGGACTAGTCCCAAGGGAGTAGGGAGGAGGAGGAAGGACATTTCCATGGAGAGGCTGTTCCATGATCTCCAATCTACCTTGAAGCAAGGCATGGAGAAAGCATACAAAGTTCAGAGCTTTCTCCCTGCTAGAGGGATGGTTCTTAACTCCCTAGGGCTTTACTGGCTCAGATCTGGAGATAGGAAGAACAGGGGGAATTAAGGGGTCTTTCATTAAGAGGAGTCAGATTAGGATTAAGAACTATTTTAGTGGGTTTACTGAAGCTGTCGAGAACTAGCAGACATGACAGAGATTTTTCAAACATTGCCTTTTTTAAATTGGGTAATAGCTTATTTTTTTTTCCTCCCTAGTTTTAGTCCCTTGATCTCTCTTGACAGTCTCCAGGGTCACAGTTGATATGGAGACGAGCGAAGCCAACTGCTGACTCCCTGTATCGTCTTCATATCCACCCTGTCCAGCCTTCTGTGACTGTGCGAAGGGAGGCAGGATCCCAACCCTACAGACCACAGTGGTTTCTTAGGTGCAGATTTGTCCAACTTATTCTGTGAGAACCTTCAGCCTTGACCATTTTTGGCATTTACCAGGGCTTGGTTGAGAGATAGCCTAATGGCATGATAGATGGGAAGAACATAGGCCAAGGAATTCCACAGTTATCAGTCTTAAAGCTCAGCACTGGCACTGATGAGGTGTGGGAGCAGAGGCAAGCTCTCTGACTAGCCCTCTCCTCATTAAGAATTAAGTAAAACAACACATACCAAGTTTATGCTGTGGCATCTGGCTCTGAGAGCTTTTGGAAGAAAAAAAAGTCTGCAGAGTCATTCAACAAATTGATATTGAACACCTACTATATTCCCAGCATAGATTTCACAATTGGGACTCTCCTGGTGATAGATACCGTGGGAGAAAAATAAAGCAGAGAGGCAAGACGAGGCATGCCAGACTGCAGGGGAAGAACCAGGATCTTGAATTCACCAGTCACACCTCAGAAGGTGAGGTAGTGACCCGGAGGAATTTCTACTGGGTAGAAAGAACCACAGAGGGAAAATCCATTTTGCCTGTCCCCCATCTCCATTGTTCTCCAGGCATTAGGTTCCTTGAGGCAGGAAACTGTGCCTTCTTACAACATCTGACAGAATAGTAGGCACTCAATAATTGTTGGTAGAGCCCAACTGCCCACCCCATACCTCTCTCAGGAGTGAGTGTGCCCCCTCCTTTTTTTAAAAAAGATTTTGTTTATTTATTTGACAGAGAGAGAGCCAGCACAAGCAAGGGGAGCTGCAGAGGGAGAGAAAGAGGCAGGCTCCCCACTGAGCAGGGACCCCCGATGTAGGGCTCGATCCCAGGACCCTGGGACTACTCTTAACCGACTGAGCCCCCCAGGTGCCCCGCCAGTGTGCCCCTTGACTTCTGAAATATCACTTTGTGGCAATAACTCCTCCACATGCCTCAGTGTGACCGGCAGTAAACGCCAGACCTACAGGTCGCTTATTGATTTAACGAATAGTAAGTAACGGAGTGGCAAGTGGAGTGACATTAACATAGTGCCAAGAGGAGTGAGCACCAGGATTGAAATGCTGTCATGCATCAGGGCACCTTGGCCACTGGGAGAGGAACCTGATCTTCTTACATGCTCGGTGTTTTCTGCCTCACTTCCTTCCCCTCTGAGCACTGCAAAATCCCATTGAAAAGGTGTGAGAGGCAAAGGCAGAGTTTCAAGGAGGAACTCAAAAGTCCCTTTCACAGCAGTAAGGAATGGTGATAGTGGGAAGAACTCAGTGAAAATAGGAGAAAGTAGAAGAGGAAATGGAATAAGGGATGTGAGGACTTCAAATACCAGAAATAAATCTAGCACCCCCCCACATAAAGGTCATCGTCCAACTCTTTCTTCCCTTGGGATTAAAACAGTAGCCTTGTTTGGACTTTTCTCATTCTATTATTTATTCCGCAAATATTTACTAACCCCCCTAATATCTACTAACCACTCAGGATGCATAATCTCTATCCCTGTGTAATAAAGAGTTTGGTTGACCTTTGCCCCAGGTTCCCGGGAGGTAACCACTAAACCTTGGAAGTTCCTAAGTGATAGGAGTGTCTTTGTTATTCATGGTGGACCCTTTGGACCACACACCTGCACCTGATAGCTTATGCTAATATTGAGACTCAGCCTGGAAAACCAACCCTGTGATTGGCTTTGATCCACTTGATATCACCCCAACCCTGGGCAGGGAAAAAGGGCTGGAGATTGAGTTCAGCCAAGTAGCCAATGATTCACTCAATCCTGCAGGTGTAATGAAGGCTCAGTAAAAACTCGGGACACCGAAGTTGGGGTAGGCAGTCGTGTTTGGCTGTAGTCTGTGTTCTCAGAACACACACGTGTCAGATGTGCCCCCAGGGTAATGCATCCCAGAGGATTATGGGAACTTCTCATATGGAGCCTTCCCAGACCTCACCCGATGTGTCTCTTCTTTGGTTGGATTCAGATTTGTATTCTAATCATAAATAGAGTGTTTTCCTGAGTTCTGTGAGTTGTCCTAATGAATTCTCAAGGCTGAAGGAGTCTTTGGGGACCCCTGAATTTATAGCCAGCTAGTCAGAAGTGAGGGTGGCTCATGGGGACCTTGAACTTGTGGCTGGTTTGTGAAGTGGCAGCAATCCTGTGAAACTCTGTGCCCTTAACCCTGAAGTTTGGCTAACTCTGGATAGTCCATCAAGTAGGTCAGAGCCTCGCGAGTATGATGAAGACCAAATCGCATTCACAAGGCAGTGAGAAAGCTGTTTGCTTCCAAATGGAGGCTTAGTCGTGGAAGAGCAAAGTAGATGCCATCTAACTCATGGGGGGATAATCCGAGGTAGCTTTCTGCACAGAATGAGCTGAATTCGAGCACAAGCAGTGATTAGCAAAGCAAGGCCAGAACTGAGAGCGGCGTTTGGAACAACTTTCAGAATCATCTTTGTACCATCTGAATTAATGATAATACTAATAATGACAGTTATAGCAACTAAAATCTCTTATGCTATTTTTTATGTGAAATGTGCTTTGTGTTTATTGACTCATTTAATCTCCACAACACCTTTGTCAGGAAGGCGTTGTTGGAGTTTCCGTTTTCCAGGGAAAGCCTCTGAGATTTAGGTATGCAGTTTGGCCAAAGTCATACAACTAGTAAGTCAGCATAGTGTCGCTGCACATTTTGGTTTTTATTATGAGATGAATGTTTATGTTTCCCCCACCCCCAAAACTCATACGTTGAAGCTCTCCCTCCCATGGTATTTGGAGGTGGCATGTTTGGGTGATAGTTAGGATGAGATGAGGTAAGAGGGTAGAGCCTCATAGTCAGATTAGTGCCTTACACTAATTACACCACGTTACATTACTCTTAACATTAGAAGAGACACCAGAGCGCTTGCCCTCTCTCTCTCTCCCTGCACGTGAGCTGAGGAAAGGGCACGAGAACACAGAGAGAGAGAGCCCTCATCAGACTCCGACCAGGCCAGCACCCTGATCTCAGACTTCTAGCCTTTAGAACTGTGGGAAAAGAAACTTACATTAAGTCACCCAGTCTGTGGTGTTTTGTTGTATGATATTTCAGTATAAGACACCAGGTCTTTTCCCCCAAAATGGAGTCCATTAAGCACTGGGTTTGTCTAAAATCTCTTTTATCTGAATGAATAGAGTTGTAAATATCTATTGTACCATGTTCTTAACCACTGAACTAGTTCCTAAAGAACTTAAAAATCTCAGTGCAAGTATCCCCATCTGATCCTAGAATCTTCCAACTTCAGCCCGACTTCCCTTCCTGGTACATGGTGCCTCCTTCATACAGATCAGCCCATGGGAGAATTTCTCCAATGGGTTGAAGTTTACCTCAGTGTGTTGTTCACTCCTTGATGTCTGTGGGAGAATGAAAGAAGAAATTGTGTCAATAGCAAGAGCGTAACTGTTTTTCATGGCAGACGATACATGGAGTATCGCTGTTCTGTTTTGGACCCTTCCTAGCCTTGTGGAATTCATTTCGGTTTAAGAAAGTCATGGTTCTGGAGTTCTTTTTAGACGTAGCCTTTAGTGATTCATCATTCACTCTGAGTGTTTGAAGTGTCTAGTCATATACATAAGTAATCTTTTATTCAACTCTTATTTTCTATGTGTACGTTCATTGTTCACATTAGACTTCTTTTATGTAAATCAAGTCCCCCGATATGAGGAAACAAAGCAAAGCCAGATTAACTAGCTAATTTTCAAAGGCTTATTCTACATTGATTGCAACTTTTTTGTCCATGAATTTTTTATTATGTTCCCTCTTTGCTATTCCAAGAGTCGCCTTTGAAACAACGGTATGTAAAGTTGGTATATAGAAAATTGACCCACATTATCTCATTTAAAAAAAAGAAACAACAACCCACCTATCATGACCTATTTCTCATTTTTCCAACTCAGTGGGTTTAAACTATAAGAAGAGAAAAAAGGGAGTTGTTTCACAGGTGTAGATTTTCCTTATACTTTGCATCTGTTCAACTTTTTTTCTCTCTCTCACATCCTCATTATTTTTCCACCTTTGCAATTTTAACCTGTGAATCTAGAAAACTTAGGCCAAACCCAGAGGATGAAATTGCATTGGGTTTGAAAAGAACTTTCACAAGTCCCTCCATTGGTGCTCAAAGCCACTGTTTTAAACTACCAGATACCAGCTTTGTTTGGTCACATCTGATGGGGGGAACTCTCTGCTTCTCTAGCCAGTCAGCCTCTGGATACCTCTCACTTCCCTCAGATTTCTGTTTAGCTTAAGCAAAAAGTATTCTCTTTCTCCTGTCAGTCCTCAGTTGACCTTTTGGGCCATGGAAAACATGCCAGATTTCTCATCTCCTTCAGACTTCTGACGATGATTAAAGAGATTCAAGTCGTTCCCCTCCACTCCCTTCAAGCCCTCCCTTCTCTGGGCTAAAAGGAGTATCAGTGATCTCCTTTTTATTCCTCCTAATTTTGTATAGCAAAAATAGGCAGAGGGATACAGCTTCCAATTTATTTTCCTAAATCCCCAAATACAATGGCGTCATTTCCTGTAACAACGTTGCCGGAAACAGCACAGTCACTTGTCCTGCTTTAAAAAGTATTTGCGCGCGCGCGCGCACACACACACACACACACACACACACACACACACACACACGGTTATCTAGTGTTTCTGGAGACTAATAATCTGCTAAGTACTTTAAATGGCTATCTCAGTTAATATTCCCAGTAGCTCTGGGAGATAGGTATGTACCTCTACAATCCCAGCCTGCGGCTTTGGAGGCTTAATGAAAAATGGGAGACTTTTCAGGTATGAATAGTTATGTAGATGTAGTATGTTCTAATAGTAGAACAGGTATGGTTCCTACAGTATTTCTCTCAAATATCAGCTATCTCTTATGGGCTTTCAGCAGACAACCCATAGAACATACAGTTGTGTCTTGAATTAAAAAGAAATGCTGTGGGATGCCTGGGTGGCTCAGTCGGTTGGGGTCTCCGCCTTTGTCTCAGGTCATGATCTCGGGGTCCTGGGATCGAGCCCTGCATAGGCTCTCTGCTCAGCGGAGAGCCTGCTCCCCCTCTCTCTCTGCCTGCCTCTCTGCCTACTTGTGATCTCTTTCTCTCTGTCAAATAAATAAATAAAATCTTTAAAAATAAAAATAAATGTGGCGAGCTCTCTCTGCCAGGCATATCAGAGAGTGAAGGGGATGCAGCAGCTGTCAGGGTCCAATCTGGAGACAGAAACCACACCAAATATTTTAACAGAGAGAACTCAGTATAAAAGATGGTTAACTAGGTGTTGAATATCTGGAAAGGCAAAGAGATAACATGAAAGTATCACAGAGCCAACGGTTGCATGGAGCACATGACAGTTCTAGGACAGGGAATTTTTAATAAAAGGAAGTGTGAAACCTAGAAGTTTGGCCTATGTCATGGGAACTCAGACCTCGGAGAGGAGGAGTTCTTTGGCCAATGCTGGCATCTCTGGGCTGAGGAGCCCCAGCCCCCTGTGCAGCCTGGATGGTGCTGATGTCTCTGAAGGGTCACCATGAGGCTGCTTCTGTGCCGTTGGGAAAACTGCAAACTGGATTAAGTTGCTATTACTAGATGGGACTGCTGCTGCTGGCGCAGAACAGGCAAAGGACGCCTACAGCACCGTTGCCAGCAATGCGCAGGGGAACTGGGACCTGCAGTTTATCAATCCCTGCGCTCTCCTGAGCCTCGTGGGCTCCGCTGGCGCCCCCTACTGGCAGAAGCTGGCATGGCTCCAGCCGGCAAAGGCGGGCCGTGCTTTGCAGAATCCCCCGCCCTGGCCTCGAAAAATGAGGCGTGAAAGCCGGATTTGAAGCAAAGATGCAATAGCTTGTTAAAATTTCAAATTTAAAATGTTAAAATTTCAAAAAGTACAGTGGCTATGGTTGGCTTAGTAGATCAGCACAACACAGCTCACCAAGAATGGGGAGGAAGGGAGGGAGGAAATCAAGTACCTAGTGCAATATCTCTTGACCCCATTCTCCATCTCTATCTTGTTTTCCAAATCTCAGCCCATCAGGATGGCTGTTGCTGGGGCTTATATCCTTAGTATTTCCCCCCCAACCCCCACCAGTGACATTGTAATAGGGTAGAGAAGTCAATTGCCGTGCTGTTATTGGCATATATATCATTACACGCCTTTGGCATGTTTCTGCTGCGTGGATGAAAGTCTAGGAGGCAGAGGAAACCTACTTCCTGCTGGTCCTCCAAATTCAGGGTCACTGGAAACTGTTTGGGACAGCTAACATCTGGGAGTACATCTATCCCCCAGACCGTCTCTCAGAGCAGTAAGTGTGGACGGAGCATGGCCGGTGGCCAACAACCCCCCACGAGCCAGTTCTTCCCCCTCAGACAGTTGTCCTTGCAGATTTGCAGCATCACAGGGCAGACCTGCCTCCTCCAGGCCATCAAAACACACACAGCAGATTTGGCCCCCTCCCCTCCCCTGTGCTCACAGCGAGACTTTCCAGCCACTCAATTTGCGGGGTGTTTCAGGGAAGAAAATAAGAGAAGGCTGCCAACGAGGCCTCCAGACCAGTGAGGCCAGGAGTATTGCAAGTCTGGCTGGGCTCGCGCCTCCCCATAATGAGGTGGCTCCAAATAGGAAGGACTGATTTCACGGGGTCAGTACTGGGGCCTGTAAAAGCATCTACCATTTAAAAATTAATGCTTGATGAGTGCTAAGTCCAAGGGGTCTCAAGGGACTGGAAGAGAAAGGGTTTCCGGGAATGGGATTTGGAAAGAACCTAATCAAATGGGATATGTCTGTAAGGAAGAAAGAAAAATGTAAAGGAGAAGCGAACCTTGCTCTCGCCCTGGCTCACAGGCCTCTCCATAGCCACGTAGCCTGGCATGGTCCTTGACAAGGAGCCCTGCCTCTCACCATCGTATCCTGTCTTCAGCCAATGCCACGGCTCTGACGTTTGAGTAAGAAATATAACATCTATATTTTAGGTATATCCTCCCCATCATCAGTCACAGACACCCTCTGACTTCTTATAAGGAACTGATCACACAATGATGACTCTGCTTGCCAAAGGTAACAGGAGATAAATCTCTTTTGTGTCCCATCCTTTAGTCTTCATGAAAATTCTTTGAAATAAATAATACCGTAATGTCCATTTTTCGGATGAGAAAATGGAGGCTCAGAGGGTTTATGTAATTTCTCCACAATTACATCATCAATAGTCGGGGTTCTCCAGACTCCAATACTTGCAGGCTCGCAGTAGCTGGTGTGAAATGTGGGCCAGGGAATCGTATGTCTCCGGGGCAGGTGGGTCCTTCAATTTTATCTCCAGCCCCAGCCAAGAGTATAATCTTGGACGCCCTTGTAGGCCAAATCGTTTCCAGTCTGAGGGAGAAGGTCGGTGAACATGGCAGCTGGGAGGTACTCCCATATTCGTGCAGGATGCTAAGAGTCGTAGGCCGGGTCCTACCTTTCCTTGTTCACAGAGGAGGCCAGGGAGGAGTATAAATCTAGCCAGAGGCTGGACCCCTGTGGCAAAGGAAGAAAAAGGTAGTGTGAATCATTGTCCAGCCTTGCTTACTTTCAGTTCCCTTAAGAAAATGATTATAGGCATTTTGGAAAACACCATGGAGGTTCCTCAAAGTGCTAAAAATAGAATTACTCTATGCTCCAGCAATCCCACTTCTGGGAATATATCTGTAGGAAATGAAATCTGGATCTCAGAGAGACATCTGCAGTCCCAGGGTCACCGCTGTATTATTCCCAGCAGTCAAGATAGGGTAGCAGCCTACGAGTCAGAGGGCCAATGGATAAAGAAAATGTGATGTACGTGATTATCTGTTTTTTGAGTGTTGAGTTTACACGAGTTAGAATGGGCAAAATCAACACGACAACAAGTGTTGGAGAGGATGCAGAGAAAGGGGAACCCTCTTACACTGTTGGTGGGAATGCAAGTTGGTGCAGCCACTTTGGAAAACAGGAGATTCCTTAAGAAATTAAAAATAGAGCTCCCTATGACCCTGCAATTGCACTACTGGGTATTTGCCCCAAAGATATAGATGTAGTGCAAAGAAGGGTCACATGTACCCCAATGTTCATAGCAGCAATGACCACAATCGCCAAACTGTGGAAAGAGCCAAGATGCCCTTCAACAGATGAATGGATAAAGAAGATAGGGTCCATATAGACATGGAATATTATGCCTCCATTAGAAAGGATGGAAAGGATGAGTACCCAACTTTCGTATCAACATGGACGGGACTGGAAGAGATTATGCTGAGTGAAATAAGTCAAGCAGAGGGAGTCAGTTATCATATGGTTGTGGCGTATAAGGAAAAACATGGAGGACATTGTGAGAAGGAGAGGAAGGGTGAATTGGGGGAAATCGGAAGGGGAGATGAACCATGAGAGACTGTGGACTCTGAGCAACAAACAGGGTTTTAGAGGGGGAAGAGGGTGGGGGCTTGAGTGAGCCTGGTGGTGGGTATTGAGAAGGGCACATATTGCATGGAGCACTGGGTGTGGTGCTGAAACAATGAATCTTGGAACACGGAAAAAATGAAATTTTTTAAAAATCCACAGATTAAAAAAAAAAAGAAAATGTGATGTACACACACAATAGACAACCTTGAAAAAGAAGGAAACCCTCCCATCTGTGCCAGCAAGGGGGGGAAGAACAAGGATGACATTCCACTGACTGAAATAAGCCAGACACAAAAAGACAAATACAGTATTATTTCGCTTATGTGTAAAATCTAAAACAGTCAAACCGACAGCGGCAGAGAGTAGTAGGACGGTGGTTGCCAGGGGCCAGGGGAGAGAGGGAGGCAGAGGGGTGAGTGAGGGGAGGTTGGTCAAAGGGCACACGGTTCTGTTATGCAAGATGAAGGAGCTCTGGGCATCTGACGCACAGCGTGGTGACAAGAGTTAACAATACGGCCTTGTACACTCGAAATTGCCTAAGAGGAAAAATCTTAAATCTTCGCAACACGCAGACACATACAGACTCCAAAAAAAAAATAACTATGTAGAGACGATGGATAAATTATTTAGCTTGATTATGCTGATCTTTTCATGATATAGACATGTATCAAAACATCCAGTCGTATCCCTTAAATATATACAATTTTCGTGGATCAAAGTTCTCTCCATAAAGCTTTTTTTTTTCTTTTAAGTAAGTGACGACAACAGGGGGATGTGGTTGTGAAATTCCATCCTGCCGCACATTCCAGAACCCTGCTCTGATGCAGAAAAGATAATGATATTAATTCAATAACAGTAATAATACCTAACTTCCGTTGGGCACTTCCATGTCTCGTTTACTTCCCAGCACTTCGTTGGTGGGAGGCACCGTTATTGTTCCCACGGGCAGACAGGCCCCCAGAGATTTGGAGAAGCTAAGGGGCCTGCTCACACGGGGATTAAGAGGCAAGACGAGGATTCCAGCTTCCTCTGACTCCGAGACCCATCCCCTCCATCACTACATCTCATGGCCTGGATCCGAAGTCTGTCCTTCCCTTCCCCTTACTGGCCACAGAAACGATTCCAACACGATGTTTCTCTTGGTGGGCCCGCACAAATGGCTGGTCGTAACCGTTTACGGCGCCCGGGCAGAGGCAAGGGGGCCCGGACCCGCTGGAGCCAAGTGTTTTAATAACTTCCTGTGCCGACGGTGTAACTGCCAGTGTGACTGTAGCTGCGGGTTTAAAGAATTAAAATACAGAGAGGTAGAAGAATCCCTTCGAGCCGGTGTTCAGAACTAGGACTTTGCCCTTGTAAACAACTTTTATATACCCCTTTTGGAGTGTGTATAATGAAATGACTAACATTTTCCGCTGTCACTGGAGCGATTACACAACAGCTGAGGGTTTTGTAGCGGGAAGTCTGTTCAGGAAAACACTGAAAATCAGTGGCATGAGTAGGCTATGGGGACTCCCTGGCTTGGCCCCGGGAGCATTCTCCCCATCCTCCCAGTGGGAGTGGCCTGCACCAAGCCCCACCGGTGTAAGAATGCCTGGGAGAGTGCACCTTGCTTTCTCAGTGCAGAATGAAGCTCTTCTCTGCATATTTTGCTTCTGTTTTTAATGCCTACGTCCCCTTGCTCTTGCTTGCTAAAGTGGAACGTATGGTTTCTCTTTCATTTTAATCTTCGCCCAAAGGAAACTACAAGCTGAGATTCCAGGTGCCCACCTCGGAATCCAGAACCTTCTATGAGCTGCATTTCTGATGGAGGTTCCCAGGGAGATTTCTGATGAGTCATTTCTTTCTTCCTCGGCTTCACTATTTACATGATAATGTAGTTCTGGTTGCAGGTCACAGTCATGAATATTCAGAAGAAGGAGGACTTGAGGTTACCGAGCTCTTTTTCCCCTGAATTGGAGAAGGCGGGCCTCGGCAGACCATCTGGGCCCTAACTGGGCCAGAAATGAGTATTTTCCGAGGAGACACTATCACAGAATCAGGACGATTGCTATTATGTTTGCCCCTGCAGACTGAACCAGAAATCATAGAATGATGATAGAATTATGCCCCTGTGTCCTCCATCGCCTCTTATATCCTTCAGATCATGAAGACAGACTCTACTCTCTTTCTAGCCCTTTCCTATGGGAATGGCGACAGGGAAAGAATGTGGGAATGTCGCTCTTCCCCCTAACCCAACAGCAGTTTGTTGCTAGAACAGAAGGAATTGGCCACATGTGCGGCCCAGCCACTCACAGCAGGTAACCAGGCCAGTGTTGTGACCGGGACTGACTTTTTGTGCAGTGCCTTATGGTGTGGCGCTTGGCATTCCTGAGATTGAAGCTTGAAGACTGAGTCCGTTGAGGGGGCTTCTCGTGCAAGGCTCTTTCTGTTAAAATGCAGGGTCATTGTTTTGTCTGATAAAATCAGTAGCACATGGTGAAGGGTATCTACTGCAGGTGCGGAAAGGCAGCCTTCAGAATCTGAGAGCCTTTTCTGTGGTCCTTGCTCTGCCGTGATATGGGTCTTAGGTTGTTTCTTTGAACCTCCGTGTCCTCATCTGTAAAACGGGCACAACAATACAGATTTAAGATTGTGGTGAAGAATAAAGGAGGTCCCACCTGTGAAATGCCTGCCAGTGGCAGACGCTGAGTGGATGATGACGACGATGATGGGGTGTATGGTTTTGTGGGGAGGAAGCAGTGGTTTTGATTTGCTTGGAAGATCATATTCTTTTTAATCCTCGACCTACTGAATTGTCACGTCTCTTCCCTCTCTAAAACAAACGGATTACTTCACACGGCATGGAGGGTAAAATCAGTCTCTCCCTTTGTCTCTCTCTCTGCGTCCCCTACAACACACTTACATGTGTGGAATCCGTGAGAGTCCCCACATTCCGGATTGCTGCCCTGACCCCTGGATTTGGCTCCCCCTGCCCCAGTCCCCTGGAATGCGGATTCCTCCTTTCTCCTCCCATTGAACTATGGGACCAAACCGTTCCAGCCCATCGACCCGCTCCCGTAGATCTTTTTACAAGCCCTGTGCTTCAAGCCAGGGTCCCCGTTTCTCCAAGTGACCTTTTCTTGTTCCTCTACCCCACTCCACACTGATAACCTCGCTCCACACAGATAACCTTGTAAAAAAGGGGTCTCGACGCTTTCTCTCAGCCCCGCAAGACCGGGAGACGCCGTGGGCGCGGGGATTGGGGTGTGTTCACCTGTGTCTTCCTCCCCGTTGTGCACCAAGTCGGGGGATACTGATTTGAACTGAAGCTTAGCGTCTATGCTGCTCCTGCTGCTTTTCTAAATCTGCTAGTTGGTTGTTTGTGATTTGCGTGTCTTGTCATTATATTTTCTTGCTCCTTGATGGCCCCTCACTTTACAGCAATCAATCCTTTTATATTAAACGCTTCTGGACTCCTTGGGGTCTCATGGTAAGCAGTGGGGGATTTGGGGAGAGGCCGCCGTAGCCTTACTAAAGTGTCTCTCCCATCTGCTTTCCTATGGGTGACCCCTTAAGTAGCCAGAATGAACGTGGGGAAACAAACTGAAGCCAGAGTTTGGAACGCGGAGTCGTCTCCACTGCCACTTCATGGCGTGAAGGAAAAATCTCGAATGCGTTAGGATTGGATCTGCTTTCAGAAGGCTTTGACCCCCGGTGTTCTAATCCCTTCTTGGGCGGAAAGTTCAGGCAGCAAAGGGCCGGGATTTGTCGGGGGGGGGGGGGGCAGGTCGGAAGTGTGTCAAGTGTAGCAAAATCCAGATTTCTCGTATCGTCTTCGGCTCACCCCTTGTACGTTTGCCTTAGGCGAAGACGCATCCTTGTTCAGAGCTAGAAAAACCTCATCATCTCCTCCTTCCGCCCCTCGCTGGTAGTCGGGGTCACTGAGGCCCAAAGGTGACCTGACCAGCCCAAGTCCCCTAAATAATGAGGGAGAAGAGCTGGAACCAGGATGAGTCTTCAGGCCCCCTGTCCCCTGCTCTTTCCTCTCCTGCACCGTGGCCTCGTCCCGTGCATGGATTACCCACACGGTCCACATTTGGACCCTTTAAGGATCCACTTGAGGAGGGCAGTTGTGAGGGTTAATTGTACAAAGCCCCTGGACCCGACCCGGCATACCCCAGGAGTTCAGTAAATGTGAGCATGTCATTCTCGGTTTTGCTGAATCCCCTGTGGGCGTCATCATCTTCAGCTTAGAAATGGCCTTCAGCTCCTCCTCCCAGGTCATAAGCCATGTGCCCAGAAGCTTCTGGGATGCCCTGGACCATGTCACGTCTCCCAAGAGAGCAGGAGGGGACTGCAGATTCTGCCTGCCAGGACCCCCACTGTAGTCCTGGGAAGGGGCCCTACTAGAGCTTGCCTTCCTCAGATGTTACTGTCGCCGGGAAGTGACTTCTCAGCCAGCCCCTCCATTCATCCATAGTCGCCAGCCATAGGGGAAGCCCCCACCCGGCTAACCTCTAGAAGCTACCACCCTAGTGCTCATAAACAAGAGGTCCATTGCCTGCTGTCCCTTTACAAACTGCACGGAAAGGCATCTCACTTTCCCCTCCCCAAGAATGTTTTCTAGCCACAAGTTGAATTGTTGCCCACTGCCCATTCCTGACCCTGTGTCCCCTGGGTGACCAGAGACAGCCTGACCTCACCAAAAATTAACAGTGCCTGGCAGAGGGGAAGCTGCTGCTACCCTCAGCTCCTTCCCCTGGCCTCGATTCCTCATTCTGGACCATAGGTTCGCCAGCATAGCCACCTTGGGAGGGACCATGAAGGAAGACCCCTAGTGAGCAGGATGACTGGCCGAGCCTTGGAATCTTGGGGGGGCAATGGGTGCCTGTCACCCATGGTGAAGGGTGCCTGAGGGCAGGGCAGAGACCGAGTCAGAAAACACATTTGTGTAGCAGGTCACCAAAGCCGGGGAGCCGGACATGAGGCCAAAGCCTGTGGCATGCGGCACGGGTTGAAGTGAACGCATCAGGAGGCGACCTGGGCTTAGCAGAGTCAGGGCCACGGGCTTCTGTTCCGGGTTGGGGGTGATCCAGTGTGGGCAGGCCCATCCGCTTAAAGGGCTCGGTGAGAGACGGTTCAGGGGGCAGCACTCTGGCTCTTGGCATGCTGATCAGAGCAGGGACAATGGCGGGCTCCCGGCCGTGCCCCAGCTGACCCTTCCCCAAACCCCCGCAGAGCAGCCTGGGGAGTTCCTGGGCCAGGTGGCAACACCGTAGCTTCTAGCATCACTAGATCGCGGCAGAATTTCATTGCCCACTCTCTCTGTCTAGCGGTTTCTATGGGTTTTATTATACACTTAAATATCATCGGGACCTTTTTAATAATCCCCTTTTTATTAAACAACTAATATATTAGCATTCAGGCTAATGTCTTATAGTAAAGGAGACTCAAGCTTATTGAGCTGTTCACTTACCCCTTTCAATTTTTTCAAGGACATACGATAAAGTCCCCCTCTATCTAAATAGGATACTTTCTCATTTAAATAAAACAGGTAAGGAAGATTAGGAATTCTGAAATAAAAACCCAGAAAGCCATTGCTCTCTTAAGAACGAGGGGAATGGGGAACGTCTGAATTATGTAAATGGCACGATGTAGGAATAGTACACTTGAAATGTGGTAATAAATAACTGAACTTGATGGAACACCTCCTTTGTGGCAGGCCTCTTGCTAAGTGAATCAGATGCCTTATCTCACTTGACCTTCAGGACACCTCTGTAGGATGAATACAGCTATTACTCTCATTTTACACCTGGTAGAACTGAGACTCGAAAAGTTTTAATAGGTTCCCTAACACAACACTGCTATTGAGAAATGGACCTAGAATTTACTTCCAGATTCATCTGATTTCAGAGCCCAAGTGCTTAACCCTGCACACAGTACTTAAATTTGACCTAGATTTGAATTTCAGTTGTGTGGCTCTGGGCAAGTTACTTAACCTCTCTGAGTCTGTGATCTGGAGGTTCATTATTGTTGCCTTAATTTCCACGATGACTAAATTAAATAATATGTAAGCAAGGGCTCGGTACTATAAAAGTACTGTAACTGTCACATATTCACTCCTTAGACATGGTCATCCGAAATCCTAAATAATTCAGAAAAGCAACGGGGGCTTTTTTGGTCTGAAATTTCGTTGGCTGTCGGTCACCTCCACTCACTGCCATGGTGTAGAGACCACAGAGAAACCCAATGTCCTCCCCTTCTAACACAGTGAAGCCGGAATCTGCTTGGATGGAGCTGGACTGCGGTCATAGGCGAGGGTCCCCAAACTGTCCCACAAACATGGCCCTGGTGTGTGGGGTGCCACATGACCCTGATTGCCACTCTGGCCCTGGAGGATATGAAGTCTGCACTATGCTGGGCCCCAGGTAGGTGGCGTAGCCGGTTATTTCTTCTACTTAATTGTCTGACCCCCGAGAGGAGGGGCAGAGAAAAAATTCCTTTCAGATAGCTGGGAGGCCTTCTGATGTGTGGATTTCTGGCTAACAGCCAGAAAGAAAACTCTCCATTCATTGCTCTCAAAGTAAAAGGATTTGAGTTGGGACTGAGGGTAGGAAAGGAAAGTTTAGTCAAGTCCAAGCTTTTACGATAAATTAGGAAGTACTTGGCTCAAGTTTCAAGTCTGACACAGAGGAAGACAGTCCTTGATGGGACGAGCCGGAAGAACTGAGAACTTGGCCAACGGCTGGTTCAGTTGAGATCCACAAATATTGGTCCAGTATGTGCACAGCACCAGGAGAATAGTGATAAGATGGATAAATGGTCACAATCCTTGCCTTCTAGAAGCTTCCAGTCTAGTGAAGCAAAGTGACCCCAAACAGGTTGGCTTAACACAGAATTTGAAAAGAGCAAAATAACATAAAATAATAACAGCAAAATGTCTCTGAGCACTTACTGCAGGCCTTCTAAGTGCTTCCCATGTATCAATTCATTTCATCCTCAAAACAACCCTATGAGACACATATTCCTTTTGTTCCCATTTACAGGTAAAGGTACCTGAGGCAATGCCGTGCACCTGATATGCACTCAGGTGTGTCTGGCTCCATTTGTGGCCTCTTTCTCTTGTGTCCCCTCTGGGAGCAGGGCTTCTGTGTCACACAGCTGCAGGGGGCGCCACTCCCACTGTAGGCTCCAGGACGTGGAGTTGTTCAGTACACGACCTGTGAGGCTGTATCCAGCCCAGAAGATAATAAGAGAGAGGTTTGCAGAGACAAGGAGCTGGAGGCTTAGAAGGCTTGGGTGACATCTCCAGGGTCGTAACTTTACTAAGTGGCGGTGCTGAGACTTGGAACTGGGGATGCTGCCCCTGAGGATCGTGCTCTTTCTGGATTCCATGCTGCGTCCACTTTGCCCCTCATGGGTACTCTAAGAGCAGCAGGATGGGGCATTGAGCTCAGCCAGGTCTAGAGATGTGGCTGGGAAACACACTGGGGCAGAGAAGCAGCTTGCTCCTTAAACTTTGGGATTTCCCAAGGTCTCCATAACCTCCCTCTCGGAGGCTCCAGCTCTCATCGTGCCCCATGAACCCTCTCTTCTGTGCAGATGAGCTGCTCTATTCCCTTCCTCACCGCACAGACCCCAGGCTAAGAACACCAGACAGGGAATTAACTGAACCTGGGTTCCATCTTCTGTCACTCGTTCTCAACAAATATTTGTTGAGCACTTACCACATATCCGGCATTGTTCTAAGAGCTGAGCGAACAGTAGGGTACGATCCCCTTGCTTGCATAGGGCTCCCATTCTAGTGCAGGATCTGCTGCCTCTGTGTCCTTGATTATGTAACTCAACCTCTCTGGGTATCAGTTTTCCCATCTGTGAAATGGGAACAGTAGTCCCTGCCTCAAAGGATTGTGGAGGGACTGAAGTGAGATAATACAGGGAAGGTGCTTAGCAGAGACCTGGCCCATCGCAGGTGGTCAAGAAATCTCCATCTGTTGCCCACCCACCTGCCCCTCTATAACATGAATATGACCAGACCCACCTTTGCCGCTTGGATCCTTCTGAGATGGCGATTGTACTTGTTTGATGCTATATAAACTTAATGGATCATTCCCAGTCCATGTGACCAGCATGGGTTAAAGCAATGAACTGGTTCTCCATGTTCCTCTACTTTATATACATTATGACTCTGTGTATGGAACCATAAAACTCGGGACAGATTTATACGTACGCCATACTGCATATTTTCATAGAAATGTTTTGCCAGGCACCTGCAATACATTGATATATGTGAGCACTTTTCTAAAGTTTATTTCTCATAGATCTCTCTTAAATTGTATGTGAAGTGACATTTTATGGCTTAAGTTGTGTTTTCCTGACACAGCCCCAATTTGCGTCTCTGCGACAACACTCAGGACCCTCCCGCTCTCAGTACGTGGGTCTCTTCAAGCCCTTGAAACGTTTCTTTGGGTCCACATTTCTTCACACCCCACTCTGGCATCTTTCCTGCAGGAGCCAGTCCATTTGTGACTGTCTCGTGGAAATGAGCTTGAATTATTCAAATCCTGCATCCAGCTTGCTGATGGGGTATTGATGCGAAGAAACAGGCGGGTCCCATTCTTTGTGTGGTCAGAGCCCTTGGCTTGACAGCCGTGGTGAAATCTCATTGCCCCTTTCCCCGATGGTTTTCTTTGCCCGGGGTTGTCTCAGGCTCTCTGACCTGCACTTCCATCAAGTTCTGGAACAAAGCAGAACAGAAAGAAAAGCAAATCTACGGAGTATCTCCTATGAGCCAGACTTTACGAAACACTCTGCAGATCCATAGTCTCGTTAAAGACCTGCAGGTTTGGTGGGATTAACCTTCCTGGAGGAGACAGTTTCAGAAGGATTAAGCAAATTGACCAAGGTCACGCTGCTAATAAGTGGTGGGGCCAAGTTTCAAGTTCAGATCCATTGACTGTGAAGTGTGATTGTTCCCATTGCACCAAGCCCAGCAGCATCCAGTGCAAACGGAGGGATTCCAAGTGGGCAGACTATAATTTATCATCTCCGTCTTACTTACAGGAATCTGTTAGGTTGAGCAGTCAATTTCACAAACATTTACTTATTGAGTGTGTCTAATGTGGTAGGCACCTTGGGGGGCGGGGGAAGTGAGGCCTCTGAAGTAGCCCCAGCAATTTTTGAATTCCGGGAAGATTGCTCACTGCCTCTTGGTAGGCCATTGGGAATGTGTGTTTTACAAGGAAATATCGACCCACGTAGAGCAAACTGTTCTCCTCCTGAGTCCCGTGGTGTACCTGGTACATACTGAGTGCCTGGCACACACAGGGGAGGCGTCCACTGAACAGTGTGGAATGAATCAATGACGGGATGCATCTCTAGCACCCCTAAAGGGCATACAGCACATATCTGTTTGCAAACCAGTGTTTCCCACAGGCCAGTGCTGGGTCTCGCCCTTGTGTATCTCCCTGTGCCCGACATGGCACGCGGCAGAGAACAGATGCTTGCTAAATGCATGCCTGAGTGAGAGGGAGTCCGGCCCCAGAAATGTACCCAGAGTCAAGACTGGGGTGCAGGACAAGAGGCGCCAGCCTTGGGTACAAAATGTCAAGGGACACCAGAAAGCTTTGTAATTGAGATATAGAATATTTTAATGCAATGTGTAAAAAAATCAAAATGGGATCCCACCGGGCAGAGATTAGGGTAAAGTAATGAAGTGTTGCCATCCAGTGAAGAGACAGATACTGTCTTTGTTTAAAATATTTTATTTTTTTTTTTAAGATTTTTATTTACTTATTTGACAGAGAGTGAGAGAGAGTACAAGCAGGCAGAGTGGCAAGCAGAGAGAGAGGGAGAAGCAGGCTCCCTGCTGAGCAGAGGGCGCTCGATCTGAGGACCCCGGGATCATGACCTGAGCCAAAGGCAGACGCTTTACCAACTGAGCCACCCGGGCGCCCCTAAGATTTTTATTTTTTTAATTTTTTTAATATTGCATGAAAATATTATTTATCCTGATCATTGAGATTCTGGCGCCCTTTAAGGTTAGCAAGGGGTGTGGTGCATGAACAATTAATCTTGTAACACTGAAAAAATAAAAAACGTATTTGGGGGAAAAAATAAGGTTTGCATCAAAGGCAAATGCCTTACTTGCCTCCCCCTAGCCTTGGCCCTGTAAAGCCAACAGCAGTAACAAAAATTCTTTGATGTCCTATTGCAGGAATGGGCTCTATGTATGTAAACTCACAGATGGCCTGCAAAGGCCTCTTATCAGGAAAGTGCTGTTGTGATTTCTGATTTCCAAACAGACTGTCTGAGACCTGAGGAGGCAGGAGAGAGGCCCTCCTGGAGTGTCACAAATGAATCACAGGCGTGCCTGGGATATTGAGTCTCTCAGTCCCCAATGGGTGCTGGCCAGAACTTGGGGCTACCGGAGCCCTCGCCCTGGCTGCCTGCAGCCAGAAGCAGCCTCCTCCCTTTAAGCCAGCATGCGTCACAAATACCATGGTCCATTGCATCCCAAGATTCCAGCCATTATAGGAAGCAGCATGACTTGATTGCCAGATCACTGCTACCAGCAGGATGACAGCAGTCGGGTGGCATTAACGGTGGGAAGTTGGGTGTGTCTCGGGCTGGGATAAACAGGGCTAAAAATACAGTATTACATCATTATCCGATCCCACGTGACTGTGACATTGAATAAAAGGTTGGGGAGGTTTGACAGAAGGGTGCACTGCAATGAGAGACATGAAAAGATGAGGGCGTTCTGTTTATCTCCCAATAGCCCAGAGTCCATGCACCACCCTCAGCTCAGTGAAAGCGGACGTGATTCCCGCAAGGAGATAAACTTGAAACCAACAAAAAGGCAGAGGATTCTTAGGAATACTGCTTCATTCGCACCCTGGAGAGGCTTTCCCAAGAGAGAAAGATTGCGGTATTAGTTGTCTGATTATATTATTCTTGGATGGGTTAAGAATTTTATCTACTTACAGAATTATTTGGAGCCACGGATTAGGGAGTGAAGGGCGGATGCAATACAGCAGACTTGAGACTCAGAAGCTCTTCTCTTTCGCAGCTTCCATTTGAAGTCAATCCATGGTGAGCTGCCCAGACTCCCTAGCTGGCTTCCACAGTCTCATAGAACAGCCTCAGGTTCATGACATAAGACTAACCCGTCCACGCTGTTCCACAACCATTGGATCTGCCCGCCCCCACCCGGCAATTTGGAGCACACCTAATTAATTGCATTGCAAAATGTCACCTTCAAATGTATTTAGGCTTAAAGTAGACATAGTGATACGTTGATCTCAATCAGCCATGGGCATCCTGGCCATTTTTAGGAAGTGGTCACAAAACACAAAACAGCCGAGTCTGCCTCCCCCTCACTGACTTTTTTAAACCTCTCTCCCAAGCAGACACGAATCAGCCTTAGGTTGTAATAGCAAGCTCACCCAAGTAAAAGCAGGATGATTTGCTTTAAAGGCTTGAAGTTCTGCCTTGTGCCATACTTTGTCAAAATTCCTAATCAGCCTTCGTAAAGAGTACGGCTCCTTTCTGCTGGCATTCCGGACAGCTGAGAGGTTAGTATGGAGGGGCTTTGTTAGGAGACCTGTTGCTCGGGTTTGGATCCAGCTCTGCCTCCTACTTGCCTCTCTGTTTGTAAAATAGGGATCCTAATAATACCATCCTCTTCAGGTTGTTGAATGAGCTGATGTTTGTAAAGCACCTAGAATAGCATGCAGTACGTGGTGTAGACGATGAGCTGGCATTTCTGACCAGAGGCAGCCCAGCACGGGACTCCGACCCCCAGGGGACATGACCTCCCTCATGTTCATCTGTCCCAGGGGCGTGAGCCTGCAGTGTAAGTGGATTTGTTCCTCTTCCCCTCTTCCTCCTCCTCCTCCTCCTCCTTCCCCTCATTCAACATCAGATGGGTGCAGTAATCACCTTGAAGGCAATTCCCATACAGGCTCCAACGGCAAACAGACCTGCAGGCAAATAGATTCTAAAATAAAAAACATTTTGCAGGCTCACCTCATCTCCTTTTGGTTCCTGTTGAACTTTGTATGTATTTCCCTTCTGTCCTTACCATGTATTGTGTAATGATCTTTCTGAGGGTTTGTCTGATGACAGCGGTGCATCCTTATCTTATTCTTCCTCGTCTGCCAAGAACCTACCATTCTGTGCCTGGTGCGTATCAGGTACTAGAGAACTCTGTTAGATCAGGGGCGCCAAGGTGTCTCTTGGTTAAGCATCCAACTTTTGATTTTGGCTCCAGTCACGATTGCAAGGCCGTAGGATCAAGACTCACATTGGGCTCCACACTGGGCATGAAGTCGGCTTGAGAATCTCTTTCTCCCCCTCTCTCCACCCCTCTCCTCCCAACCCCTGTTCACTCTCACGCTCTCTCTCTCTCTCTCTCTCTCTCTCTTATTCAAAAAGTAATCTGTTAAATCAGGCAATGACCAATGCCCAACTCTGTGGACCTGTGTCACATGCTTGAGGGAGTTTTTTTTCTCAGGGACTCCCTCCCTCCTTTATACCCTCACGGGTAAAGCCGCCGGAGCAGCCGGGGTACCCTCAGTGAGCTTTCTGAGGAATCAGGGAAACCAGAGCCCAGCCATTTTCCACATGAATGCACCCCTCCAACATCCTCTGAAGCTTACTGAGTAGAAGCCAGTATTGGAAACTGCCTCCAAGAGCATTTCCCAAGGGAATAGGGAAAGCTTCAGATTCTTTTTAAATGTCTGAGGTGATAATAACTCATGTATAAAAGTGGCAACCACCCTTTATTTTAAATCTTTACATCTCAGAGATGGTAGAGTTCTGTGAGAGACCACGAGTGAGCTCTGTGTGAGAAGAAGGCTGTTTTTTAATCTGTCAGAAATAGGAGGTGGATAAGCAGTGGAAATAAAGTTATGGAAAACTATAATAGCCTTGGGAGAAGAAATCTCTGTTCAATTCTAAATGTGTTTTATTTGTAGCCGGATCTTTAGGAACTTTGGAGGTAGGGAAATTAGATCTGAGGGAACAAAGGTATTAGTTGTTTGTTGCTGCATAAAAAATTATGCCAAGGCTCAGTGGCTTAAAACAATGAATATTTATTATCACACTTTTTCTGTGGGTCAGAAATTTGAAAGCAGCTTTGCTGGGGGTCGGACTCTGGGTTTCTCAGGTGGGAGCCGCCACAACATTGGCAGAAGCTGTCGTCCGGCAGAGGCTTGACCCGGACCAGAAGGTCCTTTTTCAAGATGGCTGTTGACAGGCCGCCTCCATTCCTCACCAGGCTGCCTGAGTATCTGCATGGCAAAGCATCTAACTCCCCCTAGAGTGGGAGACTGGAGAGAATGAGCAAGGAGGAAACTGCAGTGTTATAACAGAACCTGAAATTATCCCTTTATTCATCTCCTAAGGCTGCCATAATGAATTACCCCAGACTGAGTGGCTTTAAAACTATAGAAATGTATTCTTTCATATGCTTCTAGAGGTGAAACATTCAAATTAAGGAGTCAGGAGGGCCATAAGGTCTGAAGACCTTAGGGGAGGGATCTTTCCTTGCATCTTCCTAGCTTCTGGTGATTTCCAGCAACTCTGGACGTTCCTTGGCTTATGGATGTACCATTCCAGTTTCTACCTCCATCTTTATGTGATTGCCCTCCTCCTGTGTGTCTGCTTTCTCAGAAAAGCACCAGTCATTGGATTAAGGGCCCACCCTCATCCACTATGACCACATTTTAACTAATTACATCTTGCAAAGACCCTATTTCCAAATAGGGGTTCCACGTGGACATGAGTTTTCTTTTTTTGAGGAGGAAAGGGGGCGCATTTGACCCAGTACCCCTAGCATCACTTCTGTTATTCTTTTCATCAGGAGGGCATCATTCAATCCAGGCTACACTCAAGAAAAGAGAAATTAGACTGCCTTTTAAAGAGACAAGTCTCCAAAGATTTGTGGACGTATTTTGAGACCACCACAGGACAAAACTGTGCTTCCGTTACCAGAAATCCTTAATACTAGACTTTTTGAATCTCATGAGGTCACATAGCCCAGTGACAAGAGAATGTTTACGGATGTTCCATCTTATTTAACAATAATGGATACCTGGAAATGGCCATTTAAAGTCAATTCTCTTAAAATGTAAACCAGAATTTATAAAAATTGAATGGAAAATGTTTTCACTTGGACTTTATCATGAAAAATTATGAAAATAAGCATACTTAAATTTGGGGGGAAATCAGGTTATAACTATAAGCACTAATTCTGAAAAGAAAATAAATTGTCTTATTTTGCTTCCCCCTTTGGATTAATTTTTCCAACGAAATCACATGATGTCACAATAGAGCCTTCACTTTAGCTTTCTTAGCATGATCAGAAAGGTCATTTTTGCAAAATTCAAGGATTTTATCAGTGTTCTCTAATTCCTTTGGTATTTGTAGCATTCTCTATAATGCCTAAGCTGTCATTATCCTTGAGGATTTTTTTTTCTTCTTTAAATAATGCCTACTTGTGTTTCTGCCACCTCTTCATCCGTAATTCTGCATGTGACTCCAACTGTTCCTCAACAGCTTCTCTTTTAACTTTAGGGAATCTTCCATTTCTTGGAAAAAAAAATTTTTTAAAGATTTTATTTATTTATTATTTAACCGAGAGAGAACACAAGCAGGCAGAGAGGCAGGCAGAGACAGAGAGAGGAGCAGGCTCCCCACGGAGCAAGGAGCCCGATGCGGTACTCGATCCCAAGACGCTGGGATCATGACCTGAGCTGAAGGCACTTGCTTAACCAACTGAGCCACCCAGGCGTCCCGCTTGGAAAATTTTTAAATGCATAAAACCATTCACAAAGTATATTTATAAGACTGTGTTTTATGAGAGTCAGTGAGAGATTTTTAATGATGTTGGCTAAGGCTCTGGTGTTAAGTGAGGACTGATTTTATAAGTGGTCAATTCAGTGATGAATGTGTTTATGCTATTGTGAATTTATTTCTCTCTGAAATCTTGCAACCAAGAAGACTCTGATCGTGAAAACTGAGATAGTAAAGACTCCCTGACTTTTTTTTTCTTCATTTTACACCCCTAGTACCGTTCCACTAAAGGTATCATTGAGATCTTTCCATCTTCTTTAAAGCAATACTAAAAAATAAATAAATAACATTAGATAGAGTTACTTTGGTATATTTGTATAGGAAAGGGATGGTGTGTACAACTGGCGACTGTTGCTAGGATTGAATTTTATGAGGAACTTCTTTCCTGAAGATGGGCGGGCCCATATCATTTCAGAGAACCAGGTATGATGGTTCAAGAGAACCTTCGTGTGGGAGAAAACTCAGCCAGCATTGAATGATTCCAGTTTAACCTTTCCTGTAGCAGAGATCTGAAATTGGTCCTTTCAGGTGAAGTCGTGAACCAATGTTCAAAGCAATTAGAGTGACAAAAATAAATGAGTCTGTCTTGCCTTACGAATGCAGTGGTTTATTCAGAAGCTGTGTGGTTGGAGAGATGTCAATTAGAGAACGTTTCTAAACCAAATGTTAAGGACCCGGCCAACATAGCGGTCCCCTCTCCTTAACACAATGGCTCCTTCTCATGGCAACCTTCTTCACGTGCCCCTCCTTCTCCATCTGCCCATCTGGAATGTGCTAGATGCTCAGAATTTTCCCACTAGCTTCAAGGAACAGACTGCCCCAGCTGCAGATGTCTCTTTGGTTCATTTTCTCCGCAACTGTTTTCATCCCATCACTTTAGCTTGTCTCTAGGTGAATCTGGCTGGCCATCTCATGTCTCCATCAATCCCAAGTTCAGTGCAAGCGCGGTAGATTTCCAGCAATGGGTACAACCACCGTACTTACCATCCGCAGGTTACTTAACCAAGCTGTGTGTAAGCATTCTTCTCGCTCCACCTGTGGAAACAACCCATTTGCAGCCCTCACTCTGCTCATTTTTTGGCAACAGACATAAATTTTTGCTTGTCTCTCATAGGCTTGTTTGTAAACCCTGAAAGCCAGCTGAGGATAGGGAGTTGGGTTATATGGCTCCATATTCTGTTTTTCTTCTCAGACTGAATGCTTAAATTTTAATTACTTATTGATTTATCGATGTGACTTTTGCTAAAAGCAAGAATAGTTTAATATGCATGAAAAGTAAGTGATGATTATACACACACACACACACACACACACACCCTTTTCTTTTTCCCCTGTGTGAGTGTATATGTGAGAGAGAGTGTCATACCTGTGATGCCTTATCTTTTATAGGGTAATGTTTCCAACAAGTACATCTAGTAGCTGCCAACGCTTTGAAACTTTGACACAAAGTGCAACACAGTAACTGTCAGCTCTGACACGGCAGCCATTGCAGGCGAGCGCGGAGTCCGCTGACACGGCAGTGCTCAGTCACAGCCGTGCCTAATGGGTACACAGAAGACACGGTGATATTTCCACACCTGCTGCTCATGGACAGCCAGCTCTTTAAATTCTAGATTTTGTCTCTAAGAGCGTCATGTCATCTGGAACCTGAGCCTCTCGCCCAGAATCAGTCTACCTTCCTGAGTCTGGTGCTCTTCCCCTAGCACTCTTTGTTTGTATTTTTGTTCTTTCTCTTTTAAAATAAAAAGTATCATATGCAGAGGGTGGCTACAGACCAGACCCTGTGGGCCGCCCACTTCAAATCTGTTCTCTTCTTCCTCTTGGTTGACAGAGAACTGATTTTGTTCGGGTGGCTGCAAACATGAGCGCTCAGGGGACGAATCCCAAATGACCTAACACCATCATGGCCATTTCAGACCCCTTCGAAGTGACTGGCTTCGAGGCAGGCACATGACTCTGGTCAGGTCCGTGGGGTGAGAAACTCTTGGGGCCTTAACGGGAAATATTCCCTTGCCACTAAAAAGAGGCACAAGGAGGAGACATTGCCTGGTCACTGATACGCCTGGAACTGCTCATGAAGCAGAACCCGTAAAGGAAGTCAGGACCACAGTGAAGTGGGTCAGAGCCCTGATGTACCTTGCCTGGAGCCTTCCCTACCTATGGACAGCTTGCTCGGTGAGATAATTAATCTCCTTACATTTAAGCCGGTCGAGTCCAAGTTTTTGGCCACTTGCTGCCAACATATTTAGACATAGGAGCCAAATAATAAATCAGCCCAAGGTGTGTCCTTTGCTTGGAGGGAGCTTCCACCTGATTTTACGTGGTGATTTTGAAGACTAGCCAAGGTGCTCATGCTTCAGAGGGGAAGGAGCCACTCCCTCATCCAATCTCCCAGGAATCCCTGTGCAAACATCCCACTAGTTATCCTTTTTACCGAGGCCTCTTTGTAAGTTTGTCTTCTCACGGGGCGCCTGGGTGGCTCAGTGGATTAAAGCCTCTGCCTTCGGCTCAGGTCATGATCTCGGGGTCCTGGGATCAAGCCCCACATCGGGCTCTCTGCTCGGCGGGGAGACTGCTTTCTCCTCTCTCTCTGCCTGCCTCCCTGCCTACTTGTGATCTCTCTCTCTGTGTCAAATAAAAAATAAAATCTTTAAAAAAAAAAAAAGTTTGTCTTCTCACACCTCCCTTTGGGAGCTGCCATGCAGAAGAGCCAGATCTGTACTGGAAAGAGAAGCAGGGTGCTATAGAAATAGTGTCGCCATGAAATAAAATGTTTACCAGCAGACGTTGCAATCTTGTGCACGTTGGTTTATTGGAGGATATGTTGCCAGAGTTAAAGATAACAGCAGCAGCATCGATACGTGTGTGGAGGCCATGAAACCAGAAAGGGGACTGTAAAATCCAATTCTCGGTATATATACACTAAAGTCATATAGGATGGCAAATATAAATGGTACATGGACTGAAGACCTAATGTGGGGGTGGGAGGGCTAAGTCCTGACTTTGGCTGCTCCAGGCAAAGGAGGGGAAGGAACCCAAAGAGCATGACCTTCCTAAGGGTGGACAAAGGGGCCCAGTGTCATAGAAGAGTCTGGTCCTGTCCAGGGAAGCAGGATCCTAACCATCTGACTGATGGAAATGAAGGCCATCACTGTCCGCCTCTCTCGCTATTACGTAACTCTCTAGGATGTTAATTTACTTCCAAACAACCACATGGGTCCCATGAAGTAGACTCAGCTCTGTTTTGCTCTCTATTTCTTGACTGATAAACTGAGTCTGTTCTCCCCCAGGTCTGCCTCTACTGCTGCTTTAGTTTCAAAACATGTTGATCTGTTTTGTTCAAGACGTCTTGAGAACAGCCACACGTTTTTGACTGTGGTCCTGATGTTTGGCCTCCATGTTCAAAACCTCCTGGGCATCTCCCGTATGTAGTTACTTCCTGCGGATGATGCCTTCACCAGGTTTTGTCCATTTGTACCTTTCTGTGCTTGTGTGATCTGCAGAAAACTCGGATCCAATATATTCAAAACTAAGATCATCCTCTCCAACCTCAGTCTTAGACTTACTCTCCAAAGTCAAAAACAGAGGAAAGAGCTATAATTTATCCCTCCCTTTATCTGTAATTTACCAGCTCTGTATTGTTATAGCTACAAGGAACTACTATTAGGGCATTTCTGTCGCAAGCCAGTCAGATTGGGTTGAGAGTTCAAGTTGGGACAGAAATGCCCCAATAATGTGATCAGAAGAGCTACATCCTGCCTGTCGGCTCATCAGACATCTAATGAATGTATGTCAAATCATCTACTCTTCCTAGAAAAGGATCAGGTAATAAAGGAGCATGAGCTTTGGCATTAAGAGGGCCTACAAATGAAGCCCTGCCGGGCACTTACTAGCTGTGTGGTCTTAAACTAAAGAAGTAGTCAACACTTAGTGGGTTCTACAGTAGGCAGTTTGCTAATAAGTAACTTACCTGCCTCACGAATGAGGTGGGTGCTGTCGTTTGCCCCTCTTGCAGGTGGAAATCCTGAGGCTTGACATGATTTGTCCAAGGTCACACAGTTAAGTTATGGACCCATCATTCAAACCCAGTTCTGCAGACGCCCAAGCTGGTGTTCTTGGCCCATACCTTCTATTGGCTTTATCTCCTTGATCCTAAGTTTCTGTCTCTAGACCAGTGCTTACTTTCTAGGACTAGTGGAAGGAATAAGTTAGAATAGCCTTTTGATCCTGTCGTACTCTCTGACATTCAATAACACTTCCTCTCAGTGTTAGTGACCCATTGATCATTGGTCATGATGCTAACTCTTAGAATTGGTCTTCACGTGAATTCCTGTGCCAAAGCAATGTTTGTATCTTTCTTGAAATTTTCCAATTTTCTGTTTCAGTCTTCCTTTCCATTAGGCCATTGATTTACTTTATTTTTGTTACTTGATGATAGCCCGGGCTCTTCCTTCCAAGCTTTAAGCCCCTCCAGAGTCCCTGTCATTCCTTTGTATACTGAGTCAGCCCCTAGCGCCCATGCCATAGTATGGAATTACCTAATATCCAATGAACAAATCAATGATATTTTTTACATCATTTACATGTTCACTTATCTTTTCTATAAGGTAGAGTGTTTTAGCCGTAGTGTTCTGTGTCTGGTAAGAAAGTGCTGAATATATTCCAAGCCTGTTGCTTGTTGCTTCTTTCACTCAACAATGAACATGTAATTAACCAAGGACTGTGACTCCCTGATTTCCTGCATTTGTGTCCTCCTCCCACAACCATTTTTCATTGCATATTTGTGTCAGGCACTGTGTTAGGCATCAAGGCTACAAATGTTAATAAAGCAAGATCTCTGGCTTTAGGAAGCCTGTGATTTAGTAAGGGGAAAAAAAACAGAAAAAAAAACAAAGTAAGTATTAATCAGAGAAGTCTATAAAGGGCTCACTGGTGGTAGATGGGAAGGGAAGGAGTTGTCCGATCTTTGATAGGTGAGGTGGAGAAGGAATAGGCAGGAGCAGGGTCACAGGAGGTTCCAGAGACTCCCTTGAGCAGAACTGTATATTTTCCACCCATCCACTTTCTGAGAAGTACAGGATACGTATGCAGAGATATTTGCTATGTAAACTTGCTCTGTTGTGGAATGTCTCACTGAATTTCTATGGAAGTTTTGATACTGCATCTAGTCATTCCAGAAGATAATTGTCAGTTTTCAAAGAAAATAAGAAATAAGGCTCTTTCACTCTGAGTAATAACCATGTTCAGCTTCTCGTGGCAATTAAACAGTCCCATCCCCTATAATTGAGTTAGCACACAGGCCACCTCATGCATTCCTCAGGATTTCTAAAGCTCCAGCAGTTTGAAGAGCCATAATTCCAGGCGGGTGTAGAGACCAATGGGAGTTGATTTAGAAAGTACTGGTTCCATTAGGATCTTTCTTACAATAATGTGAACTAGCTAGGGCATCAAGATTATATGTCCAAAAGACCTAGATTAGAATGAAGACTCATGCAAGACTCTTTAGTGAGAAATGCCCCAAATTCAAAACCCAAAGCCCTGATTTGCAGCCTGCCATTAGCTTGTTCTGTTGACTCAGAGGCATATCAACTATCTCTCTGGAGCTTAGATGTTTTTAATCTGTGAATAAATATTTGGAAAGTGAATAAATTAATGGGTGAATGTAAGATGAGAATTATGGCACCTGTACCACCTACTTCATAAGGGTTTTAAACAAAGTAATTAATTATACACTGAAAAGATAAAATGATTCAAGACAGTTGCACTCCAATTTTTAAATCGCTAGTAATAAATATTACCTTAAGGACTTCAGAGTTGCAGAATATATGGATTCTTTCATCATCCAAGTTTGTCCTTGACCAGGAGAGAAAAAAAATATTCCCTTGAAGAGCAGGTGTTGTATTACACTTCTGGTAGATCATTAGCTGGTTAGAAAATCCGAGAATCAAACCTCCTATGCATGGACTCAATAAAATTCAGAAATTGTAAACAATGGAAAGTTTTCAACAAATAGTCATGATAATCCCTCACGGAGATATACTTGACATATATAAAACATCTTACATTTTCACGTTTGGTCATGTACACATACAAGAAACTATTTATCAAATATCGTTGGCTAATGTTTTCAGGGCAGCATTACATAGTGGACAGAATATATGCTTTGGAATAAAAGAGGCATGACCTATATGAGCTGTAGGACCTTAGACAAAGTATCCCAAAACTCCAGATAACAATTTGCAGTCACTGGTCAAAGGACCTCATCTTTCATATCCAACATTATAGGGTGTTGTGAGAATTAAATGCAATTTTATATACAAAGCATCTGCCAAAGGATGGACCCTCAAAAATGCTCATTCTTATCTCCTGCTCTGCATTATAATTGGTAGACGAGAGTCTTACTTTCATAGCAGGTGCCACAATAATGCTGAATGAGGAGACATATTTTTCTGGAAAGTCAGCTTGCCAAGAAAGTCTGTATAAAGCCCTGCTAAGCCTATTCTGCTTATGATGCTTCTTCCTCAAAGAATTGTCTAGAAGGTTTACACCTTTCATTGACTCTTTCTCCAAAGTGTGTCTGTGTGTGTGTGTGTGTAATCTGAAAACCAGTATACAGGTACCATTTCTTATGACATCATAAAGGTTCACACAACATTTCACTTTTTGGTCTTCTTCCCCAGCCTCACATCTTCCTTCCCTCCTTCATTACCCCCTTTGAGGGTTGAGGGTTTTACCCCCTGCATAAATGAAAGGAACCAAATATATGCAGTAAGAACCACATATATGCAGTAAGAATGAAAACATAGGACAAGCTCCTCCTTCTCTGTTCCTTCATACTCAAGTATGTCCACCTTCGGGGAGGAATTCTGCACCCACGGCAAGAACCCTGTCAAACCTCACCCTACCAACCATCTCCCTTCCCCATACCGCCACATCTTCATAACCCTTGGGACATGTAATACACAATTATTTTTTGACAGGTCCATTCTCCTCATACACAGGGAGATCCTGGACCAAGGGGTCCACAGCACAGGCTCTCCACAAATGTTACCTTGCAAGTGAATGAACTAGACCTCTGTGTTTTTCTCCACTCTGTGTTTTACTGCCTAGTGGAGATGGGTGCAGACAGGGCGCTAAAAGGGTTGCCCTGTGGGCTCGTGTGAAGAGCTAGGTCACCCATGCACCATGTGCTCTGCCCTTAGACTACTTGGCCATGGTCATCTCCATCCTCCAACGGAGGAACCTGACTTCTTTACAGAACCAATGTTGCCTGTGTGCTGGGTCTTGGTACCTTTCTTGAAGTGCTTCTACATAGAGCATCTCACTGGATTTACAAAGAGATTATGGGGTTTGGGGGAGAAAGACCCCAGGAGAAGTTAGGACATTCTTCCTCTATTTACCTTGGTCAGCAAGCATGGCAGGTGAGGGACGGAGAGCCAGCCCGCAGCCTGCAAAACAGATGACTCACTTTTTGGCCAAGTCAGCAAAGGCATAGTTATCCTTTTATGTTCACATCTCCTGGTCCCTTGCATGTAGATGAATGAAAAATGTGTGTTGAAAGTCTGTACTGAGAGGTGTGCCGATGGTGGGGGCTGGGGGGGAGTCTGCTGCCTCTTCAGTCTTCTTTAATTTTTTCCCCTTTCTACTCCTCCTTCTCTTTTCCCTCCTCCTCTTTGGATTTTGTTCACCATCATCATCACTACAACCATCATGCCTTTCTCCGTGCTCTTCCTTCCATCGCTCTCCTCTGTGGCTAGTTTTTACTGACCCTTCTAGCTCTAATGTCACCTTCACTTATGTTCCCCATAAGCCTTCTCTGGACTCCCAGAGCCTTCTGTCTATTACTCTCTCATGACACTTAGCACTAGCATGGCCCATTCAGTTGGTTAAGTGGCTGCCTGTCCACCTAATTCAAAGGCCAGTGTTATGTGTTGGATCTTTTTCTTTATATAAAACACAGAAAGTACTTGGAATACTGCCTGCAGGCCCTAAAACTCAATAGCTGGTAAAAGTTATTGTTGTTGGTATAACACCCACCCTACGACTACATTGCTTGGTGCCTAGAAGGTACAACATGCATGTTTATTGTATTGAATTGAAGGACAACAACAAAAACACCTTTCTTAGAAACCTAATCACACTTTGCCTTATGCTAGTTTGCTTTCAGTGCCTGTGCCGAACTCACATTGTAGCGGAGGACGAAAGCCCGAGCTGATGGAGAGTAGTGAGCCGTAGATCTCTAGAATATTCCAGTAGTACAGCTGTATTGTCAGCAGACCATAGCTACACGTCGGAGGGGCCCCAAAATAGAGTTTGACTTGCATACTCGATGGGTCAAGGGAAAGTGGCCTCTCTTCTCAACTGTATAAGCCAAGGCACAGCCTCAACTCGGGTTCAGACCTTGCCACTGTCTCCTCAGAGGTTCCCCTCTGACTCCAGCCTATGTCACTCTCAGTGGCTGACTCTTATGTCTTCCAGGGGGAGGGACTTTGACTTCTCACAGGTTGGGGCTATTATCCCAGGAATGATCATCCCCCTGAGGAGCTGGTGTCCAGCTGCAAGATATGTATCTACAACTCCTTAAGCAACTGGGCTGCAATACCAGATTGTGCTTGCCACTCTTTTGAGAACTCTCACACACTCTGCCCATAAGAGGATAGAGTAGCAATGTGGTGGAGCACAGCCCCATGCGGTGCCCAGCCAACGTGGCTCCTGACACCTCTCTATGGCAAAGGAGAGAATGGTGACCAGTCTTGCTGACCCTCTGCTGGTAAATTTCCCCCAGTGAAGCCTGTCTTAGCATGACATGGGATGGGTGGCATTGCCTCCAGTTCCCATGTTTAATTCCCTCTACAATAGTATTAGAGAAGTTTCCTCAGCCCTTTCAGCAGGTGAGGAATCTGGAGCCCAACTGATTGAAGTAACTTGCTCAAGGACTCACAGTCAGTGGAGAAGCAAGGACTCAAGACCCAGCTGGTCTGACACTAAAACCTTAGTGGCTCTGCTGCCTGCCTCCTGTGGCCCCTACCCCTCCCTACGGGGATGGGAGATGATGTACTCCTGGAGAAGAGGATCCTTCTCACAGCCCTTGCCAGCCCAGATGCACAGATTCCCTCTGAACCTCCATTAAAAAGGAAGTACAATACTGGTGGCCCAAAGTTATTATGATCATTTGGACAGCAAGCAATTTCCCTTTCTTCTAAGTGATTGTCATTGTCTGGATGATGATTTTTGGGAGCATGGACAGAGAATCCCAGGAAGGAGGCAGCTCCAAGAACAGTATCCATTTTCTCCCTATTTCTCCACGAACACCTGGAAAGTGCTACATGCTATTTCACTTTATGAAACCGAAGTCCGGGATAATCTCTAAATCATTCTCATGCATCATATGGTGCTTTTCAAAGGGAGAGAATATGCATTAAAAAGATTTGTTCAGTCTTAAACCTGCCTCTGAGCATCCGAGATCAATGTAGAGGCTGATTAAGTTGTGCTCTATAGATTTCTGCAGTCAAGTTCATCAGGTGCCCATTTCTCTTCCTTTAATGATGCTGAACCCCAAGCTCTTCTCTGAAGTGCTTTAATTTTCACTTGGTCACTGCGAGAAGACAGTGACTTAATGAACTGCAAATGGGAAAAGAAAGTTACATAAATCATCTTTGTATCCTTTCCCATGGTCTTACTACTGTGGCGCTTCTTTCATCATTGTCGTGCCTCCAGTGGCTTCTTTGGACTTGGTGGTGGAAATTAAATTATAAGCCACACTTTTGGCAATGTAGCATACCAATAAAATCATAAAATCATTAGGGTAAATAACAAAGATAAATTAATGTCAACACGGTACAATATTATTTTGCCCTGTGTTACGATAACTTTCTCCCAGCTGATTCTTGTCAGATCTTTCAGAAAACAGTTGTCTACTAAAAGATGTATATTTTAGGACCAGTGTCTACCAATGCAGATTTTACAATGCCGACTTCCAGGAAGAGACTACTACTCAGCATTCTTTTTTTATTCTCTGGCAGGCATTCCTGCCTTTTTCAAAATGATGGGATAATGAGTTGGAGGTTTGAACACAGCTCTGTGTTTTAAAGGTAGCATTGAAAATTAAAGTGAAGTATTAATTAAAGATTAATCAAAAGTACTGGAGCTCTAGTAAATTCGGTGTTTTTTGCTTAATTCTGAATAGCCCAATTTGAAAGAGTGTTTCAATTTAACTAGAATTTTAATCAGCTGGCTAGAAGTTGGGAGAACAAAAGAGAGAAAGAGAAATAATCCTGAGGGTATAATGCTTAAAAACGAGTCAAAGCCTGTTGAAAAATAAGCTCTTAATCTGCATGGAAGGCTGAGAGGAGGACAGGATGTATTGGTTTCTCTTGGCCTGTAGGCTGGCGGCGTTACTGAGATCCACCGGTGAGAACGGTCAGCTGCCTTTCCTTTAGAACAAACCTCTCCTGCTAATGCCCAAGGGAGAAACCTGGGTACCCGAAGGACTTTACGGGCATCTCCCAACAGAGTCACTGAGGAGAGGGCAGAGAAATCAAACCTGTGTTTGACTCCAGATGGTCTAAGATCAGCAACCGTCCCTCTAGATGGGTAGATTCCACTCAACCAGAACCTCCCCGTGAGGCTGGTGTTGCTCTGCCTCTATCTTTCCCAAAATCTTCCACCTCAGAACTAAAAAGGTCCTCATCCTCATTTAGCCTTATTTCCCTGCCTCAATCCAATGCATGAATCGTCTCTACAGGAGACCAGTGCTACTTGATTACCTCTAATGACCAGAAACTCACTTCTCACCAATGTCACTCATTCCTCTATTGCTTAGCTCATACTTCATATTCTCCCTTCCGTTCAAAACTTCTCTCCTGCGAGGTAACTGGGTCTCAGTCAGTTAGACATCTGATTCTTGGCTTGGGCTTAGGTCATGATCTCAGGGTCCTGGGATGGAGCCCCACATCAGGCTTCACACTCAATCCTCTGCTTGAGGATTCTCTCTCTCTTTCTCTCTCCCTCTCCCTCCCTCTCTCTCCCCCTCGGCCCCTCCCCCTCTTACAAGGCTATCAGGTGACACAGACTCCACAGGAGGACCGAAGAGCCAGGCTTTGGAACTGTAGAGATGGTGACAGTGTCCAACCATGCCATGGAACTGTTTTAGGGAAAACATCACTGTCCCAGCCATTGTCCCTAAGCCTCGGTGCTGGATGCTAGAAGCTCTGAAGAAGTGCAAAGCCCCATCACAGTGACCATTGGCGCATTTAAGTGCCCCCCACCCGACCACCTCCTCAGCTGCCCACTTTGGAAACCAAGTCTTACACGGGTGCAGCCAACTGGTAGAAACCCAGTCTCTGATCTGTATTCCAGCTATGAGGGAGTTTGGGAATATGGACTTTATGCTCTCTATTCTTGGGAAGGAAGGACATGTCGTAGGAGAGAAACTAAAATATGGGGGGTGGGGGCAGGGCACCTGGGTGGCTCAGTCATTAAGCGTCTGCCTTCGGCTCAGGTCATGATCCTAGGGTCCTGGGATCGAGCCCCACATTGGGCTTCCTGCTCAGCAAGCCTGCTTCTTTCTCTCCATCTGCCTGCTGCTCCCCCTTCTGTGTTCTCTCTCTCTCTCGGTCAAATAAATAAATCTTTAAAAAAAATCCTTAAGAAAAAAAAATACATATATATGGAGGGGATATGGGGCAGCCCCAAGTGAGAAATATCCACGAGAGGGAGACAGGCACGTGCCATCAGCCTGTAGAAGGGCCAATGTCAGGCGTTCCGTTTCCTAGGTTTCTCCTCTCCCCGATGTGGAGTCAGCAGAGAGGTCGCCTGCTGGCCTCTGTGCTGAAGCAGCGTTAGCTTTCTATGCCTGGAATACCTAGGACCCCACCTTGCGAGCCCAGGGCCGCACAAAAGCCGTTTAATGAGGTGGATTCCTGAAGTTTTCAAGAGGTGCCGCTTCCTGGCACCAGCTGGTCATAAACCTTTCATGAATAAGGATAACAGGAGCTACAAAGCATGGAAGCATAGAATTATAAAGCTGGCACAGATCTCAGAAATGAATTCTTAAAAAGCACAATCCTCTCTCTAAATCAGGTGCATCTTAAAGAGAGAGCGAGAAAGAAGGCAGGCAGAGGCAGCCTCGTTCTACTGTGCACGAATCTACCGTATTCTCAAGTTAGGGGACTGCTTTGAGACCCCAGATCACGCCTGGCCCTCAGCCCCAGGGGTGTACTCTCTTGACTGGTTTATGTCTACACGGACCCTGTGGGTCAGGGTCATTCCCGAACCTCCCAGCAGAATGTCAATCCGCCTTCGGCTCTAGGAATAAACAATGGCTTGGAAATCAACACAGGCTGGTCTGTCCAAGCGCGGCCTTAAACAGGCACTTGCCTCTCTAAACCAGAGCTTCCAGTTTTGTCAATCTGGAGCCATGACCACGTAACCTCCTTGCTCGGCCACTCTGAGACCTGAACTGCCAACCTGCTCAGGAAGGCATTTCACACACGGCCTGACACATAGCAGGCACCTACTGGATGCTAGTTCCTCTTCTGTTCCCCTTTCCACGGTGGTTCCTCTGGGATTGCAGTGGTTTGCCATCCTGTGTCTCCGGGCACCCCCTTTTCCCAAGTATTAGCACAAAAACCTTTAAATGTTGTTCCTCGCTGCCTTTATTTGCATAGAGTTGTCTTTGCAAGATGTCACAGGAGCAGTCCTCCAAGCCCCCACTGAACCCGCTCAGTCTCTCCCTGCCTTCGGCCAGGCTGGCCCCTGACCCTCGCCTCTGTGCCTGCGGTGCTGGAGTTTCCTGGGCGCGGGAAGGGAGGCTCCAGCACTTCCCTGTCTATTCTGAATGTTTACAAGTCGCAGAACTTGGTAGAGATTTCAAATGCTTTAAAAATTAAAGGAGACATGGGACGCCTGGGTGGCTCAGTTGGTTAAGCAGCTGCCTTTGGCTCAGGTCATGATCCTGGTGTCCTGGGATCGAGTCCCGCATCGGGCTCCTTGCTCAGCAGGAGGCCTGCTCCTCTCTCTGCCTCTGCCTGCCTCTCTGCCTGTTTGTGTTCTCTCTCTGTTAAATAAATAAATAAAATCTTTAAAAAAAAAAAATTAAAGGAGACAACCATAGCGAGGCCACTGGGTGCCATTCAGAAGCTGCGGAAGGCCACTGTGGGGGACGGTCTTTGAATAGCATGAGTCTCCCGCCTACAGCCTTCGTTCCTGCAAAATCACCTGACCCTCAAGCAGGACTCCGCGTGCCAGGGGGTCAGGAAGAGCCAAGAAAAGCCAGAGATCAGTTCTTGAAAGGGGGCTCGTGGGGCTGTGTGATCAGGCCTCCCTTGCCCTCCTTGGTCCTGTATCATCAGGACTGTCAGGCGGGGCTTGTATGATCTCCCGTAGGCTTCCCGATGGCTCTAGCACAACCCTCGTACTGTGTCCTGAATCCACAGTTTGGCTAATTAAAGAACCATGGGATTCTAGGTCCGGTAGAAGAGCACCGACATGATGGGGAAAGAAAACAGTAGCCCACTGGGGCCCTAGTTTGGGGCACACCCTGGACGGGGCGTCTAGACATACATTTTCTGGTAAATTCTTAAAATAGCCCCTGGAGCAGTCATGAGCACCCACCCACCCCTGTTTACAGGGACAACATTAAATTTCACATGTTTACACTGAGGGAGCTGGCTCAGAGGAGTTACATAATCCGTGCAAGTGAATGTACAGAGAAAGGGCCGAGGGTCGGAGGCCGATACTCAGGCTCCGCTCTACCGGGCTCACTCTCCAGAAGAAGGGCTAACCCTGGCATTCCCACAAATGAAGAGCAGTTACTCTAAAGCAGAGATCAGCAGGGGAGTGGAAAATAAATATTTTCAGAGATTTGCCAGACACATAGGGCCCATCACATATTCTGTTTTATTTTTCTTTGTTTTGCAAAACTACAACAAAAATGCAGAGCGATAATAAGAACACAAAACAAAAATACACCAACTCTTCTTAGCTTGCAAAGCCGCACAGACATGGGCTGGGGCCTGGACCTGACTTAGAGGCTTTGCTAACTCAGGGGAGAACCCGACATCTTAATGAAATCAGGAAATAAAACTGCTTGCTTATGAAGTAATTAAAAACGGCTAACATTTAGGGAGTGCTTACTGTGTGCTGTGCACTCTTGGGCACACTTCCTGTATGTCCAAGCTCTGTAAGAACTTTGCACTATTTATTGTGATTCCCGCACTACAAATGAAAAAGGAGGCAAAAATGATCAAGCCCCTCAGTGTCATGCAACTGGACGGTTTGCAGAACCCAAGTTTTAGGTCATGACCCACAATACACCTTTGGAAGGTTTATTTTGTTTCAACAAGAGGTATTTAACAATGGAACCACCCTTTTCTTTAATTAATTTATTTTATTTTATTTATCCAGTGTTCCAAGATTCATTGTTCATGCACCACACCCAGTGCTCCATATAATATGTGCCTTCCTCAACACCCACCACCAGGCTCGCCCAACCCTCACCCTCCTCCCCTCTAAAACCCTCAGTTTGTTGCTCAGAGTCCATAGTCTCTCCTGGTTCATCTCCCCTCTGATTTCCCCCAATTCACCCTTCCTTTCCTTCTCACAATGTCCTCTATGTTTTTCCTTATGCGCCCCATGTAAGTGAAACCTATGATAACTGACTCTCTGCTTGACTTACTTTACTCCGCATAATCTCTTCCAGTCCTGTCCATGTTGATACAAAAGTTGAATATTCATCCTTTCTGATGGAGGCATAAAATTCCATCATATATATGGACCATATCTTCTTTATCCATTTGTCTGTTGAAGGGCATCTTGGTTCTTGCCACAATTTGGTGATTGTGGCCATTGCTGCTATGAACATTGGGGTACACGTGGCTCTCCTTTGTACTGCATCTGCATCTTTGGGGTAAATACCCAGTAGTGCAATTACAGGGTCATAGGGTAGTTCTATTTTTAATTTCTTAAGGAATCTCCGCACTGTTTTCCAAAGTGGCTGCTTGCATTCCCAACTTGCATTCCCACCAACAGTGGAAGAGGGTTCCCCTTTCTCCACATCCTCTCCAACATTTGTTGTTTACTGTCTTGTTGATTTGGGCCATTCTAACTTGTATAAGGTGGTATCTCAGTGTGATTTTGATTTGAGTCTCCCTGATGGCTAATGATGAACATTTTTTCATGTGTCTGTTAGCCATTTGTATGTCTTCTTTGGAGAAGTGTCTGTTCATGTCTTCTGCCCATTTTTTTTT
>CM052804.1:22823840-22839665 GCA_028533885.1 Nasua narica | reverse complement strand
CACATTGCCCCTGCTCAGTAAATGTTCCTTGTCTTCCTTATTTCTTAAAAATGCACTTCTGGCGGGGGCGCCTGGGTGGCTTAGCTGGTGAAGTGTCCAGACTCTTGATTTCAGCTCGGGTCATGGTCTCAGGGTCCTGGGATCAAGCCCTGTGTTGTGTTGGGCTCTCTGCTCAGTGAGCAGTCTGCTGCTCTCCCTCTTCCTCTGTTCTTCCCCTTTCTCTCTCTCTCTCTCTCTCCTCTCTCTTTTTTTTTTTTAAAGATTTTATTTATTTATTTATTTATTAGGAGAGAGAGAGAGAGAGAGAGAGAGCATGAGAAGGGAGAAGGTCAGAGTGAGAAGCGGACTCCCCATGGAGCTGGGAGCCCGATGCGGGACTCGATCCCGGGACTCTGGGATCATGACCTGAGCCGAAGGCAGTCGCTCAACCAACTGCGCCACCCAGGGGCCCTCTCTCTCTCCTCTCTTAAATAAATAAATAAACCTTTTTAAAAAATGCCCTTCCAGAGGACATTCCTGCATTTGGTCTGTATTCAGAGCTGGGTCTGGCATTATGTTCCTCGTAAGATGGAACAGTGAGGACCCACATCCGGGATTATGGGATGAGGCTCTGGGGGAGCCTCATCCACAATGATCCCAGTGTGTTCTACTTACCAAAGGACAACAGTGGAATCACACGTTTTGGAAACGTGTAGGCATCAAAAAGTCAACTGGAAGATAAACTAATCAGAGCACGGCTGGAATAGGAATTGCGGAGGATGGAGGTTTGCTTCGTATGAACCTCACAAAGGTACCTTCAGAGGCAGGTGTGTGTGTCCTGGGATCAGCTTCCTCCAGGAGGTAAAGGCCCTGCGTGCCCTTGCTAAGAAGAGTCTCTCCTGGATGGGATGGGTGCTGACGGAGCTCAGGGCTGACCCCGGGGAGGAGCTCAGGGTCCTCTGCGGGGCACTGTCCACACACGTGGTGGTCGCGGGGCAGCACTGTGCTGGGCCGATGCTGACACTTCTGCACGTTTCAAATCCCTCTGCTTTCCAGAAGTGGATTGGGAGGGTAGGAGGGGGTGGGGGAGACTCCAACCAAAGCACAGGAAGATCATGGCCTTAAAAAGTCCCACAGAGAAAGCGATCTGAAAGGCTACAGACTGGATGATACTAACTGTATGACATTCTGGAAAGGGCAAAATTATGGAGACAGCAAAGAGAGCAGTGGTTGCGAGGAGTGGGGCGGGGAGGCGGGAGAGAAAGGCAGAGCACAGAGGGTTTTTCAGGGAGGGAAAATACTCTGTGACGTTGCAGTGGTGTGCACACGTCATTATACGTCTCTCCAAACCCCTAGGATGTACTCCCAGAGTGGACTCAATGTAAACTATATCGTACGTCAATATAAGCTCATCAATTACAGCAAACAGATCACGCTGGTAGAGGATACTGACAATAGGGAGGCTACGTATGTGTGGGCACAGCGGGTGTATAGGAAATTCTATGGACCTAAAACTACATCTAAGAAAAATCCTTCCAAAAAAGGGTCCTAAGAGTCAGATACTTTATTTTATAGAATGAGAAACTGCACTCTAGAAAGGGACAGAGGCTTCCAGGAAACGGCAGCAGTGGGACCAGAACCCAGGGGTGCTAATTTTTCGCTTGGGTTCTTCCTGCCATCCCTCTGACAACCTGGATCTTGACTGACTTTCCTAGGCTATTTCTGGACCACTCCCTGGCGGTGGACGTATTACACGTGGAAGGTGCCTTACAGACTTCTGGGCTCAGTTCTCTTCCTTTTCAGAGGAGGACCCTGGGGGGCCCAGAATGGGAATGTGCCTTGCCCAGGGTCTCATGGAAGTTAGTGAGAGAGTCTGACCAGAGCTCACCTCCTCTATCACGGGCCCAGGGCTGTATTTTTATTCTCCTCTGCAGAGACTTTGGACAGCCACACTTCACAGAGGACCAACCCGCCCCCACCACTCCCAGGAGCGGTGACTTCAAGTGCCACGTCTCTGGCATCATCTCCCCTGTCTGATGGAAGAGCGACCACGTTCTAGGGCACCATGCAGAGAAACCCATATCCTTCGGGGTGGAGAAGATGGGAAGGAGATTAAGGCAAGAGAATAGACAAGAAGACCTACTACCCTCTGGTTTAAATCTTTTTAGATAATTCAAGTAAAATGCATGAATCCTGGACCACTGTAGCCTGGTATCAAAGCTAAACTCACAAGGGTCCCAGAACTCATCTGCTCTGGGCTTTTTCTCTACCTGCCGCCAGGCTGCCTGGAACACTTCTCATCAGGAAAGCCATCTCCTGCTTACAATGTAGCATCTGTCACTCCATCCCCTTCCTCCCTGAAGTCCTGTCCATTGCCAAGGCCTCCAGCATCCGTGCCAAGAGCACCGGTGCTTTCCCTAAAGCCACCAAAGCCTGGGAAGGTGACTGCAAAGCCACCTCTCACAGCTGCCAGGAACACTGGTACTTTTTCTATAAAACACAGAATGAATGTCTTTAAAGATGAGGGTGGTGACCTCGTTAGCAATTACTTAGTCATTATCTGCATCTTTAAAGGCGTCTTTATCCGCCATTCTCCCCTGGAGCATCCCAGGTACACCGAGGCTCCTCTCCACAGGCCATCTGCCCGCGGCGTCGGGCAGGACAGCTTCCCATCCGGTGGAAAAGAGACCCGGAGAGCCTCTGCACAGCGCCCCAGGGCTTTTGGGCATTGGGGCGGCAGGCAGGCCTGTCGCGTACGGCCCCAATGGTGGGTGGCTGACACAGCCAATCTGGCCATGGAAGAAGGACTGAGGGCCTTCAGGCAGCACGACAACAGACGTGTATCTGTCCACACTGTGCAACGCGATGGTGTTTCTGTGGACTTCCCAGGCTTGAGCTGCAAACTCCCTTCTATCCTAACTCGTCTCACACACACACACACACACACACACACACACACACACACACTGACTCCTGGAGTAGTGGTTCTGGAAGAGATCTCAGTGGTCCCTACACTTGACCATGCCTATTGATCAGGCTAACGAGCTGGGGAGCTTTTAGAAATCACAGATTCTTGCTCTTAGAAATCACAGATTTTCAGGGCCCACCCTCTGACCTAGTGAATAAGAATAAAGAATATCTAGAGGTAAAGCTATAGATACACCTATACATATAACATATGTGCGTGTGTGTGTGTGTAGCAATATATATGTGTGTGTGTACATATATATTACAACACACACATATATATAATATATTGCAATATATATATTGCTACACACACACACACACACACGAACAAGCTTTCCAAATGACTTAGCTGTAGCCAGCCCAGCATGCATCTACAGATTAGTATCTGCGGCCCACTGATTGAAATCCAAGCGCCCTCCTTCCAGTGCTGTCATTTTATTGAAGAGGACCCAGTGGCCCTGGGAGAGAAAGTGACTTGCCTTGGACCCGCGGGAAAGCCCTGATAGAAACAGGTCGAAAAGCAACTCGCTCGACTTCTTATGTTTCCTCCTTCCTACCAGTCTACTGCCCTGTCATTAATGCCCAAACCTTCCTTCTTCTTTTTCTTACGTTCACACCAGGACATACGCCAGTTTGACAAAGGAACCATGTTTACTGATCACAACGTATTTGATCTAACCTTGCCTCCCACAGGAAGCTCGAATTCTCCCTACACATGGGTCTTCTGGAGAGTCCTCCAGGCTTTTAGAGAGAGACTCTAGGGCTTCAGAGACCAGGGTCTGAAAATGTACATCGACTGCTGTATACACGTATCTGTGCTTATTTTTTGGAAGAGGGTTCATGTCTCTCCACAGACCCTCAAAGGCATCTATCTATATCTCTAAAGTGGCTAACACCTCTGGTTTATAATACCCCTGATGAGAGGTTGTTCGACTACCATTTGGAAGGAGAAGGCTTAGAACTTAAAAAGAAAGAAAGAAAGAAAGAAAAGAAAAAAATTTCGCGTTAGAGATCCAGCTTGACGTACGGGTTTTTGGCACGTCTTGCTGGGCTAAGCGTCGTGAAAGTGTTTGATAAAGTGTCAACATAGATGACGTGATCATAAAAGCTGATGCAGCTTGAGAAGAAAAAAAAATTTTTTTTTAAGTTGGCTTAAAGCTGCATTGTCACTAACGTGAAGCAAAAGGATGGCCAAACCAAAATGCCTGAAGGAAAAGGCAAGAGAAGCCAGAGAAGGCTTAAGATACAGACTTGGAAGGATAATAAACTGTTTTATCAGGGCAGGACTTGGGAGGAATGTGAAGCAGTAACTTTTAATTAAAGTTATGCTAGTGCACTAATTTGGGCAACCAAGATTCATAATTAAAATTTTATGCCAACTCTGCACATCACCAAACATTTTTAATGGCTCCAGGAAGACTATGATGTGGGTACAGGATACATCGCGGTGTACATTGAGGTAGTCAGTCAAATGCACGAGGTGGAGAAATGGGTGGGAAGAGCTAGGAAGCTTTGTCACTGATGCTCCCAAATCCTCCTTCTCTGCAAAATGAGCAGGGATTGCTTCTTAGTCAGAGGAGTGTCCAAATGTCTTTCACAGCACAGACTGAAGTGTAGGCTTACTCCTGGGTACTTTCCTGCCTTCCCAAAATCAATATGGTTTCCCAAGGACAGGGACTGCGTCTCTCCTCTTTCTATCCTCAGTACTTAAGATATGTCTTGTAGTAGTTATCTGGTCCCATAATAATCCGCCAAAGAATCACAAGCCCTCAGTGGCAGATGTCCACTAGCTAGCTTAGGAATCTTTGGGATTCAGGTGATCTGGACTGGATTGGCTTGTGGATCCATCATTAGCTTCAAGACATCTACACAGCTTTGCTGAACTTGCTGGGTTCACTCACACATCTGGGAGTTGCCCGGCTATTGGCTGATCTAGGATAGTCTTCATTGGGGGGATGGGGTACCTCAGCCCAGCGCCATCTATCTCATCCTCCAGGAGGCTGCCTTGGGCATGATCTCCCAACACCTCACCAGACAAAGCAAGTCCTATGGCTAAGGTGTGAATAGGAACGAGAGGGTGCTACCAAATTACTTGGAAAAGGGGATAGACACAGACAGAACTGAAGAATTGGGGCCCCCTAATGCAATCAGCCTCCCCCATGCCTCGCATCTGCTGAAGGCTCAATAAATCTTCATTGCCAAAAAATGAGCATTCTCCAAAGAAGATATCCGAATGGCCAATAAGCCCAGTGAAAAGATGTTTAATATCATTAGTCATCAGAGAAAGGCAAATCAAAACCACAGTGCGATGTCACTTCACACCTACTGTCAGGGTGTGCAGAAATTGGAACCCTTATATGCTGCTTGTAGGGATGTGAGTTGGTGAAGACACTCTGGAAAACACTCTGGAAGTTTATCAAAAAGTTAAACATAGTGTTACCACCTGACACAGAAATTCCACTCTGGGTATACACCCAAGGGAAATCAAAACTTAGACACCAATGTTCACATCAGCATTATGCATAAGAGCCAAGGGGTGGAAACTATCTACGTATCTATCAATTAATGAATGGATAAATAAAATGTAGTGGGATGAGCATCCATAAAGAGGAATGAAGAAGAGACACATGTGACCCCATGGATGAATCTTGAAAACATGAGGCTGAATGAAAGAAGCCAGACACAAAGGGACATGTACGCTATGGTTCCATTTATATGAAATGTTCAGAAGAGGCAAATCTATAAGGCAAGAAAGTAGGTTAGTGGTTGGCTGCCTAGGGCTGGAGAGGTTGGATGAACCACAGATAGCTTTTAATGGGTTAGGGATTCTTATCGGGTGACAAAAACATTCTACAACTGTGATAGTTGCACAACTCTGTCAATGTATAAAAAACATCCCACTGTACACTTTTAAAGGTGAACCATATGGTATCTCAATAAAGCGTTTACAAAAAAAAAGAGAACTAAATGAAATAACTCCTATAAAAGTACTCAGCCCAATGTTTGGCCATGTTACCCACACTTTATGAAATCAATGATGCTGTAGATTGTAAGATCCACCATTATTTTATGTACCAAGAAAGAAAGAAAGAAAAAACACTGCCAAGTAAACTGTGACAGATCATCAATTATAAAATACATTCTAATTTTGGAGGTGTTAAAATGTAGAAAAATGGGTGTCTTAGCCCTAGTGAAATATGGCACACACTGATGAAGTTAGTAGCATCTGAAATTAAATCTATTCAACAGAGAGATAGATGTTTGTCTTCAGATTCAAATCTGACGCTCACGCCCCTTTCCTAGATTAACGGGTTTCCGGGTATCCATTCTTGGCTCCCACTCTCCATCAAATTCAGCAGGTGTGGACAGGTGAGGTGCCTACCCAGCCTGGGCCAACCCGGCCTGCCAGCTGCACTGTAGCCGTGCCTAGGATCTGAGTCCCTGGTCTGCCTGAGTATCTCTTCGTGGGGAGGGAGGCCTGGGCGGGGAGTGAGTCTGTCCTTCCCCCAGGGACTGGAGGTCATTTCTTCCCCTGAAGCTCTTCAGGCATCTTTTCTCTCCCCCATGATGGGATGTGACTGGGATAAACAAGAAGAGTGCTTTGTTGTGGCGAGAGATATCTGGCCCCCAATGGCAGCTTCTGCTGAGGAGAGAGTGAAAAACCACACACACGTTCACTTTTGTTTGGGTGATGAGCAGTCAGAGCTGTTGACTGACGGACGATGGGATGAATAAAAGCATGACCCATCCATCTTTTGGTTGTCAGTAAATCTGCAGTCCCCCCTTGACAACTGGGGAGAATTCTTTTCTCCCTCCTGCAACTGACTGGTCTCATTTAAGACAGATAGTGGAATAGCTTCATCATGGGCGGGCTCTCATGTACTTTATTAACTTCTAATTTTCAAGCTAGAGGGGAGAAAAAAACCAACTGAATCTCTTTAGTCCTCTTTTCCACATATATGAACCTTGTATGAGCTATAGAATGTTCTTGTGGGGAAAGGCAATCAAGAAAAAAATAGTGCTCAGGGGCGCCTGGGTGCCTCGGTTGGTTAAGCGTCTGCCTTTGGCTCAAGTCATGGTCCCAGGGTCCTGGGATGGAGTCCCGCATTGGGCTCCCTGCTCAGTGGGGAGCCTGCTTCTCCCTCTGCCTGCTGCCTACTGGTCCCCATGCTTGTACTCTCTCTCTGCCTGTCAAATAAATAAATAAAATCTTAAAAAAAAAGTAGTGTTCAGAAGCAATCTTTCTCAGAAACAAAACCTAGAAAGAAAACAATGAGAAGCAGCATGGACACCACAGCCACATGAAGACCCTTCTCCTGGGGCTGCTCCTTTGTTCTGAATGGTTCCAGGTTCAGAGTATAATGTCACAGAAATCCCAGTGAGAAAACAAGGCATCTAGCCTGAGACGACCAGTGTTGTATGGAAAGTATCTGATCTGGGGACACCAGGACATCTTGGATGGTGGTGTCTGAGGCGTGGAACCATCATGGCGGCACAGGTAACCGTCATGGTGGTGTGTGCCCTAGAAGCAAGTGAGACTGGTGTCCTGAAGTCTTCATTTCATCCCCACCAGACACACCACACAGACAACAACCCTAACAGATCACAGTTGATGACGCTTAGGGAGGGGAAGGATTGCAGGGTATGGTCCCCTGGATGCCCGACAGTGGGCTGCTGCAACTCGGGGCGGGCAGATAGCTTCATTTTCCCTCCAGAGTCCACATGGGGGGATGTGGCTGCTTGCCACGCTGTGTGGAGAAGGATTCGGAGGCTGCTCCAGAATATCAATTGGAAAAAGTGCACTATCGTTGATCACACCTATCTATACTTTTAGCAGGGGCTGCAGATCCGGCTGGGTCTGTTATAATGCTTCTCGTTATTCCTTCAGGGAGACAGCATCCCAGGAGGGAAAGACTTGGAATCAGGTCCACCTGGTTTCCATCCTGGGTCTGCTTTTTGTCACATGACAGTGGCTCTGGTTTCCCATTTGCAAATGGCAGTGATAATAACAATGGTGACCTCTTGTAGTTTGCTCGCTTGGTACCAGGCACTGTTCAAAAGGGCTTTGCGTGTTTTAACTCACGTGGTCCTTACAAATGCCTGGCATCGGAGAAGGCAGGTGCTTTCCACGAGGGAACATTCTTTCTCCTCAGGCTGGTGCTGTCCGACCCAGCTCAGGGCACTCTGCAGGCCCTGCTTGGACAGAGAATGTGTCTGAAATATGCAGAACGAGGAGCATTTCCTGTCTTCAAGCCCAAGGGCAGCGGAAGATTGAGTCTGAAGTGAGAGGGGGTTGCTGAGGAGCCAATGGCTTGGGGCAACCACAGAGTGTCCTCACCTCCAGCCAATGGGTAGATGACACTGGAGGCTGTGGTGGGGAAGGATCCGGCCACCTCTGTTCCATGCCCATGAGGACATGATACGAATAGCCGAAGCACAGCTCTGAGACCTGTGTCCGCTTTTCTATAGCCGAGTTGTAACTGCCTCCAGGTTCTGCTGAATCTGCCCTATCCCTCCACCGGGAACAATAAAACAGCCGTGTCCCTGAGAGCCAATGCAGAGTAGCAGACCGCAGACTCGTATCCTCACATCTCAGGACCCTGCCAGTTACGCCCAGATACCCTGCTGGCTAAACGACGAACATACTACTTGTGGTTTAAATGGGGAACCAGCCCATTGCAGTATAAGCCAGTTTTCCCCTTCACATCCCTGACATCACTTGAAACCCTGCCAGAAAATGGACAGTACTCAGGTCTCTGACTGGTCGGCAACTGAGACACTCTAGCTGGAAGGCTGTAGAGGAGGGGGTGGGTTTGAGGTTTGGGCTCTGAGAAGCTGATGAGGATAGGGCACTCTGCCTACCATTTCCTGAAGCAGCAGCCTTGCCCTGCATCCTCCTAGGATTTAGTCTTTCCTTCCTGAGCCTTCCCTGTTCCAAAATGGCAGCCAGAACTGGGCAGCCTTTCCTGCTGCATCTGCTTCCTCTATGGTCCTGATTTCCAGACCTCTGCTAGAGACCTCATTTCCTTGTTACGGTCTCTTTTCCCCAGTCATGATCTCTGTTTTCTCTCTCCCGGCTTTATGATCCAATCTAACAGTGAAAAATATCCAGAAATTTTAAAATCATGAAAGACTTTTGGTTTATTTCTACCTTTTCCCTTTCCTTTGTTTTTCTGGTGGTGGTTGAGCAAAAGGCTGGTGTGGAGGACTGAGCAAAGAAACACCATATTTTAGGAAGAGTAGAAATCTATACAACGCCTATTTTTAAGTGCCAGTTTCAGTCAACTCTAGGAGCATAAGGCACCTCTCACAACTCAGTTTGCTAATTAAGTGGGGATTGGTATATTAAATTTTAAAGTATAATTCAGTCAGACAATAATTACCAGTGAACTAATTAAATTTGCTTTGCAGTGGTTTCAACTTTTATCACAAATGGAGCTATAAGTTACTGAACTGTAAGGGATTTAGCATCTTTCCCTTCATCAGTGAATAAAAAGCAGGAGAAACAGACCTTTTTTCTACATTGTATTGTACATGAATCCTATGGTAGGCTGTGTGATCTCGACCGAGTTACTAAACCTCTCTGTGCCCCAGTTTCTTTCTATTAGTTGGTACCCTCTCACAGAGTTTATATAAGAAATAAATGAGTTGGTTCTTATATAATTTTTAGAATGTTGCCTGGCACATGCTAAATGCTAAATGAATGTTATCTAGGATGATTTTTTTAAAAAAATGAGGGGGCAATGAACCATGAGAGACTGTGAACTCTGAGCAACAAACTGAGGGGGGTTGGGCGAGCCCGGTGGTGGGTATTGAGGGGGGCACATATTGCATGGGGCACTGGGTGTGGTGCGCGAACAATTAATCTTGTAACACTGAAAAAATAAACATATTTGGGGAAAAATAAAATAAAAACAATGTTTATGCTTTCTGAGCTTATCTCACCTAATGTCAAGCCCACTCAAAAATATAAATTTCTAGAAATGGATCTGGAGGGGAAAAAAAGGAAACGAGAACCTAAACTCACAGATGATAGCATCTGCTAGTCATTCTTAATTTGTGACCGATCCCTGCCCTCGTTTCTGCTTCCGATATTTCTCTCTTGTCCCTTTCATAAATTCTGAACTGAAGTTTGTAAGTGACCAGAATTGCTGGTTCATTTCTTGGTTTGGGTCAGGTAAGGACCTTTCTGGGAACAGTAATGGGGGTCATGAGAAGACAGAAAGCATTAAAATAAAAAGTGCTTGAGGTACTTGGACACTACGCCAGTTTCTTTCACATGCTTAAAAATACGGGGGAATGGGAAGTTGGCAGGAGGTGGGGGAAATGAAGTTGGTCAAAGACACCGGCCACCCTGCTCTGGGAGGTGCCGGAAGCAGTCACAGACTGCCTTCCTAGCGGCATTCTTTGTCTGGGCTCTGCGAGGTACTCTTCTGGCACCGGGAGTGAGTATGTGGCTTGTTCGGTAATCCGCAATCTAATTAATAGATAAACTGTTTGCACAGACCAATTAACAGGCAAGGACTCCCCGGTTCCCAGAAGAATTCAAGCCCTTTCCGACTAGCAGACTCGACCTTGGCCAACCTGTTTATCTTCATAAAGACCATGCCATGATCGTACCTGAATGGATTTGGCGTATCATTTACCCATCTTTAAAGAGTATGCTTTTACTCCCTTCCAAAAATTGGTGGGGTATCACATATCCATAAAACTTGGATATGTAAAATACAAAAACTTGGTCAGTTTCTTGCTCAACCAACTACGGGCTCATGCTAAAATTTTTCGTGGGCTTTATTCAAGCAAAGTTAATCTTCTACTGACAGCTGTTACATACGTCATCATTTGCGAAAAACTTTTCAGGAATAATCAAAATATTTGAAGCTCTCATTGACCCCTTCTTGGCCTTTAACTTGACCTAGTATGGATTTAAGTTGCAGATTCTTAGTTACTGACAGTCAAAATCTGCACTGCAATGTCATTAAGAGACCTAGGCTCAGTGTGTGACCTTTTTTGAGAAATCAAGATAACTACGTTTAGTAACAAAGGGTTTTACTGGGAAACCTTTAGTAGCTTATTTATGATCTTAAATAACCTTGTGATCATCCTCATGCAAACTTTCCAGGCATAGAAAATCAAACAATTGTCTTCTATGATGTCACTAACTAGGAGTTGCTGAAACTGACCAATGGTTGTGCCATATAACCCTTCACACAGATGACTGCTTGACTATCAATTATACCAAAAGTTAAAATCACTATTGCTCACAGACATCCTCGAAAAATAACTGAACTGTATTCATTAACTCTGTTCAATAGATCAATTTGTTGTTGGCATCCTTTCTGTATACATGTGTCTGAATTTTCAGCCCAAGGGGTCTATAGTTGCATGAACACCCACAAAGACCTGTTTAAAGAAGGGGATTGGGTGAGGAGTGCCCAGTGGGAATGACATTTGCAAGAAACCAAGGCAGATGCTGTCTTGCTGAGCCCTAGGCAAGTTCTACCCCATTCTGCATATCCTATACTATTTCCTCAAGATCTTCCAGCCCTAGACTCCCATTTGGGTCTACTGGATCCTCTCCTTTGAAACCTGGCCTTGTAGCCCTTTCGTGGTCAACTTTCAACCTCAGGTTGGACATCTGGTTTCTCCTTATTAGAATAAACCTCTGCTTCACCCCTCCATCTCCACGCCACCCCCCCCCCCCAATCTTCACCCAGACATGGCCCTAGTTCCCATCTTCACTCTTCCAACTTGGATGTAGCACCAAAGAGAAAAAAATAAATTTGCTTTCCCAGGAGAAAATTATCTGCAACAAAGCAAAATGAAGTTATACCCTTCTAATTGAAAATGGGGGGAGGCGAGCCCAAAAACTTCCTAGCCCATTTTTACTAATTAAATATGTATGTGGCATCATTTATATTTTATACTTTATTATTTAGTAATCTGTCTGTTGTTCTATCTTCATGAATGCCAAAACATCGATAAGGCTTGCATAGGCTTATGGGTGAAAGGGCTTTAAATTTTGCCATAAAGCCTTCTTCCCCCTAGCTCGGAGATAAAATTGACCTCTAACGTTGTGCAAGTTGAAGGTGTACAGCGTATACATATATATGCAACGTGTATATATGGCAGAATGATCACCACCATCAGGTTAGGTAACATACCCAACACCTGACATAGTAACAAATTATTCTTTAGCGGTGAAACAGAAGGTCTACTCTCTTAATAACTTTCAAATATCCAGCACTGTATCATGAGCTACAGTCACTACACTATATATGACATCACCAGAACTCTCTCATCTTATAACTGAAAGTTTGACACCTTCACCTGTTTTCCCACCCCTCACCCCAGCCCCTCACAATTGCCAATCTGTTCTCTGTGTCTATGATTTTTTTTCCATATTTTTAGATTCCACATATAAAGTGAGATCATACAGTATTTGTCTTTCTCTTATTTCCCTTAGCATAATGCCCTCAGGGCTTGTCCATGTTATTGCAAATGGCAGGAATTCTTTAAAGGATGAGTCATATTCGATTATATATATATATATATATATATATATATATATATATACATACATATATTCCACATTTTCTTTATCCATTCATCTGTCAATGATACTTAGCTTGTTTCCAAGTCTTGGCTATTGTGAGTCATGCTGCAGTGAACACAAGAGGGTAGGTGTTTCTTTTAGACTGTGATACAAGGTCTTCAACTCCTTCCTGGCAAACTTCTCCACTCTGAGGGTGCACAGTTAGGAAGAGGAAGGATTGTACTTTCCCCGGTTTCTCCATTCCATATTTCTGGGCTCCTGTACGGAATACCTCTAATTCCTGTGTCTGTGGTCTTTGTCCCTTGCTTTGCTGGGTTAGATGATGATCTTGCTGGACCCCTGGTCTCAAGGGCCTCTTTCAGCCCCATGAACGGTTTTCACAGATGCCCGTCTGCCGTCCTGGGGAGGGCTTTAGCACACATGCTGTGTTAACACACGGTGTTCCTTCACGTTTCTGTGCCTTAGTGTGGGCTTTCCCTTGCTCCCCCACTTCTCTATCCATTTACTTAATAAACATATATGACACAGCTACCATGGCCTAGCTGCTGGATGTTCAGAGGTGATCTGGCAAATGTTTCTCCCATGAGGGAGCTTTTATCTACTTATTTATTTATACATATTTTATTTATTTGAGAGAGAGAGCAAGCACAAGCCAGGGGAGGAACAGAGGGAGATGGGGAGGGAGAAGCAGGCTTGATCCCAGGACCCCGGGACCATGACCTGAGCTGAAGGCAGACGCTTAGCCGACCGAGCCGCCTCGGCGTCCCAAGGGAGCTTTTATTATGTATGATCGAGACAGTAACCAAGTAAATGATGGAGTAAATAAGATAATTACCATACTGTGGAGGCAATAAGCAGGGTGGGAAGATGGAGCAGTGATTCTCAGTTATGGCTGCACACCTGAATTGCCTGGAGAGCTTTAATTTATCCGTGCCTTGGCTCCATCCCCCAATCAATGACACTGGAAATTCTGGGAGTGGGGTCCAAGTATCCCAGCATCAGTATTCTTTAAAACCTCCTCAAGACAGTTTTTACAACCTTATTGAAAACCTTACCAGAATCCATAAACTTGTTGAATCACTATGTTACATGCCAGAAACTAACGTAATGTTGTGTCAAATAAAAAAACCTTATTCAAAAACTTTATTTTTAAAAATTTCATTCAAGTATAATTTACATACCATAAATTCACCACCATAAGTATATGGTTCAGTGATTTTTAGTAAACTACAGCTGGACAGCTATCCCCATAGTTCAGTTTTGGAACATTTCTAACACTCCAAAAGATCCCTCCTGCCCATTCATGGTAACTGCGCATGTCCATCCCCAGCCCCAGGCAGCCCCTGATTTACTTTCTATGGACTTGCCTTTTCTAGATGTTTGCCAGATACTTATAATGTGTAGCCTGGACTGCGGAAGGCCAACACCAAGTGAGGAGGAGAGGCAGTGGCTAAGCTGGATCTAAAGGATGAGAAGCAACAAGCCAAGCAAGGGGAGAAGGGCACTCCAGCTGAAGGAACAGCAAAGGCAAAGGCTCAGAGGAGGGAAAGACCTTGGCACAGCCCAGGAGCAGAAGGGAGGCCACTGCCGGTAAAAAGCAAGGGTGAGAGCAGAGCGGGAGGCAGGATATGGAACATGTAGGGCTTCGAGTCAGGCCAATGAGCTAGGGTTTCATCTGAGAGAGACGGGAGATCGCCGAAGATTTTATGTAGGAGCAGGACAGGCCATGATTTTCCTTTAAACAGGGTTCCTGGCAGCTCTGCAGAGACTGGATCACAAAGGGGCAAAAGGGAGAAGCAGGGAGGCAGTCAGGGGGCTACCTCCACGTGGCTGACTTCTGCTCCTCCTGGAAGCTTTGATTAAATGGGGCCTGCTATGGGAGGCTTTCTCTGTGTCCCCAATTTTCTCCCACAGAGCTCCAGTCGCACTTCCATTAAAAACCAATTACAAGGGATTGTTAATAATCTGTTTACTTGTCTGTCTCCCCAATAGGCTATGAATGCCTTTGGTGGATCTCACGGGGGGAAGAAAATCTCACCAAGTCAATAAATTAATGGAAAATATAACAAACAAAAATGAGAAAGAGAGAAGAATTATGTGCTATTTATCCTTCTATTCCTAGCACTTGGCACTGTGCCTGGTGCTGTAACAGGTGTTCAGGAAATAAATGTTCGTTGAATTGAATGATGCATCTCTTCGAGGGCTGTGGCCATGCCTCGTGTTTGCATCCCCTCAGCAAGTAGCGTGATTTAGTGCACGAGATGGGCGATATCTAATTTCCTGTTGCATAAATTAATCTACCTGGAGCTGTGAGTCCATCAGCACATGGAATGCAATATGCACCAAAATGAAACATTCTTGCAACAATGTATAGTTCTTGGAGCACTTGCATCATTCAGGTAACAGCTGAGGAGCACCTACCAGGAAGCAGGCACTGTGTTGGGTGTTGGTGGGTGGTACCAGACAAGACAGTTTCCTTGCACCGGGCTGTGCTCTTGCTGGAGGAAGCTGAGAGTCAGGGTATCGTACAGCAGGCTTGAAGCAGATGGATCAAACCTCATTATCCCATTTTACAGATGAGGAAACCAAGGCAGATTGAGGTACTTATCTAAGGGATCAGCTGAGGCTCCAACCTGAGTCTTCTGCCTGCCAATTCCCTTTGCTGGAGAATGGGAAGAACTGCCACACTGGGGACATTGGGCCTTTCCCTGAGGAAAAGAGCAATTGTCTCTGGGGTGCAGACCATGTTGGACTCTCCCGAAACATGGAATCTATAGCTGGAAGGGCCCTTGGAGAGCATTTGGTTCAATAGCTTTTTTTCATAAATAAGGAAACTGAGGCTCAGAGAACCAAAATGATTGTCCTTCACATTAAACAGGTGTTTATTCAGAAAGCCATAAACTCTCAGAGTGAAAAGTCCTCAGTTATTTTATATTGAAGGTATTTAGAACCAGAGACGTAAAAGGATTTACCTAAAATCATACAACCAGCAAATGGCAGAGCTCTAAAAAGAACCCAGCTCTTGTTTCCCTGCTCTCACTATCATTTGTGAAAACCCTCTAAGCTTGTAACTGTCGTTTATCAAAAAACATATACAACAACAACAACAACAACAACAAAACATATACAAAATAGAGCTACCCTACGACCCAGCAATCGCACTACTGGGTATTTACCCTAAAGATACAAATGTAGTGATCCGAAGGGGCACGTGCACCCGAATATTTATAGCAGCAATGTCCACAATAGCCAGACTATGGAAAGAACCCAGATGTTCATCAACAGATGAATGGATAAAGAAGATGTGGTGTGTATACACA
>CM052804.1:22685336-22817588 GCA_028533885.1 Nasua narica | reverse complement strand
AGATGGATGGGATAGAGAAAGATTGGAGTCAACTTAGCCTTGCTAAGGAAGAAACTTTAATCCGCCTTGCAGGGTTAAGAGTGGTGGGCGAGATCTTGGAAGTATTTCTTCAACCCTCCTCCACAACTCCATGTATGGTAACTCAAAGCAGAGCTCTTCAATTGGGTTCCATTTTGTTCCTTACCCACAGCTCAGCCACTTCCTAACAGCCCCAACCCACGAGCTCCAAATACTTTTCTTCTGCTTTCTTTCAAAGCTGCATTGGGGGCGGGGGGTGGGGGCAGGAAGCCTTCTCCTAATGCTCCATATCCTTTATTTTACTTTCATCTCTTTACTTCACAATTAATCCCTTCATTGTCTAATTATTACTCTGAAATCTACATAGCACAAAATGTCTAGGCCAGCACTGAGAAGAGCCCTGAATCCAGGTGATTGACATCATGTAAATGCTATGTCCAGATGTCAGGCTGAATCTTTTCTAGTTTTCTGTGGGTTATGGTATTCATGTATACACACCCAGCATTTCCAACTCTGAGTCTCTGAGTCAGTGTGCTTATGTACCCTCTGCCTAAAATAATTTAGAAGAAAAACAAAAGAATAAGAAGAAGAGGAGATATGCTTCCCAGAACAGGGAACAGTGTTGATTGGTTAATTTCTAATTTGAACCTACCAATTACTTGCTGTGCAATCCTGGATGAGCCTTTCAACTTCTCTGTGTCCCAGTGCTCTGGATTTTCTCAGGAAAAGGTTGGGCTCAATTGTCTCTGAAGTCCTTTCAGCTCTAGAATCCACAGTCCCCGAATTTTTCCAATCCATGTATATGCTGTGCTGCAGTGAGGCCAATGATTTGACTCCAGTTATTTCTGCCGCGTTGCTTTTCCTTGCAGTGATGCCACTTGAGTGCCCACATGAGCAAGCAGCCCACTGGCTTCTTGCCTTTTGCCTTTACACATCAGCCCTTTGGCATCATGAGCTACTCTATAGGAAACCAGGCTAAGCGATGTTCTTAAATCTCTTGGGCTCACTAATTACATACAAAGAAGACCTATTACACACCTCAGCAGAGTGGTCAGAGACATGAAATAGGAAGCCTCAGTTGCAATAAAGGGACACCTAATTTATACAGCATGCTGTCACTAACCCTTCTAGGCACTGAGCCAACATGACAGTCTTGGCCACCCACTTGCTAAGCCAACAATAGAATAGACCCATCTCTATCTCTCAACCCCTAGCAAGTAGGGGCTTAGGATTTTCCCTGCTGTCCTGGGTCTAGAAACCACCGAGGCTATTCAGGCTAGGACTGGCCAAATTGAGCCCATTCAGGCATATCAATGGGGATACCATATTTGGGCTTTACGAATTCATCCCCAGTCCTAGAAGCTACTTAGAAGCTAGGTGATTTCCCCAAAACTCTTTCTGCCAACTTCCAGACTCCTTCTCTTTCAAGAGCTAGAGAACTTGGAGTCAAACAGGACTGGGCTGGAATACTGACTCTGCCAATTTCTAACTCTGGAGCTATATAATTATGAGTCCTTGAGCCTCCATCTCCTCTGCTGTAGAATATGAATAACAGCACCTTCCTCACATGGGTAGTGTAAGGATTAAACGAGATAATGTATGGGAAGGAATAAGGACAGGGCCTGGAATATATATAGTCACAGCTGTTGTGGTGGATATTATAGTGACATCCATCAGCCCATTGTGTTCACTCCAAGTACAGTAGACCATCTGCTGAGTAAGACTGTATCGTAAAGGCAAGAATGCCAACACTCCTGCATGACAAGTGAAGAGGGCTCGTATGCCAACTCCAAAATAAATAATTAAAATGACCATTGTTAAATTTATGAAATTTACAGGCTCATGAGAAAGGGAGGGCAGCCTCTTATTGGTGGCTTTGAAGTTGCTCCCCGAGACAATGGAAAGACCATGAACTTTGAGTCATCAAGACTTCTTTTGAGCTGTAGTTCCCTTACTTGCTTCTCTCATACCTTCAAGTAGAGTTTGTAGCCTATCTGAACCTAGTTTCCTGATCTAAAAAGTGGTACTGCTATATTGGTGGGAGTGCCCACCAGCATAGCCACTGTGGAAGACGATATGGAGGTTCCTCAAAAAGTGAAAAATAGAACTACTCTATGATCCAGCAATCTCACTACTGGCTGTTTACCCAAAGACTATGAAAAAACTAATTCAAAAATATACATGCAGCCTTGTGTTTAGTGTAGCATTGTTTACAATAGCCAAACTATGGAAGCAGCCCAACCGTCCATCGACAGAAGATGTGATATATATATATTGGAATATTATTCAGCCATAAAAAACAATGAAATCTTGTCATTTGCAACGATAGGGATGGAACTAGTGAGTATAATGCTAAGTGAAAGAAACCAGTCAGAGAAAAACAAAAACCATATAATTTCACTCCTATGTGCAATTTCAATGAGCTAGGAAAAAGAGAGCGAGAGTGGGGCACCTGGGTGGCTCAGTGGGTTAAAGCCTCTGCCTTTGGCTCAGGTCATGATCTCAGGGTCCTGGGATCGAGCCCCACATTGGGCTCTCTGCTCGGCAGGGAGCCTGCTTCCCCCTCTCTCTCTGCCTGCCTCTCTGCCTACTTGTGATCTCTCTCCTCTCTGTCAAATAAATAAATCTTTAAAAAAAAAAAAAGAGCGAGAGAGAGAAACCAAAAACTGACCCTTAACTATAGAGAATAAACAGATGATTACCAGAGTGGAGGTGGGTAGGGGATGGGGATTAAAGGCACGCTTATCCTGATGAGCGCTGGCTGGTGCAGGGAAGGGTTGAATCTCTAAATTGTATATTTAACACTAATAAAACACCATATGTTAACTACAGTGGAATTAAAATTTTTAAAAAGTTGGCACAGCGTCCGACACACAGTAAGTCCTCAAAATTTGTGGGTGCACCCTGCCCACGGCTTTCCCAGTGAACCCTCTTGAGAATGTAGTCGCGCTCCTGCCAAGTCACATGGTCACTCTTCCTTTCACACACTGAGATTCTATTTCCTCTCAGCTGCTCCATTTGTAGTGTTAACATTTCCATTTAAGTTGTAGGGAATTATTTCTGAGTATATTACAGGATTTGGGTCAGGCTGCCTCGAGAGAGAATATAAAGGAAACCTCACATTAGCTTGGTGTCCCACCAGGCAAGTAACTTTATTCAATCTTTTGGAATTTCTGAGAGTAAGGTTTACTTATGCTTAGCTGTCCTCAGTAAATATCAACCCTGTAAGTGTTATCTCCATTAAACCAAAAATCTTCACTATGTTTATTTTGTGAATTGGGTCATTTAAAAAAGATGCACTTCCTCCTTTCCCCACCCCCCCACCCAATCTATAAATAGGAAGATAGACAACATGAGGGACTTGAACCAGAATTGTCTCTGAGTTCCATTCCAGACTCAAGGATAGATTTACCTTGTTGTACACATAGCTTTTGACAAGAACAGTTAAATCATTTCTTTACTATTGTTCTAGAACTCAAACATATATTATTTCAAAGGGACTCTCCTTCCATGTGGCCAAGGCTTGTGGAATAGTTTAGGAGAGCTGGCTTTTTAAATTAGGTGATATATATATATATATATATTACATAGATCAATGTACTGTGTATACTATCAGCATAACTTGGTTTAAACAAGATGGAGCAAAGAAAGCAAATGGGATGTGAAGATAAATATGATGGTTAATTTTCTATGTCAATTTGGCTGGGCCACAGTGTCCAGATATTTGGTCAAACATCATCCTGGATGTTTCTCTGAGGGTATTTTTGGATGAGACATTTAAATCAGTGGACTTTGGATAAATCACATTGTGCTCCATAATGTGGGTTGGCGCTCTCAGTCAGGTGAATGCCTGATGAGAACAAAAGTACTAAGCTTCTTGGAGCCAGAAGGGATTCTGCAGCAAACGGCCTTCAGACTTGAGCTGCCCCATTGGCTCTTCTCTGGTTCACCAACCTGCAGCCCCCCCCTAAAAAATTTGAACTTGCCACACACACCCTACTGGTTCCTTTTCTCCAGAGAACTCTAACTAATACAATAAACAATCCCAAACACCCTCGACTCTAAACCCTGTGGGGTTCCTACACCATCAACTTGTATTTAAAGAAAACCTGTCATATTGCACTGTTAGGTCGTCAGCTGTGCAATCTAATAATTTCCAGCGGTTAAAACCACAGGCTTTAGAGCCAGAGATATGTGGGGCCAAGCCCCAGCTCCCCAACCAATGGGCTGTTTGCCTTCTGGTGGAAAGTGACCAGAAGCCCAGAAGGACATGTATGCGCATGGGAGGCCTCCATGCCACAGGTGGGGTTAACCCACTATCTTACCATCTTAAGAGGAAGGAAATGGCACAAGTCTAAGTACCACACTTGTTTGGTGCTGAGTTTGGTGAAGGAGAAATTGTAGGAATTCCTTAAGTTCAGGTTCAGAACTTAGCACGGTACCGGACACCAAAGAACAGTTCAAACCAAGATGGGAGGTGTTATGAACAAGACCATTGCTGCCTGTCAAAGAACCAAACTTCTCTTGACCCTAAAAACACACTGGCTGGATTTATTGTCCTCTAATACAGCAGTGTCATCAGCATAAGAAGGATGAATCCATTTGATAACAGGACTTGGCCAATCATGAGCTACCATAAACCTTTATTTGCTATCAGAAGACATCCAGCTTTACAAAATGAGTAACCTAAGGTTAATTCTTTGCTTTGCAAGAGAACGCATGGCTTATAGATGGTTTCGAGTGATCAAGATGATGTTGAGTGATGTGCAGTCTTGCCGGGCCCCTCTGTGGACCACCTGTTACCCGCTCCCCTCAACACATACGGGTCCACCCCGTCTCCAACCAGTGGAAACGTCTGCAGGCAAGGAAATCAGGAACTTCCCTGACCTACAGATTTCTCCAGGTCTCCTCCCAGGATGAACTTCAGCAGCCAAGTGTCCATTCCGGTCCCTTATTTTCCCGAAAAAGAACCTCGCTGCCTTTGTCCCTGCTGAAGCCCTGCATTTACAGACTGGAGGAGAAATCGCAATTCCCCACATGGGTTCTATCTGGAAGGGGGTGCGATGCTTGCATTCACTCACGTCAAGATCGCTAGACCTGGAATCAAGAAGATCTGGCTTTGCCACCCACGCCAGTTGTGTAATCCTGGATAATAAGTCATGAAACCATCAGGAACTGCACTTATGTCCCTGCCTTGCAAAATAATCATCACTTATGCCTCTCGCTTCAATTTGCAGTGGATGAAAATAAAACGTAGAGAAGGACCACGGAAGCAGCCAGAGGCAGCCGGGACCTCCCCTGCAGCTTCAACTTCTCTGCATGGCTCTGTTTCCTCGTCGGCGTGAGACAACTTTTTCCAACATGCTGTGCACCAAAGTAGTTCATTGGAAACACTGTAATTAGCATTACAGTTAAAATGACACGACTGCAATGTTAATTACTACAGTGCAGATGTACCATTAGATATCATACATAATGTTGTCAAGCTTTTATTTTTAAATTAAAGTGCAACAAACCATACCCGGGCTACACAGCTTTTTTTGATTAATACAAATTAATGTTATTTCAGTGTCTAGAGAAAGGGTGGGGACAAGGGGGTGTTGCATCTAGCTGTAAGAATGGATAGGCAAATAAATGGTCGAGTTGCAGGTGGATTCCTCATAACTCCCTTTCCCGACCCTGGTCTCTGCTTGGTGGAGAGTGTGAGCTCCGTGAGGACAGGGACTGTGCTGGGTTTTACTCATCATGACGTCCTTGGCTCCTAGTACACAGCTAGAGGCATTATTCAGACTCTTGACTTTGGCTCAGGTCATGATTTCAGGGTCCGGGGGTGGAATCCTGCCTCGGGCTCTGCGCTGGGCATGGAGCCTGCTTAAGATTCTCTCCCTCCGCCCCTCCCCCACCTCACATGCTCTCTAAATTAAAAAAGTAATAAAATCAGAAATGAGGGGCAAGTGAATCATCACAATGCAGGAGTCAGTGAGAGTCCTTCATGGTGATGTTAGCAAGCAACACTGTATCCCACCAGGCGCTGCAAAGTGGGGGAGATCAGCATGGGTCCCTCGACATCAGCTAGGCACCCATGCAGACGTCAAAAGAGGGGGAAGGAAGAGAATGAAAATGTTGGACTGCTGCATGTATTATTTACTTCTTTCTCACAACTCATGCGGGAATTTTCCCAACTTTTTCTGCTGCGGTAAAATACACATATGAAGTTTACCATATTAACCATTTCCATGGTCTTAAATCGTGGCCATCCATCTCCAGAACTTTTTCCTCTTGTAAAACTGAAACTCTGTGCCCATTAAGTAACAACTCCCTGTTTCTCTCCCGGCAGCTGCTGGCAACCACGGTCTGCTTTCTATCCCTATGACTCTGACTACTCTGGGGACCTCGTATAAGTGGAATCTATTTACATTTAAAGTAATTACTGATGAGGAAGATTTACTTCTATCATTTTGACATTTGTTTTCTGTATGCCCTATAGTTTTCTATCCATTTTCACGGAGGGGGTGGGGTTCTTATCTCTCTACATTATGTTTAGGGAAACTGAGGCTTCAGGAAATTCACTGAACCACCCGAGGTCACCAAGAGGCACACTGGGAATCTTTTGACTCTAGAGTCCTTCATTCTCCCATTTGCTATGTGCCAGTATGTTTTATAGGTCCTGAGGAAATGCAGACAAGCATACCACCTGGTCCCTGCCTTGTTTCAGTGTGCAACAGTTTTCTTAGGAACGTTAGACATTAGACAGGCACAGATGGGAAAGATTTTTAGAAGTGCAGGAAAGCCCCAGATACTTGCCTAATGGGACAAAGCATATGTCCTCTAAAAATTTAGGGCAGTGGGGCGCCTGGGTGGCTCAGTTGGTGAAGCATCCACCTTTGGCTGAGGTCATGATCTCAGGGTCCTGGGATCAAGCCCCGTGTTGGGCTCCCTGCTCAGCAGGGCGTCTGCTTCTCCCTCTCTCTCCGTCCCCCTCCTGCCCACTCTCTCTCTCTCACTCTCTCTCTCTCTCAAATAAATAAAAATCCTAAAAAAAAAAAAAAAGAAGAAGAAAAATTCAGAGCATTTCCTTTTACACTGCCTTGCACACCATACGTGCTCACGGATGTTACTGACTGAATCCCATGGTGCTGTTCTTTGTGTCATTTGAAGAGGATTGCAGAGATCCAGCTCCGCCCTGTGGGGTCTGCTCTCTACGGTCGCTGGGTGTGGCAGTAGTAGTAAGCACTGCAGTGATGTGTGCACCATGGGACACAGAATTGGCCAACTGCAATATCCCTGCATCAATAAAACTAATTTATCCATAGGATGCTCATTGCAGACATTTTTGCAAGAGTGAAAAGGTGAAAGATATAAAAATTCAACCATAAATTATGTATTTTTACAGTGGAGTATTATGCAACCATTTCAAAGTGATATTACAGAAGAGCAGTTTAGTGACCCGGAAATATTTGTGTTTGTGAAAATTATATTTATTTATTTATTTATTTATATAATATGTAGTCATATGTGATATATATAGTTAAATAATATTGTGTTTGTGTACATAATATATATTATGTGTATATGTTAAATATTTAATATATAATAATATGTTCTATTATTTATTAAATAATATTGCATTCATCTAATACTGTATCGTGGTATATTATTTATATATTATATAATTACAGTTTATGTGATTTATACATTAATATATAAATGTATACTATATGATCATTAATACATTAATATTATGCATGTTATAAATAATAGTATATATTTATATAGACAAACTCATATATATACATGTGTGAAAAATCACTTATCTGATTATACAGACACATATATAAAACGATCTTGTTAAAATATGGGTATGGTTAGTCATACATATAGTTATAGCATATATAGTTATAAGAATATATATATTAAAATATTATTGGTGATCATTGGGTTATTGTGGAATTGTGGCTGATTTTTATTTCCTCGAGCCACTCTGTATCTTCCTAACCATATATAATACCTTTATATTATCTTAATAATTAGAAAAAGTAGGGGCGCCTGGGTGGCTCAGTGGGTTAAAGCCTCTGCCTTCGGCTCGGGTCATGATCTCAGGGTCCTGGGATTGAGCCCCACATCGGGCTCTCTGCTCAGCAGGGAGCCTGCTTCCCCCTCTCTCTCTGTCTGTCTCTCTGCCTACTTGTGATCTCTCTCTCTGTCAAATAAATAAATAAAATCTTTAAAAAAATAATTAGAAAAAGTAAATTTTACTTAACAATAGTTGCATTATCAAACACAAACCTATCTCTAACCATTTTGCCGCCAAGAAACTCTTGAGTTGGGACGAGAAGAAAAGACAAGCTCTCATGGTCTCATACTGACTAAATACACATTTATTTGAGACTGGAGGAGGGCACACTTTGGGATTACCTGGTGGCAAAGAATAGATAACTTGAGAAAAAATTAATTTATTGGTAAGATGTAAAGCATCTGAGAACATGCAGCTCGGGCCTCATGAAGGAACTGCAAATAAGGAGATGTGAAGGATTTCTGAAGGTCAAGTGGCTCTTCTCTCTCTGCCAGTGCATGGCTTCCGCTATCGCTGTTGGCACATCTGCTGCTTGCTTCTCTCTCTCTGGTCTGACCTGCAGCTGCCCAGTAGGCTGAGTCTCTGGACCCCATGTGACCTTCCAGGTCGGGTACTCAGCACCACCAGGCACTCAGTAGACTTTCTGTTGCCAGTTCCAGGTTCAGGAGGGGGAAGATGATTGACCTAGTGTATAACAGTTAGCTTTTGCTCCATTAAAAACTACCTCCAGAACTTAGGGACTTAAAACCCCACTTGTTTAGCTTCTAAGTCGGTGGGTCAATGAGCAGTTCTTCTGGTCCGGGCCAGGCTAAGCTGACCTCAGCCGGGCCAGGCAGCTGGCAGGCCAGCCATGAGTGACCAGTCTGTGATGGCATCTCCTGGGATGACCCTCTTCAGTGTCATGTCAACCCCAGCAGGCTGGCCCAGGCTCATTGACACGGTGGGCCCAGGTTTCCCAGAAGGAGTGAGGAAATATGCAAGGCCTCTAAAGGCCTACTCTCAGAGCACAGATGCCGTGTCCCTTTTTGGCCAAAGCAAGTGCCAAGGCCAGCCCAGAGTCAGGAGGGAGAGAAGCAGACCCCTATCTCGACGAGAGCAGCTGCAGAATCATGTTATAAAGAATGCAGTTACAGGGAGGGGAAGAATTCTGGCCGTTTTTGCAATCTGCCCTTTAGTCTGCCAGGCACCCAGGCTGACATGAGGCCTATCTTGTAGCTACGGAACATTTACATATTTCCACATGGCCCCAGGGATCGAGGCAGCTGCGGGAGAGAGAGACTGGAGATGGGTGCATATGGGTGCACCACTTAGGTGGTGCACTGTTTCACCCTGGAAGTGACACCCGTCTTGTCCTCTCACATCTCATGGCCAACATCAGTCACATGGACTCCACCTTACAGTAAAATGGCAGAATCATTTGTCAATGGAGTATTTAGTGGGCATCACTGTCTCTGCCACAGTCACATTAAGTGACTCCTTAATCCCCATCACCTATTTCGCCCACCCCCCCACCGGGCTCCCCTCTGGTGATGATCAGTTTGTTCTCTAGAGTTAAGAATCTGTTTCATGATTTGTCTCTCTCTCTCTTTTTTTCTTCCTTCACTCATTTGTTTTATTTCTTAAATTCCGCATATAAGGGAAATCATACGGTGTTTATCTTTCTCTGACTTGTTTTGCTTAGCCTTATACTCCGTAGCTCCATCCCTGTTGCTGCAAATGGCAAGATTCCATTCTTTTTTATGGCTGAGTAATATTCCAGTGTGTGTCTTTGTGTCTGTCTTCTTTATCCGTTTATCGATGCTATCAATGGATACTTGGGCTGCTTCCATAGTTTGGCGCTTGTAAATAATGCTGCTACACACATAGGGTTGCCTGCATGCCTTTGCATCAGTGTTTTTGTATTCCTTGGGTAAATATCCAGTAGTGCGATAGCTGGATCAAAGGGTAATTCTTTTTTTAACTTTCTGAGGAAACTCCATACTGTTTTGCAGAATGGCAGGCCTAGTTTGCCTTCGCACCTACAGTACACAAGGGTTCCTCTTTCTCCACATCCTTGCCAACACCTGTTGTTAAGAGGGACAAGCTATTTTTTCTAAGGTGCAATGCCCAAAATATTAGTCACAGTTGCTGAGGTCTCTTTTGAATCCCTACCTCAAATTCCTACACAATCGTGTGATCATAACTGTGGTTTATGCCTTGTGGAAAGTACGACATAAACCAGGTAGGGTAGGAATGGCCTCCAGGTACTGCTGCTCCCCATTTCATATAGAGACTGTGCCTAACGTTGGCCCATCAGGAGGAGGCCAAAGGCATTTGTCTAAGTCCCATGCTGGCTTTGGTGAGACACGGAAAGAGAGCCTTGCTTGACTCGTTGCGCATTGCCTTGCAGGTCAGTGGGACCATGTACAACACTGGAAGACACGTGTCCCTGCGCCTGGACAAGGAGCACTTGGTTAACATATCAGGAGGGCCCATGACATACAGCCACCGGCTGGAGGAGATCCGACTACACTTCGGGAGTGAGGACAGCCAAGGATCAGAGCACCTCCTCAATGGACAAGCCTTCTCTGGGGAGGTATGTGGGGTTGTCAAAGTACTAAAGTTGAGTGCCAATTAATAAGACTTGGTGCCTATTTATACCCAAGGTGGGATAACAGATGGAAATCTTTCTTTTAAATCTGTGAAGTGAGAAGGTCAGTGCCTCCTTTCGCCATCTGTCTTCTGCAAGTTGACATGGAAATCTATAATCGTGCTTCCAGGGTTTTCTAGGGTAGGCCACAATGAAACTGACTATTTCCTTCTGAGTCATTGGCGCAGCTCTTGTGACTCATGCCCTACAGTATCTCTGGAGCATTATTTTAACCTCAAACCCTCACTTTTCTCGCACATTTTCACTTATACCTTCCTGGACCATCAGCCTCTCATAGGAGAGTATAGGTTCCATAATTCTTCCTTCTGGCAGAATGGGTCTTATTTGCACAAAACTATAACTTACTGTGAAATAAATATCAGGCAGCTAAATAGTCTGCCTGACTTTCTACAGATTGGAAGTGTCATTATATGTCACCATTAATGGTGAGTATCACTGTATGCCACCATCAACCCAGATAGGACTCAGACCAAAGCAGTGAGCCAAACCAGCTTCCATTATAGGATGAGAGCTATGGTTTAAACAGGTATCATCTGGGTTCTGACCCTTGACAAGCATGGTACAGTTAATTTGTCCTCTTACACTTGACAGTGGTTATCAACTAGGGGTTCAGGGTGCTTATATGCTAAATAACCAGTAACTACGTTTCTGTTTATTTTTTTTTCTACGTTTATGTTTAAAAGTCCTCAGTAACTAATGTCAAGAAAACTTTGAAAAAACAGAAGTACGTATCTCACGATTGACTTGGTTTTTTTAAATTTTTTTTAATCAACGTCATGTTTAAACCTGGCATTGTTTTTAATGAGAAAGAGAGCCCAAACTTAAGAAGTCCAATGGCAAGATTTTAAGGATTGTTCTAAGTGTGTCAACTGAGAATCTATGAGGCTCACTGCTAGGTACCAAGGATACAAAGATTTAAAAAAAAGAAAAAGACAAAGTTCCTACGATAGAGGAGTTCAAAGAATACTATGTTCAAATCATTAAGGTATGGTTATTCTGTTAGGGAGAACAGCCTTCCTGGCCAACTCACAGGAAGAAGTGACAGATTTTCCCTGAAGGGGTCAGGAGTAGTGTCCCCGAGGAGGGGCCCTTTGAACTGGGCTAAGAAGAGGGGCAAATGCAGAATAATGTTTAAGAACATCAGCTCTGGAGTCAAAGAACCGGAGTTTGTATGTCCTGCTCTCATACACACTTGTTGTGTGATCTTGAAATGGTTTCTTGATCCTTCTAAGGCTGAGTTTACATACCTCACGAGGTTATTTTGAAAATGAAGTGGGATTTCAGATGCAAGGAACAATTGGAGTACTCAGGAGTTGATAGACAACAAAGATAAAACAGGAAATGAGAAACGACAAATGCACCAACCTGTGTCAGGACCTTGTATGTACTGGGAAAGCTGCAGGTAGGGCTCATCTGTGCTCTATTAGTAATGGCTGCATAGAGCATAGGCTTGAGCAGGAATGAGCCTCCTTCCTGGATCCATAGAAAAAAAATGCTAGGATTGATTAGGGATGTCTACCAAAGGCACCCTAATGGAAAAACTCCCTAGGGTTGCAGATTCTGAGCTAGAGTATAGCAAAGAAGATAATGAAAGCAGGGCGAAAAATCTATGAATTGAGAGAGACCAAGGACTGCCAGTTGGAATTAGGGAATATTCTAAATTAGATAAATACTTCCTTCTTAAATACATATTATTTCAATATTTGTAACTATTTTATTTGTTGGTTTACGTGCTCATGTCTTTGCTTTTCTCCCTCACCGAACTGTTATATTCTGATCCTTATAATACTGCCTCCGACTAAAAATTAATTTATTAATGAATTTATTCAATGAATGAGTGAAAAAGTGTGGATGGTTAGTTGGCTAAAATCTTTATAGAATTCCTTAGAATTACCTTTTTCTTCAATGGGTGATAAAGGATGCATTTGTACAAGAACTACAATTTTGGAGTAAATGAGTCTCTCCAAGATCCTTAAGGGAAACATATAATAAGTTGATCTCTCAAAGTATTAATTTTCCTAGACATACCCAGACTGCAGGTATCAGGCATTCCAAGGAATCTGCATTTTTAAAGCCCCCAGGAGAGTCTGATCATTAGGTTTGTGAAGCACTCACTCCACTAGCACATTATTAAGTGCTCTCGATGAATAAAGCATCTAAACAGAGTTGCAAGTGAGAATTAACTGGGGACCATTGTCAAAATATTTACATTTGAAGCCTTCCCTAGGGCAATTAAATCAGGGTCTCTGAGAGTGGGGTTCAGATATGCATACTTGTAAAAATTTTGGTGAGTGACCACTGGGCCAGTTTTAGCTCCGGCTCTGCCCGAATTACCCCAGTTTTCTAAACAATGAGGACTTAATCAGCCAAACCATATTACACAAGAATTAAAAAGGGCACCTGGGTGTCATTGCAAATGGCAAGGCTGGGGTACTGTCTAGACGGATGGGATTTGGGGAACAGCTTCCCAAGAAAGCAAGCCAGAGCCTTGGCCTCAGCATAAATATTGTTACCCTTTGTCTTGGGCGGACTACATCATCTCTGTCATATCTCTTTCCGAGCCCCTCGGTATGAGTGATCTCAGTATGGAGTTGACTCTGAACGGGTGTAGGTTTAGATGCAGGAAATCAGAATGCTGGAAGCACCCGAACAATGTCATGTGGCTAAGTATTAGCCTTTAAGATGGTTAAGAGTTTAGTGACCAAGAAAAGTTTGGCACCTTCTCTGTGGCATTAGGGAAAAGACCTGTGGTCCATGGATGAAAGTCCTAGAAAGATGGAGTTCAGCAAAATAAATATATGTTCTAACAGGGAGGGCTATCTATTGCTGGAATGAGTTTGCCTCTGAAAATAGCGAATTCCTATCACTGGAGTTATTAAGCATGGAATGAAATTTGAGGGCTTCATAAGAATGACTCATCTCATATCCTCATGAGCAAGAAATGCACCTTCTAGTGCTGAAATCCCGTGCAATCCATGATTTCCTTCTAGAAAATGTCCCCCAACCAGATTCCACTAAGTGTTAGCCCCAGTTAGAGTACACTTAGCCCATCCTGTAGGTTAATGTCTTATTTTTTATTTTGTGCTCTCTTCAAAGCCACCTTTGGCCTCTGTTTTTGGCTATCCTCTGAGAAGACCTAAGTAGACACTTCTAGCAACAGAGCATGTGTTTATTTTGTTGACAATGAATAATCACATCGCCATCTGTCCCATCTATCATCACTGATCGTGATAAGTCAATTAATGCCAGGCATTTTCCTTGGCACAGCGCAACAGTCGTTATCTCAAGAGCTATAGATTAATTGCAGTCTTGTCTAGTGAGGTTATTGTAATTGATGGTAATCATTTGCTTTGTTTTATAAAGCTGCGTGTATGTATGACACAGTCAGCAACTGCGTTTTCTAAAAAATTATTCATGTCCTACACGGAGCACTCCTGGATGCCTTGTTGGGGGTCGGTGATAAATGAGCATATCCAGGGATTCAAATATCTCCATTTTTTCAAGAAGGAAAAATGAACCATTTTTAATAAGGAAGACCCTTTGCTTGCTAATCGTGTCTAACTGATTAGATTCATGTCCGCTCTAAAGTAGGGTATTTATGAGAAGAAACAAATGCATTAACCAGGCAGAAGATAATATTTGAAAAGAATCATGGGGATGAATGGAGTTCCAATAGTGAAGCTAGACAAATAAGTAAGTTTTTTTATTGAGGGGAGGTTGGAAAGATTCACTTTGAAGACCTTCCCAAAGTTCTTTCTCAAGGCGCAAGGGAGTGTATATACTGAGACTCGCACCCCCCATTTTGTGCCAGGGAGGATCTGCCAGGTCCTCCCGTGCGTGCCGTCCATCTTCCCGTGCCTCCGGTGCTCCTGCTGTGTGCTGAGCTCCACAGCCCCGAATAGCTGACATTTTACAGAGGAACAGGTATATTTAAAATACAGTGTCACGTGGCTTATATTTGAGGATGCTTCTGGAAGGGGGTTATGAAGTAGCTCTCTCGGGACTGTTTTAAGGGGAGGACAGATGGACGCCCATGTGGCCGGACACAGTCGCTGCTCTTCCTGAAGGTGAGGTAGGAACATGAGCCTTCCCAGGCTCAGCCTCTCTCGAGTCTCTGATTCTGCTCACACACATGTCTGGGCAAGGAACTGGTCCACAGCTATTGCCATGAATGTGGATAAGATTGTTTCATTTAAAAGGGGGAACAAAAGGTATATGTTATTTATTTATGTGTTTGTTTGCTTGCTTGTTTGCTTATCTATTTACTTAGTGGCTCTGAATCAGAAAAGGGAAAAAACAATTATCTGCATGCAAACAACTGAGAAGTGCAGAAACTGCAGGCCCTGTGCCCTTCAAGGAGTCAGTTATGTGCATCCTTGAGAGACCAGCTGCGCTAAAGCCACACAAATTTGTAGGAATAAGCAACACCAAATTGTCCCAAAGTGTGCTAGAGTATGAAAAGCGCTGAGGAGCCCATCACAGAGAACTAGGGCCCCATTAGGCACGGAATGGCTCTGGGGGGAGGTACTCAGGCAATGTAATTAGCACTTGGCTGGGAGGCTGGGGCCTCCTTGTAGAGATGTTGGTTGGCACAAGTGGAGTTTTGAAGGGGGATGAGAATTGGGATGTTTAAGAACAACAGGAACACAGTCGTACATATGGAAGAGCTCCCGGAGCACCGTGGTAAATGTGTTCCCTCTGTCCTGAGTGCCAGCTTTCTCTCTCTCTTGCTCATACTCGCACAGCCCGCCACCCCCACCCCATGCCCCCGAGTGTTCCAAGCCTCCTTCCCTCCTCCCAGCCGGTGACTCCCAGAGAATTCTCCATATTCACCTATTTCATAGCCGTAGCCTGTGGACCAAATTCAGTCAAGTAGCTAAGCATGGTTTACATGTTTAAAGGTTTTTTTTTTTTTTTTTAAAGAAAAACATGCAACAGAGACCCTATGTCACCTGCAAAAGCTGAAATGTTTGCAAAATATCTGGTCTTTTACACAGAAATGTTCCTGACCTCAATCTATTAAATTTCCCATCGCTATAGATTTTATAACTGTTGACTCTCACTTCTCTTGGAACTGGAGCTCTTTGTTATAGAGATTTTATTTTGATCATCGCTGTATTCCCAGCACTTTGTACATTGTCGGACACATGAGGGCAGAGTCATAAATGTTTATTGAATGAAAGAATAAATGATCTTCATACACCTCTTAAAGACAGGGACTTTTTTCACTCTTCATCATTGTATACCATACACCTAGCACAGTACCCAACATACAGTAGGTGCTTAATTGATGTTTGTGGAATGAGTCTTTCAATCACCGAATCCATAACTCAATCAACTATTGGCAACCTAATCAACTATTGAGTGCCTATCATGTGCTCCAGTGAAGAAAATAGATAAAAATCCTTCCTGTATGGTGCTTGCAGTCAAGTGAGAATGGACGAATAATGAATAATAAACATAATAAATGAGTAAATACATATGATAAGTTAGAATAGGATCAATGCTATGGGGGAAAAAATAGAGTCGAGAGGGATCAGAGAATGAGGAGTGGAGGTAATGAGCTACAAGGGTAAGCGGGATGGTCTGTGTAAACTGTATTGAGAAGTGCCATCTGGGAGGTTGCCATAGAGATGTCTAGGGGAAGGATGTTCCAGGCAGTAGGTAACAGCCAGTACCATGGCTTTGAAGTGGGAGAAATATATGAGCGCTCTAGAAAATGGGAGAGAAGCACAAGCACCCAGGAAGTGAGAGGGCATGAGAAGTCAGGGAGGTGAGAAGGGATGGGGCCACTGCACATCGGGTCCTCTTTGCCTGGGCTTTGTATGGACTTTGGCCGTTACTCTCAATGAATTCCAAAGCACAACATAAATTCTCCCATTTAGTCACCCGACACTAGCTCAGTGAATTGCCTCTTAATATTATCTCCCTCTTACCTGGAGAAACTAATGCCCAAGACCATGCAGACAGTAAACGATTGAGGTTGGGCTTAGCTCAGGTCTTCTGATTCCTAACATCGCTTAACCAAGCCAAGCTTTACCTACCCATAAAACCCAGAGTAGTGACTGCTCACCTTACTCTGGGCCCTAGCCCAGGGGGGGATCTTCAGAGATCTGTAGATCGTGGGGAAGACCCTAACTTCCTAGAAAGTCAGTTCCCTGCAGTCACAGAGTAGACTGTACTTTTTAATATGTCCCCACACATGTGATAGGCACCTGACAGATATTACTGAATGAAAAGATTTAATGACCAAATGAAGATAACTTAAAAGATTGCAACTTTCAGAGTGCCTAAATTATGCCCAGTCTATCATGAATTCAATTCTATCATCATAATGGCAAACCTAATAAAATTAATGTCAATATCAACAGAAGTTCTAGATATTTTATGTTAAGTTATTTGCAAATATAGAGTAAGTGAATTCTTCAAGGTCCTTAGGGGGAGGAATGGAACAATGGATAGCCAACGTGCTAGAAAAAAAATCATGTAGATTCCTCATTTCAGGCCCTGGAATTACTCCCAGGATCAGACAAGGGGATTTATCTTTGCCAATGCTAGAAGCCAAAGTTCTGGATCCCAGGAGCCAATCCCACTCAGAGTTAGCAAACTGGCCTTCGAGAAGCAAAGCAAACAGAAGTCCGAAAGGCAGATGGTGGTAGGGCCTATTATGACGATGCCAGCAAGCAGATGAAGAGTGTGATCTAAGGATAGGGAGTCTTCCCTTTGGACATTTTTATAATTACTTCTGGGAAGGGACAACCCAATCAGGTCAGCAGCTTCCTGGATTGTTAGTTTTAGATGGACACCGTGGGACAGCCAAGGAGAGAAGACATTGCAGTTAAAGACAACTTGCTGAGGTCAACTCATTATCCTGTGGACTCCCATCCTAACCCGCATCAGGACCTGGTCCTAACCTAACCTGGTCCTGCCAGGATGGTATTATGATAGCCACCATTCTCCTCCACTGGACTGTGATGTCCTCCATGGTGTTCTGTCTAAAGCAGGGAAGAAGGTATTATATTACAAAAACATTAATGTGAAAGATAGGCATTACTTGGGACTTGATCAAGGTTCAGCGTAGAACCTAATGGTCACCATGGAGACTATCCGTGTTGGGCTTCACAAGTGTCAAATGTGGTCTTCCTTTATTTAGTAACCAATGACATTGCAGTTAAGGGTGGGTATTGGATCCAACACTTCTACAAACGAGCTGTACTTGGCGTCACCCATTTCCAATAAAATCAGCTGGAAAAGAAAGGTGTGAAGTAAGAGTGACCCATTCACTACTACTCTGACCACTGTCAAGAGGTCACTAAAATTTGCAGGCATTCCACCAAAGATCACATCTCCTACTTCAAGGGATAGACCTGCTATTGGAAAGAACGAGTCTGCTCAAAGCCTCCATCTGAAGTGTTAAAATGGGAGGTTCCATGGAGGTCACCTCTTCCAACCCACTTACTGTACCATAGAAAAATCAGATGCCAGAGAGGATAAGAGCCCTGCCCAAAGTCACTGAGAGTCAGTAGCAGAATTAGGACCAGAACCTAAGTTTCTGGTGCCCTAGTTTGAGATTTAAAGTTTTTCAGATAAATATGTAAATTATATACAATCCCAAGATTCAGCAGGCCCTTTGAGACCGTCTGGTTTAGTTGCCCCGTAGAGCAGGTGTAGTCTGATAATCAGATTCCCTAGCTTAGTGAGCAGAAACCATCACAATGCAGCCGGCCTCAAAAAGGCAAAGACATGGGCAGATTACTTTACAAACATGAGCACTCGTCAGCATCCCTTCGGAGATGGATCTAGAAGTCACCAAATCACCCCCAACAAAAATACCACCCGTGTGAGAACTGTAATAGTGCCTGATTGCAAGAAATGTAGAAATGAAAGACTGGAAGACTAAAATAGAAAGTAAAATTCCTGAGAGATCCTTTGGTTGGTCTTAATATGAAAAGGCAATCATGAGGACTTGAGAAGAGAAGCCAGGCTTTTCTACAGTTTGAATCCCCCCCTTCCACCCACGTTCCCCAATAACCATCTAGAAGAGCTCAGTAATATTAAATATAAGTAATCTAGATAATAATATTGCAAAATTAAATCATAAGATGTCTAGCCGCTCCATGGATGTGCTGCTATCCAATTCAAAATAAAACCGTTTAAAACTCTCAGATTCATTTGTTCTGACATATCGATAAACTTTTGCTGAAACAAAGCTAATCATCTCAATAGTGCCGACTTAATTGCTCGCCAGTTGATGGATAATAAACAGACCTGAGGATTAAAATATGAACTAATTACTGTACTCAATTCCATTTACTTGATTTCATGTTCCATTAATTTTTTGCATCATTTCTGGTGGAAGCCTTAGATTTATGGTCGCCCCAAATGAATTATACCAGTTAGTTGCCTGTGGCATGCTCGTGTTCAGAATTGGTTGGAAAGGGCAGAATTCTGGGCAGTAAATATTTAGCCGAAGCAGCCTAGGATATAGTGAGTGAAGGTAATTATCCGTTCCCAAATACCAGCCAGAGTTGGCCTCTATAAATCTATCCCCATCTCAGTGGTAAAAGGGCAACACTAGGATTGCTCTCATGATTATTCATTGGATCAGCTTGTTAGAGGCCGTTTCCAAGAGCAGTAGTTGCTTGGCCCAGAAGAGGGCTGCAGGGAGGCAGAGGCAAGCACACAGTGCGGAAGGGACAGTGGCCTGGGAGTCAGATACTTGCGACGCCGGACGGAAGCTAACGTTTTTGCTTTAAAGATCTGCCTCCGACACCCCTTTCTGTCACCTACTAGCTGTGTGATCTCAGCAAGGGGGAAACGAGGCAAATCACTTAGCCTTTCCTAACCTTTTCAAACTCTGGTCTGGGTTTAATAATGTCAGTCCTATAGACGCGATCGGTTGATTGTGTATTGAGAAAAAGCATTCCTGTGATAGGGCTTCTTAAGCTATAAAGTGCTGTGCTAGTCATCATGCCCAAAGTTTTGCAGAGCAGACGTATAAAGATAATCACAACGTGCCAAGGTGGTTGCTGCTTTCCCAGGCTTTCATTTATTGAGCGTGTCCTATGACCCAGTTCCGTGCACCCAGAGCTCACAACGAACCTGGGAGCTACACACGGAAGCACCATTTTTACAAAAAGGTAAAGAAAGTCAGAGAGAGATTAAAGAACCTGCTTTCAGTCACATGGTCCACTTGGGGAAGAGCGAGGATTTGAACCCAGGTCTCTGACTTCAGCTGTACAAAGTCAAGGCACCTAACTGGTTCTGCTTCGAAGTAGCTGCTTGATCACAGGTTAAGTTCATTCTCTCTCATCACAAGTGCCCTGTGTGTCACCTGAGAGGATATTTTAGCCCCTCCCAATTCTGCACCAGCCTTAGGAGTAACCTGCCCTTTTTCTGGCTATAAAGGGAGACGGGAGCCTGTCTCTCCGAGTGGCATGCATTGCAATGGGAAATATGACACAGCATCATTCCATGCACCTGCCAAGAACTGTAGGTCCAGTCACCTGCCCCTCTCAGAGGGACAGTAACTGGGACCTTACATGCAGATGCACAGTGATGTTTTTTCTCACGCACGTCTTTGAAATACAATAAGCAGGTATTGCTTATCTGCAAATGTGTTTGTACAAACACATCTGTTTCCCTCTGCAAAGCGTGGGAAACCATAGTCCTTAGTCTCAGAGGTGGCTTGGGCAAATACATTTTCTTGCAGTGGACCTGTTTGCTGAGCTAGAGATTTCTGGATTGAGTCTTAAAAATGGACCCTGCAGGAGCTCTTTGGCAAAGTGAGCTTAGCCAGGAGGTTTTAAATCGCACTCCTGGCCAGGAAAAGGGGGAAGGCCCAGCGATCACCAGATGCCTGCCTCAGGACTCAGCCCCCTGCTCCAGGTTTTTCAAAGTAAATAGCTGTGTCTGCTTCAGGAAGGACCTTTGTGGTGGACCCAAACGGCCACCCAGAACAACTCTTGTTTCTGTGGCGTCCTCACTGGGGATCACCCATTTCCCATTCACCTGCCCATCTGGGGCTGATGTGTTTCCCTGCTCCCCGGTGACAAGCTGGGACCTACTTACATGAGCAGCGGTTAATCACAGACGTTAAAGTTGCCAGAGTCATTCATTCCTATGTTTGAATCTGGCTTCGTCACACACACCTGTGACCTGACAAGTTACTCAACCTACTTGTCCCTCAGTTTCCTTATTGATGAGACTAACAGCGATGCCCATCTGTGAGACTCCCCACCCCAGCTTTATTGAGGTAGAGTTTACCGACAATGAAAGTCAGCAACTTTAACTGTACCAGTCGATATATCTTCATAAGTATATGGTCATGTAACCCCCGCTACAACTATGATCTCGAACCCTTTCATCACCACGAAAGTTGCCCTCATGCCCCTCAGCGGTCAGTCCCCTGACCCCTGGCAACCACTGATGTGCTCTAACTGTGGTTTTGCTTTTTTCAAATTCCAGTGGACTCATACAGTATGTAGTCTTTTTATTTTTTAAATAATCGTACATTTGAATTAACTGTTTTCCTTTGGCATACAGTTCTCTGAACCTTAGCACGTACAGATTTGCATAACCATCATCATAATCAGTATACAGAACCATTCTACCCTGTAGGGTTGTTTTCGGGATTAAGAGGATCGGTGTATGTAGAGTGTCTGGCATGCAGTGAGCGCTCAGAAATAGTAGCATTTATTGGCAACAGTATGCTTCTTTGAGCTCCATCCGTCAGGGTCAGCATTTCTACCCTCTGTCCCCATCTAAGCATCCAGAGTGGCATCCGTGTGGCAGGTGAAATTCCTACATTTCACCTTTTCTGATGACTGATTTCTTACCGGTGTCAGGACTCTCTAGAAGAGGGCTGCACATGTGCCCCCCACTGGCCAAGGTGTCTGTCCTCAGAACTGCACCTCTTTCTAGTCATCACAGGGACCCCACGCAGATGAGTCAAGCCCCTGCTAACACCGGCTTGGCATTTGGCTTAGGGGAAATGAATCAGCCGGAGCGTGTGCAGGGAACCACAATCCCCATCCTGGCCTCTGGGAGCGCCCTTCCCCCTCCCCAGATAACAACTCCTTCGACTCCTTGGTTCTTGGAAAGGCCACCAGCAAGTAGAGCATTTTCCCATACTCTGTGTCTGAGGCAGGACCTGGAGCTATCTAGGTAGGATGATCACGTGCTCCCAGGGCGGTCTGGATTGAGGCCAGTTGGTCCTGGTGTCGTTGAAATAGCACCTCCTTTTCTCTCAAAAATGCCCCACTTTGTACAATGAATCACAGGGTCACCCTGTGTCTAGAAGACCTTGGGCAAGCTGCTTAACCTCTCGGGATGTCCTTCCCCTCATCCAGAAAACGAGAGGACTGGAGTAGCTCAGTCAGGGCCCTTCCAGCAGCAAGGGGCCCCGAGAAGTAAAATCTTCCTGTGTAATTTTATCATCACGTATAAACATGGACTGAGGGGTTTGTCGCGCTGTTTGTTGTGCTGTCTGAGGAAACATGGGTCTGCCATAAAATCCTTAGGCCGCATTGGAGAGCTTGCCCCAAAGATTAAGTCTGTAAGTGGCCGCCTTCCTATCTCCTTTCAGGTAAAAGCTGGGGAAATTAAGACATTTGATGTGACACCAAGAATTAAAGCTGAGCTTCTTCTGCTGACTTGGCTGTGTCACCTTTACTTGTTATAGTGCCTGATGTCCCTCAGCGATCAATTCCCCCTGAACCTCCTCCCTGTGTCCCTGTTACCCTGGCCACGGCTAGCAGCGTTAGCGCACACGCACGCACACGCACAGACACGCACACACGCGCATGTTCTACGAAGCTCGGGTCCTCCAGCTCCCTCCCAGGTAAAATGCTCCTGTGGATAGTAGGGTATTTTACTAGGAACTACAGGTTCCCCTCAACCATTTTGCTTTGTGTATTTTAATTACAATTTAAGTGATTTCTCTACATGGAGCACCCCTAGGAAGAAGCCCCAGGAATGAACATCGTCATCCACTTAGGCTTTGTTTCAGTTCTGGTCTTTAGAGCCAGAACAGCAAGAAGATTCTGTCACCTAAACCCCTCTGTAAATCCCTGTGGGTGTCAGCCTTTAGCCCTCTTTGCCATCAAACAAAAGGGAGAGGGTTTCTGCTCCAAAAGGCAGTTGCTTTTTAAAACCTCGGGGGCATCCAAACACTCAGTCCCACCAAGCTCTGGTGCTGCTTCTGGAGTATTCATTTAGCTTGATTTACATTATTTTAATTTTCTTAGGGGTATCTTTACTAGCTGGAGGGTGATTTTTTTCCCCTCTTAATTAAAGAATGAGTTGATGCCAAAGCACACGGAACAAAACAAGCCCCTTCATACCCTGTCTCCTTGTCACTTTCTCCTGCCGTTCTCGTTTTTTTTTTGGATACTTTTCAGCTTTCGCCCTACCTGCCCTATCAAACTGGAAGTGGGATGGAATGACAGGGCATGAGGCCTGTGTCTCAATGGGACCAACCAACCCTTGGTTTCAATTCTTTTAATTTCCCGGAGCAGGTGATGGTTTGGGGGAGGGTCAGGTCGTGTTCTCTCTCTCTCTTAGAAAAGCTGTATCTCAGCTAGTGCAGCTCAACAAAAATCCACGCAGCTGCGCTGAGAAGGCCTCAAGCCTAAGGCTGCACAGTGCACAAACCCATCCACTGTCCTCACAGAGTTTAGGTCCTCAAGGGAATCTCAGGTGTTGTGCTTTGGGATGCAAATCACAGGAACTCCCTTAAGCTAAGTGAAGCAACCAAGGCAATCCATGGGAAGCCTCTGGGATATGTTATAGGATTCAAGGTCACCTGAGCCAGTGAAGGGACTGAAACAAGATCATGACCCCGGGAACTACTCCAGCCCCACTTCTGACCTCCACATGGCTGCTTTATTCTCTTTCTCTCCATCAGCTGTCCTTTTCTTCTGATTCTCTGTGCCCGTGCACAGGATAAATGATCCCCTCTTGGATCAAGACCGCCCTGGCCTAACTGGCTGGCTGGCTCTTCATCCCAATTCCAAATTCTCCAGAGAAGAGATTTGATTTTTTTCCAACCTAGATCTGATGTCCTCTCTGACCCAACCAGCTATGTATTGGGGGGGGGTTAATGTAGATAAACAGGTCTGGGGGGGTCTGCCCCAATGGGAGGGAGAGCAATCATGTGGAGGAAGCAGTCACTGTAAGCCATGTGGATGCCCCCCAAAATGTTGACTGTGGTGGAGAATGTAGTTTTTTCCTGCTTAGCCCAACAAAATCCACACGACATATTGGACACAAATCTCGGGGTTGGAGAAGGCTTTCAGACACGAGCAGGATCTTGAAAGAGGGGTATGAATGTGGCTGAAATAGGATGAGAGCATCCCAGACAAATAGGAATAGCACCCGTTAATAGAAAGAATAAATGTAGTCAATCCCTAGTATGCTCTCAAAGAATTTAGCATCTAGTAATTTTCACAACAATCTTACTTATCGTGAGGACGTCAGTGGCACGTCACAGCCATGTTACTCTTCTTCCTGGCTGCTGACAATGCTCTCCCTCTCTTCCCTCACTGCCAGTACATAAATCATGGGGTGGGCTCAAAAAGTTTCCCAGGGGTTGGCATCAAGCAAACTCACATTCAAATGCCAGCTCTGTTACTTTCTGTGTGCCCTTCAAAAATATTTAGGCTCCTCCAAGATGAGAAAAATTGTAGTAACAATATCAACCTCAGAGGGTTTGTTGTTTGGATAAAACAAGGCAATGTGAGATAAAGAGCCTTAGCACTGTGTCCGGCACATCGGGGATATCAAGAATGTTTATTTCCAGCCCCTTCCCTCTCTATCTGTTGTCTTCTCCAGGTGTGGGCTGATGAGATGTCTCTAGTAAAAATGGAGTTGGGAAGGATGTGGTCTAACATTGGCACAGAATAGTTAAAATAAGGGCTCTTCCCTACCCACCCAAAGAGGGAACATTTCTAAAATAATCAGTGGACCTTTACACGTGTTCTCACCTCTTGCCTGTCAGTTTCCGGAACTCAGAGCAAGAAGAGGAAGAATTGTTTATATTGTTCACAATTGCTCATTGGCTTGGAACCACTTTCACTTGCTTGGTATTAAGCCTGTCGAGTGAGGCATCCAGTGGGGCTGATCATTCAAGCTCCCTGTTGGCCATCTCGGTCAGGAACCATCTTATCTGGGCTCAGATGATTAGTTTATGACAACTGTATCGAATCTCTGTCCCTTCCATGGTGCTGAAACAACCCAAGGAATTACTCTGTCCCTTGTGTTGACTTAATTTCTTAAGAGCCCCAAGTACAGGACGCTTTCTAAAAGCTTTTGAAATATCGAAGTCCAGGATATCCCCACTGGGATAGTTTTCTCATTATTAGTGCTCTGGAAAATGCCAACAGGTGAGAAACACACGGCTTTTTTGGGCAGGGGCTGAGCTTGATCAACATTGCAGGTTATATTATTTAATTTGGGTGCTTGATTTAATTAAAAGAAAAGTTCATTTACAGTGGACCTTTAATATTGAAGGTGCATTTTTTTTTCCATACTGGCATATATTCAATTTCTTTTTCAACAGAAGAAAAAAAAGAATGTTTACTTGAGTTAAGAGCTAGGGATCAGGGTTAAATTTGCAAAACCAACTATTTCCCTAGCTATGTAGTATGATTTGTTTCACTGCAAATACATGTTAATCCCTTAACCTTGCTCGAGTCCCTGTTGATTTTGGGGCCAGATTTACAAAACATCTCCACCAGGAATTAATGGCCAATGAGTTCAGAAAAAGAATCCAACAAGGAAGAAAACATTCTTGCATCATAAGGTTTGACAAAGTCTGATTGGTACATTTCATAACTTCCTCATCGAGGAAACAGAGAAACGACTAATTCAAAATAATGAAAAACCCAAAAACTGTGTCGTGAATTATATTTATTCCTCATAGACATGTATTGGAGTTTTTACTGTGCGAAAAATTTTCCCAGCCTCTGGGTTCAAATATGAATAATGAACAATCGATGTCCTCGAGTAGTTTCTGTTCTAGTAAGGAGACATTTAGTGTTTCTCGCCGAGTTCTGTGCTAAGAGACGACACCGCTCATGGTGGGAATACACAGAGCCGTGGGCGTGGGCTGATGGGCACTTCTGGATTGCTTGGACTCAACGCTTGCTCTACTGCTGGTCCTAGCCCTCAGCAAGTCTTTTCCCAGATCTCTGCCTCAGCTTCGTCATCTGTAAAATGGGAATGATAATGGCACCAACTTACACCTTACTGATTCATCTTCTGTCCTGATTTGTTGGCCATTTCAGAGAGCTGTCTATTCGAGACTTACTTCCCTTTCTCTGACCACACGCATTGGCCTACACTTTATGTTTTCTGAAAATTAATGGAACGTCAATATCCCCATCATCAGAGAAAACCAGGATTTGTGAGATTTACCAGAAATGGTATGATACGGAATAGCATATGTCAGCTGCTGTTCTTAGTCTGTGTTCCCCGTCTTTCTGGGCACCCTTTCTCTGCCACTGCTGCGTGGCTGCTAACAGGTCAGCTTGTCTACGCCACTGGAATGCCTTGGACAGGGCTGCGGGGGTCAGGTATTGGCTGGGTGAACAAGGGATACACCAAAGAGATGGCCGTCAAGGAAACTGAAGAAATCCTGGATTTTATTTCTTTCAGGAATACTGGAAACTTCCATACAAAATAGCAGTTTCTCCCCTCAAAATAGCTTACTCATGCATAGGCTTGTGGGGAACACGATGCAAATGGCTCTTCAGTCACCAGCAAAGGAAGAGGGAGCAACAGAATTTGCTACTGCCTGAACCATAGGCAATGACTAAAGGAGGGAGAGAGGGGGTTCATTGCTGGCAAACTTGGCAGTGGCAACTGTCAGGGGAAAAAAAATACATCAAGGAGGTGGAAGTTAAAGAGTTATGCAGGCCTAGTGGCTTATGACGCAGGCCTCGTTAGCTAAAGAAAGTGCCCACAGCCTGATTAGACACAAGGGAACTTGCTTCTCTGCCAAGTCCTTGAGTTCCGAGTGATGGGATTACCTGGTCGTTCCCCGGCTCTAGGGCGTGGGGAGGTGTACGTTGCAAGGTTAAGGTGATGCAGAAAAACGGACCAGGTTAAGCCGCTCCGAACTATCAGCAATGAGTACGTACTGCTTTTTTAATAGAAGCTCAAGGTGGGCATCACTGAAAAGATGACCCTGGAGCACAGCCTGAAAGGTGAGGGGGCCGACCATGACTGTAGGGGGCGGGAGAGTTTCCTCAGAGGGAGCAGCCAGTGCCAAGGCCTAAGTACAGACTGTGTCTGGTGTGTTCGAGGGACAGGGTGGCAATCAGTGAGGTGGAGCAGAGGGCTGTGAGGTCAGAGAGCGGAATGGGGGAAGGCGCATCGTGCAGATTTGGGGGCCAAGGTGAGGACTTCGGCTTTCCCTCTGGGGGAGAAGGGAGTCACTGGAACAGAGTGACATGGTCTGGTGACACCGGGCTTGTTCGTGCATTAGAAGTTATTTCCTTTCCCGAGAACATTCTCGCTCCTGCCCTTTTCATGTCTGACTCCTTGTCACTCAGATCTCAGCCACAGCTGTCCCTAACTACATGGTCACTCACAGTCACATCACCCTGTTTTAATTCTTGGCTCAGCATTTATCACTTACTGATAATCTCCCCCATGTATCTACTTATTTGGATATCTTCTAACTCCCTTCATTAGAAAGCAAGCTCTGCTAATTCCTCCCCTCCAGAGCATGGGCAGGACTTACTGACCTGCTTTCCAAAGAAAGAGATGGAAAGGGGGGAAATGCTAGCTTTCTAGATGAGGCACCTGAACCGAGTGGTGAAGGTTAATATCACTGGGGATGCCATGTGGATATCAGCTGTTTCTGGAAGTGACGAGAAGGATACTCTACCTTTGCAATGGCATCCAAAACTCCATTATCGTGGTATAATCATGAGATTCAGCAGAAATTGTATCCTCTGTCCTAGCAGGGGAGCAGAATAGATACAGGATATGCTCTCAAACAGACCCAACTGAGGGACTTTCTACGAAATAACTGATAAGCATCCTTCAAAAACACTCAGATCATGAAAAATAAGGAAAGACGGAAGAATTATCAGAGACTGGAGGGGAGTGAGGAGAAGGGACAACTGTCTAAGGTTGTTCCCGGGACAGAGAAAAGGTCAGTGGCAGAAAAACTGGGGAAAGCTGAATGCAGTCTCCAGTTTAGTTAACAATGTTGTGCCAATGTTAATTTCTTCATTTTGATACAAGTCCCACTGTCATGGAACACTAAGGGAAGGTGGATGAAAAATATACAAATTCCCTGGACTGTTTTTACAGCTCTTATGTAAATATAAAATAAAAGGGTTTGGGGGGAAAGCAAGGTCTGCAGTATCAGGGACACTGTTGGTCTTCTTTTTCACTGCTGTGCCCCTAACGTTTAGGACAGTAATAGGAGCTCAATAAATATCTGATAAATCAATACAATGGACACTCAGCTCAGTAACGATAGCTTAAAAAATGCATGAAACAAAGTGCTTTGCAAGTCACTCTTTATGAACATAAGAGAATATTCTTATCTCATTCTGACTTTTTAAAATGGGGGAAAGACTGCCCACTTCCTGGGTCATGGCTGCAGAAAGTGACAGCTTAGCTCAGGACCCCTGGGAGCCGCTGAATGTGACCAAGCCATCACTGGGCATCCCTGACCTGCAACCAACTCTGTTCATAAAGATCTTCCAACTCAAAGGCTCTGAGACAAGAGAAACTTCAGTTAAAAGTTAAAAAAAAAAAAAATCATCATCTTGGTGATATCTTATTAATCTGGGTGGATTAAGAATGTGTGGGATTCCCCTCTTACTCCACAGAGTATCATTCTGAAAATGCTTGCCAAAGACAAGAGAAGACCTTTCTTTCTGCAGAACTGAAAATGAAAGCAGGAGATTACGTCCCCTCTTCTCCTCCTGCCACCCCTAAATGCCAGCTGCTCTGTGAAAAGGGTCATAAGAAGGCTCTGGTGGAAGTTAGTGCATTGATAGAGTCTCAGCTTCTAGAAATGCTCCTCCCCACATGTAGTGTGGGTGCATCAGGAACTTAGCAAGTGGCCAAAGAGTAAGGCTGCAACGAAAGCCCATCACACACTGTGGTGTGCACCCATCCATCCATCTGTCCATCCATCCACTGCCTGCCCCTCTACTCAACAAATAAGAAAGCAGCTGTTGCAATAGACAGACCACTTTGTGAGAATCAACAGCCCTGGGTTCTGATCCCACCAAATGGTTTCATAAAATGTGGGCAATCCATTTTATCTTTTGGGGCATCTCCTCTGTCCCAGGGGGCAGATCTCCAGAAAATCTCTAAGTCCTTCTCTAGGTCATTTAAGGTGCATATTAAATATTTCTAAGAGCTCCAGAGAGTGCTCAGGAAAGACGACAGACATGCATTGGAAAGCTATGTAGCAACACAAGATACGAGATGGTTAAGTGTAAACAAATAATTCCATAGAATTATTTTAAAAGAAAGCCAGGGTATCTCCTGGGGGTAGTTCAAGGTCAGGTCAGCCTCTTACATAAGTGGGACTTGTGCTGGACCTTAAGGATGCATCATATTCCCAAAAACAGAGAACAGAAGAGTAGATTTCCCATCACTCCTTCAAAAACTACATGTTCATTGACATCTCCAGCTTTCAGAGGGGCAGTTCCTCTGGCCAGGGCACCCAACCCTCCTGCCCTGTGTATCTGCCTACCAGATACCACTTCTCCTTCAAGACCCTGTTCGGAAGTGCACCTGATTTCTGAAGACTTCTCTGTGCCTCAGCCACACCGCATCACTATTTCCAGCCCAGACAGGGAGTGCACTGGGGCTCCCACAGAATGTGTAAGCGTGTCCCTCTTGCACATCACATTCTTTTACAGTGAAGAGAGTCTTTCCATCTCCAAGATGGTTCAAGGTCCCTGTCTTTATCTCTCTCTCCAGCAAAGGATGCGATGCCCAGAAGAAGCATTCTATAATGAATGAATGAATGAATACATAAATGAATACATATATATATGAACAAAAACTGGCCATCAGCATCTGCCTTCTACTCAAACCCAAGGGACATATATGCAGGAGGAATACAGAAAAAAAAAGAAATCACAAGAGAAAAAGAATCCTGTCAATGAGCAAACATACCCTCTTTGATGCTAGGGAAGGAGAGAAAAACCAATAATCATCCTTCCCCTATCAGCCAGCAAGCGGCTCCGGGGTACCTCCCATGCACCTGCTCCCACTTGCTACTGACATAGCAGGAGGACTGCACTACAGGCCTTGACATTGAGCTGGTTACTGGGAAAGCACGCCTCCCTCTTATTGGTATGCTAGGCAGCAGTGCACCCTTCCCTCCCTGGAAAGCATGGCTCATGCTGATGAAACCTTGACATTTAGTGAAACTAGAAAGAGGAGAAGATGTGCATTCTATTAAAGTTCAAGCTAGAGCAATGGGAAACCCAAGAAACTCAGCTGATTTACTGGTCCTTTCTTAGGTGGGTTATTCAGAAGCTTTTTCAAAGGGGTTCTGGAAGGTTCATGAATATTTGTCCTGTCCAGGTGGGAATCAAGGGGAGCACTCTGGCCAGCCACACTAACATACGTTTGGTCCCACGGGATGCCACCAAGATCTCCCCAACTCCCCATCCTGGGGCAGGGCCTTTGGAGTCCAGCAAATCAAGTTCCAATCCTGCCACTCACTAACTGTGTGGCCTTGATGAGGCCACTTCATCTCTGTGATGAAGTCTCAGCCTGACCATTTGTAGACTGGGATGTCACTCCTCCCTTGCTGGCTTGACGGGAGGACCAGAGATGATGGCTATAAGGCTGTTCCCACCCATGCTGGCTCCCGGTAGACACTCAGTAGTGGAAACTGTCATCGTTATCACTACCTATTATTATGCCCTTCATCTTCAGCAAGGATTCACTGGATGACCACTGGGCTCCCACCACTGTGCTAGGCCTTGGGGAGGCACAGAGATATTTAAGAGAGGACTTTCACGCAGCAGATAGGATTTTCCCCAGGTCATCAGGGATAGGCCTACTTTGCTTTCGTTCCCAAACCAGGAAGGGAAATATTCTCTCTTACATTGCATTTTCAGTAGCTAACTCGTTCCTTGAGAGAGCAAGTCATCATAATAATATTCTGAGGAAACAAAATAAAAGGAAGGAAAAAGAGGCCCACAGTCCTCCACCCCCCAAATCAAACCGGTTTTGATTTACCCAGTTCAGGGCGAGTGAAATTTCATTAGGCAAAAACAGAGACAGCATTTTATTCAGAAAATGGGGCTTCTTTTTCCGCATCCAAAAGATGAGGTTCTTAGCCCCTCCTATACTTCTGTGGGCAGTGGCCAGTGTTTACTGAAAAAGCTCATTCCCAATGTTCGTGTTATTTAAAAGGACGTACCCCAACTAGACCCTCCTAAGCAGAAAGAGGAAAGAGAAAAGAGTTTCATTTAGTAGAAAATAAGTGGGCAGGCCCAGAGAGTCTCAACACATCTCCCGACCGGGGGATCGAGGGATGTCCTTTATTATGACAATATTCTTGCCTATCATATTGTATCAGTTACAGAATCACATTGGGGGGGAGTCCCTACTATCTCCAAGGACATTGATGGAAACTGCATTTCTGGATGCTCTTCCTTTCATTTAGAATGGCTGTTTACAAAATCTTTCACAGTTCCGAATTCTCACCATGGAGCCCCCTCAATATTCCAAACTTTCAGGCCCCCTCATAGTCCCGATGGCTCTTCGCCAGGCCCGGCTGTCTGCCGCCACTCTGCGCCAGGCCCACACAGCCCCACGACCCCCCTGGGAGCCGGGATTGAGGGCAGAGGATGGCCGGGCTGTAGGCTGCTCGCACAGGGGCCCAGGGCAATGCCGTGCGCCCCGTGGGCACGAGTAAATGCGGGCTGGCCGGCTGCAGCGTGCCCAGCTAATGAGCGCCAGGCTTTTTATCTGTGCTCAGAAATATGACGACAGATGCGGGAAGGGGGCAGACGGGGGGAAAAACAGCCTCACACCAAAGCCCAAACAGCATTGCGCTAGCCCGCTCATCAGACATAAAACATTCTGATTTCAGCAAAGATAAAAGGGTCAGCAAGCACCCCAGACGAATGGCAAGTAGGTTAGAAAAAGATTTCGGTCTGATTCTGCTTTTCTCACATCAAAGAGAAGATGAACTGAGTTTCAAAAACCTTCCTCATAGACTATATATATATATATATATATATATATATACACACACATACATACATACATACATATACACACATATATACTCAATGCATCCTGTTCTTGAAGCTCTTGGCATCCACTTCGTGGCTTGTCCTCCAATTTTATCCCGAGCTTCACCCTTTAGACTTGACATTTGGCACGAATTTGTCGGTAACCCTGATTTCCCTGTCATGTAGTTCAGGTTCTACCACCAATGACGTGCTCTCGGATAGCTTCAATAGATATATGCCCGGCTGGGACTCCTCCCCAGCATTCTCCTTCCGCCAGGCTGGCCGATAGGCTCCTCTCCCATTGGACCCCGTCCTAAAAGTGAGAGCCAGAGAACATCTTGAAAGTTGAGTTGCTGTTGTTCATTGAACTATATTTTTTTCAATCAACTTGCCACTCTGTCTCAACAGGAGGGGAACTAACTTCAGGAAGAGCCCATCTGTTAGATGGTGGTATTAAGGGGTTGGGATGGCGTTAAGCACTGGATTTGTTGTAAAAAAAAAAAAAAAAAAAAAAATCTGCATTTGAAACCTAACAGATACAACCAAGAGGAAAGTACCAAACTAAGAAATGAAGACAAATAGGTTTCAGTCCCAGCTCTACCAATGGCCATGTGGCCTCAGGCAAGTCACTTCCTGCTCCAGGCTTCATTTTCCAATCAGAGAATGACGGGATTGTGCCACGTGACCTCCAAGACACCCTCCAGCTTTAATAGGCTTTGATTCTTTTATTACAAGTCTTTCTGAGTTTCCATTTTCTCTATGGAAAATAGCGATAATTTGTCTAGTCCAGACTTCCTTCCAGGGCTATTATGAATGTCACGTAAGAGAATGTACGTAAGTCCGTGGCACACTAATTTTGGTAAGGGAGCCAGGAGACAGGAAACCCTGAAGGCATCCCAGAGCCTAAAGGTTAATAGAGTCACTGACACAAACTGTGACTATGAAGGATGTCCCTCTTACTCATTTCTTCAACTTCACTTTCAAACCATACAAAATAGACCTGGATTTAAAGGACACTCACATCTGTTCTACTGAAAAGATGCCTGTTAGGAGTAAAATGTCACACATTGCCATGGTTGGAATCGACCTTGATATTGGAGCAACAAGTGAGATCAGTAGCATCAGGCCAAATCAGTGAAGGAATTGGGGAAGGCATGAGCAAGAACAAAAATTCATAGGTTTTCTCTTGGGTCCTGGTCCCTCAGGGGGCATAACTAGCTCAGTCTTTGAAATAATGGTTTGAAGTTGTAATTGGTTATAATAATTATTATTAATATTAGAGCTATTACAACTACTACTACTATTATTATTATTACCACCTCAACAGTGAAAAACCAAGGGTTCAGAGTTTAGATGCCTATTATATTTCAGAGCTAAGAACCAACATCCAGCCTATCTGGTCTCAAAGCCCACCTCACTGCCTCCTTTAAGGGTGGAACAACAGGTTTATCCCCATCTGCTCATACTTAACCCCTTACATCATGAAGGAAAGACATCTGCTGATGGGTCTTAATGCCTCTCAGAGCCAGCTCTCCTCCCCTTTTAGAAACATGCAGGCGACATTTACTAAGACTGACCATGTCCCAATCCTGTATTAGGTACTGGGGCTACAGGGGCAAATGCAATACAGATCTTGCCTTCAAATCCCCAGTGACTCGACTTCCCAGCCTCCTTTTAGGCAATAGGCTAAGTTCAAGTGTCATCTAAGTTCAACAATGAGTGATGTAGTTTCGTGAAGACAAGCTGAAAAGAAACAGAGGGGAAGCCATCTGGGAGTTTAAATTTTCATGCCTTCATGCCTCAGTTTGCAGGCAATGTCATGCATCATTTATGTGGGGGGTTTGGTGGCATTTATTTTATTCAAAGCCCATTTATCCTGGACTTCCTCCGGTACCATATGAGATTTTGTGATTCATCAAATCCCTCTCCCCTATAATGTACTTTTGCACACATGCTGATGTGTGGTATGCTCAGATGAGATCTCAGAAGGGAAAGAGGGACTGGAGTAAGGTCAGAGGAAAAGGAGTGACCATTTTGGGAAATGCCCATGGCTTACAGTTTATAGACGCTGTGGTGTAAAAGGAGGTACAGGAAACTACCTCGAAGAAGTGGGTTTCCAAAGACAGCAGCAACCTAGTTCACCGATTACTCAAAGAATACTCTAATTCATATCTCCATGTCCCCACGGTCCTTGAGATCCCCTTACCTGCACAGCCAAAGCCCCAAAGGCCACAAATTTGATGAACAAATGCAGGTCCTACCATGAACCTGGTGACCCTTGGGGCTTTTGGTTGAATACAAACCAAATTTTTCAGTAGCAGGCCTTCAGATTGAAGGGTCTGTAAGGGAAAGGATTCAATGCAGCATTTACAGGGACCTACAATTCAGTGGGGGAGGCAAGCACATATTTGACTGATCCCCTTACCAGATAACATGGTGGGAAGCTCAGTTGAGAGTGGCAAATGAAGTCCCCAAGTTCATCCATTTAGTTAAGTGTTGAGGCGGTACTTGAGCCCCGCGGCTGACATCACCCGAGGGGCAGCATGCTACTTACTCCAGCCTGGGATCAATCCTGGAGGACTGAGGGGCGATAGGAGGGACAGGGACGGGAGCCCAGGAATGAACTAGCTTTCTTTTTTTCAATCTCCAAATAAATGTCACTTCTTGAGGCAAAAGAGGGAACGGTGAACATTTTAGAACATTCCTTTCTTTAAGGTAGTTTCTTACCCCTCATGCATTTCTTCTCCCCAGAATATACCAATTTGGTGACTTCCCCACCCCAACCAGATTCCAGTGAAAATGATCGAAGGGGCTGTAATGTGTCACTTAGCCTCGTTTGCTGGATCACATCTGGAGGGAGAACCCCCAAGTGAGGTGGCTCAGGGGCCTGTCCTCAGGAGGGGAGCAGGGGAAGAGAATAGTAGCCATTTTACATTGTTCCATGCTGTATTTATTGATTCAGGAAAACAAACACAAAGTCCTCCGTACAATTAGTTGGGAACTGCCCTCCCTCAAAAAAAATTGTTTTATACCCTCCGCCATTACTTTATTTTTTCCCCTATAATTCACTTAGAAGAATGTGCACTATGAGAACTATGATTATTGAGAAGCCAGAATCGTGAAATGGTGAGAATGGATGCTGAGAAGCTATGCTGTTTCACATTCTCTGGATATTAATCACCTATGTCAACAGGATCACATGCGTGGAAAGGGACCCATGAGTCCTAATTCTTCCCTGCCCCCTCGTAGGCCCCTAGCTGAAACTGTCCCACATAGATACTAGATGAAAATACACTGTCTGCAGATTTCTCCCTCTGTAGACCTCCCTCTTCACCTGAGCACTCTCTTGCTTACATCTAAATTGAGCTTCCCCCATCATCATTTCACAAGGGTCCGTATCACCCTTTCAATTGTATCTCCCATGTTTGAAACCACAAAGAGTCTCTAACTCAATCCCCTCAGCATGGCCTCATAAAGTGTCCTAAGAAGGCCCACCATTGCAAAATAACCATGGTGATAAGGATCCCAACCCAGCTCCCAGAGAGCTCCAAGGACAGAAGGGATTTACTTGTTCTAGTGAAAGTCACAATACTTGGTCATTTGTATGTATTATCTTATTTAATTCTCACACAACTTTGAAAAGATAGCATTATTGTCCCTATTTTATAGGTGGAGACAGTAAAAGGATATATAACCCAGGTTTGACCAGGGATACATGAATTGCAAATGGTGGAACTGGCGGTCAAAGACAGTTTTCTTTGATTGCAACAATCTGTACTCTTTCCACCAAAAGACTTGCCTCCTTAAGACAGGGATGGATGGTAACACATAGTATCCCACCTCACCTCTCAGACTTACACGAGGCCTGGAATAACATTTACTGAGGCCTAACTGACAATCGTCAGTGCTCACACCATCGCATGTACACACATATGCCATGAGAGCAAGAGACACAGAGAAAGAGAGACTGACATTGCTCTTCTTAGGAACACTATGGTCATCTATACTGGAGCTCACGATGTTCCTTGGTTATAAGCAGGAGAAAAGCCCCTCAAACTAATTCAAGGATTAAATTTAATTTTTTTTAATTTAATTTTTTAAGCGATCCCAGGTATCTCATAGACTCAAGGGCCACCAGAATATCAGGAACATCAGATCAGCACCAAGGATTACAGACTGACTCTAAGTACTGCCATCCAATAGTCAATCATCTTCCATCCATATTTCACTCCACTTATAATTCAAATTCCCAGGAGATTAAATCTGGCTTAAATTGTGCAGCCATGGACCCACCCTGGAGCAGGGTCCCAGGATTGGCATGTCCCCAATGGCCATATGGAATGAGGTAGAGGCATTCTCTAAAGGAAAGGAAGGATGCTATTATCAAGAGAATGGGGGATAGATAGATACTGGGCAGGAAAACAATGAATGCTCATTACCCAGACTCCATCTTTGCTCTAGTCTAGGTAAGTCAAGCGGTCAGAGAATCTTGCTTTTGGTTCTAGGCTTAAGTGATAGCTAGGAAGGCATATACAGAAAAAGATACAAAACTGAAGCTCATATTCTTTCAGATCCTACTCTTCTCATATGACTTACCATCACCAATGTCTTCAGGTGCCCTACCTTGTCCCCATCTTTGATGGGTTCAGTTTATGCAGGATTCTAATCATCCTCTTAGACCTGCCTATTAGACAGCTATTCCCTTATTATCATGATCAAGTCAAGAAATGTCCAGTCATCCGTCCTTCTGACTGTATGTGAAGTCCAGCCATTAGTCCAGTCCCTTAGTCAATGAGGAGAACAATGTCGAGACCATTCAATGAGTATGGAGAAAAGTCGTGTTGAATAGCAGCTCCCAATTCCTCAGGAACTCTAAAATAGGAAAAACTCTCAAAAAGTCACTCGGTTGGACAACTGAAGTCTTCGTGTTCCCAAATAATAAAAATATGATCTCTGATTTACTGTTTGGGTGAGTGTCTGTGATGATCCCAACTCTGGACCCATGAGCAGTTACCCAGCAGGGGCTGGGAAGAAGAGTCTGTGGAGGCCAAGATAGGTCACCAGACAGCTGGCACACCAGGGCACAGAGTGCCTGCATTACCATTACCTATGCTGACAAGCCCACTCACTTTCCCTTTGCTATCTTGATGGGTTTGTTTTGGCAACGCCAAGAGTAAGTCACACCACACAGTCTGAGAAGGAGTGGTAAGTGTTGTGCGCTTGCAAATGGCCAAGACATGGGAAACCCATGTTTTATTTACAACTTTCAACTTCTCTAGTTACGAAGAGTTCAGAGCCTGAGCTGCAAACAAGGCTGGGAAATAAAACAATGAGATGTTTGCTCTAGGTCTACCTCGCTTTATCTAGTAGCTTCGTTCCTGAAAGTGTGTTCAGTGGATCAATAACAATTCGTGGTGTCTATTGACTTACAGCATGGTTCCAGTGTTGCTTTATCTTTATACAGTAAATTTTTATTATTAAATAGTCTTCCAATGCTTTAGCTTTAAGTATCTCTATTCCTTCTCTCCAGCCTTTCAGCCAGAGGACAGCATTTTGTGAGAAAAAGCCAAATTACTAAATATTTCCATGTGCCAATTCTCTTAAGCCCCATGAGAGCCCTGTGAAGTTGTATTGTATTTTAAAGATTTGACAACGGAGGTCCAAAACCACATACCCGGTGACAAACGACATAGGGCTCCAACCTGTATATCCTTATAAGACTGAACCTCAAGTAGCGTATTATTATTTTATCTCCAACGGGTGTTTGTGAATGTCCAGAAAGGGCATGAAAATTCTTCCATCTCCGGTTAACACTATAAGCAATCTGCTCATCATTCATTTAATGCACCGACTCATTAATATGCTCAGAGGTGAACAAGATAGTATCTTGGTGGAGCTCACACTAGAGAATGGGCTTCGTCAGCAAAGGTAACTTTCAGCGCTGCCCTTACCTAAGATCACCCAGCGATTTCTATGAGATCAAAGTTCCTTGATCCAGTAGAGTAGACCCCCGGCTCAGATCCCATCTGGTAGCCACTGTGTGCGTACCCCAGTGGCTGTAATTTTGTCCTATCACATCTGCCAGCTGCCCCTTTTCCTGGAGAATTAACTCCCGCTATTGCCCACAAGACCGCACCCCACCATTCCCACCCATCTCCAACAGAAGCCCATAGTCAGTGACTGATGTATACAGGGCAAGGGCATAATGAGCTGACCTCCTTGACAGGTGGTACTAATTTTCCTGCGTAACCCACACTCCAGCACTTCCTTAAGTGCTCAGACTGAAGCAATCTCTATCTCAGTCAGCTTCCTTACTTAGATGTTTGCTTCTGCTCTGTCCTGTTCCCCTATCCCACCTTGTCTGAAGAACTCAGCCTCAATAAATCACTGGACTCCCCATCTCAGGCTCTGTCTAAGGGAATCCCACCAAAGACACCTAGTTTGACTTCATTTTGTAGCAGAAGATTTTACAAAATATAGGTCTTTGTAAAAACATTCATGCCATGTTCACACATTCTGATTGCACTCTCTCTTTTTTCTTTTTTTAATATTAATTTATTTGTTTAAGTAATCTCTTTTATTATTTTCTAAATTTTATTTTATTTTTTCAGTGTTCCAAGATTCATTGTTCATGCACCACACCCAGTGCTCCATGCAATATGTGCCCTCCTCAGTACCCACCACCAGGCTCGCCCAACCCCCCATCCCCCTCCCCCGCAAAACCCTCAGTTTGCTTCTCAGAGTCCACAATATCTCATGTTTCATGTCCCCTCTGATTTCCCCCAATTCACCCTTCCTTTCCTTCTCCCAATGCCCTCCATGTTTTTCCTTATGCTCCACACGTAAATGAAACCATATGATAATTGACTCTCTCTGCTTGATTATTTCATAATCTCTTCCAGTCCAGTCCATGTTGATACAAAAGTTGGGTATTCATCCTTTCTAATGGAGGCATAATATTCCATCGTATATGTGGACCATATCTTCTTTATCCATTCGTCTGTTGAAGGGCACCTTGGTTCTTTCCACAGTTTGGTGATTGTGGCCATTGCTGCTATGAATGTTGGGGCACATATGGCCTTCTTCTCAAGTAAACAAAATCAGCAAGATCTAGTTGCATTTGCGTGGCTTTATTTATATTGAAGGTAAGGGAACATTGGTCTCGTGTAATAGTCAGGACTTTTTAGAAACCACATGGTCATCACTAATTTCCCAAAAGTCTATGTTTTTTTGGTGTGTGTTTTTTTTTTTTTTTTTTTTTTTGAGAACATCTCACCCCCTGGTAAGAATCATGAGTTTCTACTTTGGAGTATTGGTGTGAACATAAATGTGCACTGCAATGAAAATTAATGCACTGCCTGATCATTTCCACAGAGCCTTTGGTGAGGTTGATGTTGAGCTTGTTGGATAATTATCTGTTTTTTAAAAAATCTAAGCATCCTTTTATACATTGCAATTTCTGTTTGCAAGTTTTGCTTCAAGTTTACTGAACCATTTAATTAACTTAAGTGTTTAAACTTCTAGAGGTGTTGATTGATTCTAATCAGTATTTTCTGCTACTCTAATTAAAGGCTTCCTCTCTTGGACTATTGTCAGTGAAGCAAATAAATAAATAAATAAATAAAGCAAAATGTTGTTTAGGCTTTGGCATAATCTAACGCAAATTTAGTTGGGCCCATAATTGCATGAACTTCAGGAGGACAGAATGGAGCCAATTTCTGTTTCCTTTGAAGTTGGAGAGGCAGCCCCGGGAAGGGAGACCATGCAGCAGGCATAGGGAGGAGACTCCTGCAACCTCTCACCATGACTTGGACTTCAAGCCAAGCCACTTTCAGGTTCGGCAGATTTCACTCATCACGGAAGCTCAGTGGGGGTATGTTTGCAGGGACACATGCCATCCAGAGAAAGCGCTTTTCTCTTTTAACAGCTCTTCTAATCTCAGAAAAACAAACAAACAAAAAATCACCCCAACCTCCCACCTCCCACAGTAACACCCCAAGCAAATGCAACCCTGACCCTAAGGATAAGAGCTACCCCACATTGCAGAGATCTTTCTGCTGGGGGTGAGGATGGGAGCCAGGCTTCGGAACCCCAGTTGTTCAGATGGCCTGGGGGTTATGTTTGAGTGCCCTTTGGAGTCCCACCAGAGGGGGAGAGAGGCATGTCGGGATAGCTCTGGGGAGCGTCTCCGACCTGCAGGCACTCGAGAAGGTGGCCTCCAAGACCACTCCCCAACTTCAGCTTTTGAAGACCGGGTTTCCTGTTGCTTTCAAAATGATTTTCTGGCAAGCTGCCGTGGTCTCTCCTGAGACAGTTCTGTTCTAGTTGACTTCTGTTCAGCGCAAAATAATGTATTATGGATATTGCATTTTTCTGCTAAGAAAATGTCGGCTGCTGAACTAGATCAAACCGCCCTCCAGTCCTTCAGTGCTGACTCATTTTAATTATTGAACTTCTCTCCCTGGAAACTGTGCTCTGTGCTGTTTGCCGAAAAACTGGCAGTTTTAACACAATTTGGAAACTTTTCATAGATTGATCACCCCAGGAAAACAGGCAACTGATCACCAGAGAAATTCTGCAGTTAAGATTAGTTTGCTGTTTGATGACACTGAAGAAGTGAAATGTGTCCTAGGGACACATTTCATTCCCTACCATCCATCCTGCCTCCCTGGCTGCCTTCAGAACAATGCCCTCCTCTGCATGTAGCCAGGAACCCCTTTTTCCACTGTACTTCCGGGGTCCACTTCTAAAGCCATGGCAAGCTTACCAATGGCTAATATAATCCCTGCCTCCTCCAAGTCTCCTAAGCTCTCTCTGCTTCAGCCATTCCCTTCCAGCCACACTAGCTTTCTGCTTTGGAAACATTCCTAGCTCTTCCCTACCTCAGAGCCTTTTGCACATGCTAGTCTATCTAGTAAGTTCTTCTTCCATCTCCAGATCAACTACACTGGAACCTCTAGAGATAGGGTCCACCATCTGTTATTTTCAAAAGCTTCATGGGAACCATCACCTTAGATCTTCATGTGACTGGGTCTTCCCCATTGTTCAGGTCTCAGCTTCAACAACTCTTCCCAGGGAGGCATTCCCTGCCTATCCCTTTGAAAGGAGCCTGAACATTAACCCCCAGACATTGGCATCACACACTGATTTTATCATCTTTATTATATTCATCACTATCAAAAGTTATCTTTTCCATTTTTTGTTTATTTGTTTATTGTCTTCCTATACCAGAATTCAAGTTCTAAGATAGCAGGAATCTTGTTCCTCTTGTTGACTTATATGTCATCAAAACAAATGCCTGATACAAAGTAGGTACTCAAAACATATTTGCTGTGTAAGTGAATAAATGAATGAATGGATAGATGAATGGATGAATGAGTAAATGAGTGAGTAAATGAGCTTCCTAGTCCAAGTTCCTATTTTTGATAGCATTCTTCCCCTGATAACTGCCTCAGTATACACTCAGGGAGAATATGTTTATTCTACAGACAACCAACATTTTCTGCTTTGAGGTCCTCTTAACATGAGGATGCAGAGAATTTTGATGAATGACAACTACAGATTTATATAACATCATCATGTCAATATTAAAAGTTCTGTGAAACTGTAGATTTGTAATGTCCTCTCCTACGTGTCCCATACATGGCCATTGCCAGCCAGCCAAAGTTTTAGTGTCCTGAACTCTCAAGCATAATGGAGGCATGAGAGTGTCTCCCATGAGAGTGTCACCCAGTTCCCTTGCCTTCCCATCTAAGCTTCCCAGAGGAGCATTTAGATAATATACTGGTCATTAGAAGAATCTGATTAGAATAACTACTCAAGACCACTTATGATCACCAAAGCAGCAAGGAGTGGTTATGTCTTGGGATTCTCTACTACTTTAAGCGCCATGTTCTGCTCATCCCTACTCCCAGATACTTCCTAGGTTGATGTCCTCCTTTAGACATTTACCTAACATCTTCCCTAGCAAGTGCCATTATCATGAATCTCCCCATGCTCATCCTTTGGCCACCATGCGTCCCAACATGAACAAACTCGATAAGTACTTCTGGGTGCCACCGCCAACACAGTTCACTCCTTCCCCAGAGCTGCCTCCAGTTTTCCTTTAAAGCGAAGCCACCGTTCTCTAAAATGGAAAGTAGAGCTCCAAATTTAGCCAGCCAGTCTTCCAAAAGGGATTCCATTGTTCTACTTAAGGATAGGAATATGAGAAACAAATGTTTCTCATACTTACCCACTTCCCTTCCCTACCCACTTATCATCATGCTTGGTGGCCAAGACAGTAAGCATCAGACTGCTTTTTCTTACTTGTCTTGGCAATTTATGCACACCAGAGAATGTGTTTCTGCTTCAGAGAACCAAGAGATATTTCTGGGAACCTGAGACAACGAATTCACCTTCAGAAAGCAAGTGGCTAAATATTTACACCATATCAGAGTCTGACTCATTCTCGGCCATTGTGCCAATGCGTTGCAATACTTGAGCTGGTGTGAGGGATGTCTGAGGTCCAGGATCAACTCTGCAGCCCAGAAAATGCAGAACTGGATAATAGTAGAGCCCTCCTGTAAAGAAGTAGCTTGGGGATCCTGACACAGCCACTATATAACCCAGAACTGTTTCTGAGTGTACACAGAACGCATCCACACTTCAAGAACTGGGCTGACCACTCATTCATTCATATATTCGTACAATGAATGAATAAATATAAATGAATATTTATTTGTTCATTGTATTCATTCATTCATTCATAGCGCCCAGTGTGTTGCTTCTATGAGGATCTGGGCACTGGGGCTGCAACAGGGAACAGAAAAGGAACAAAAGTTCCCTCCTAATGGAACTTAGAAGAACAAATGACAGACCAAGCTGTAAAATGTATATAGTACATCACATGGTTGACCAGTGCAATGGTGAAAGTAACGCAGATGGATTATAAGGAGAAGGGTCCCGTGCAGAGACTGCAGTGTTAACTAAGGCGGTCGGGGAGGACCTGGCCAAGCAGGTGACATATGAACAAAGATATGAAGGACATGGGGAGGCCGGCATGCAGGCTGGCAGGTGGCGAGGTCTCCAGCCCTTGGGCAGGGACGTGTGCTGTGTGCGGCGAGGAGGCCGCTATAGCTGGGACCCGTGTTAGGGGAGAGTGAGTAGGATTGGAAAGGTTGGCTGGGGCTGATCAGGAGGGTTTGGGAGGGCAGGGTCTGGATTGGGGTTTTTGTTTGGTTTTTGTTTTTATTTTATTTTTTTAATTTATTTTTTCAGTGTTCAAGATTCATTGTTCATTCAAAGTGTGATGGGGGCCATTAGAGGTTCTCAAGCAGAGCAGTTGCAGGAGCGATTGAGGGTTTTTGTTTTTTTGGAAGATTTTATTTATTAGAGAGAGAGAGAGAGCACATGCACGTGCATGAGCAGGGGGAGGCACAGAGGGAGAGGGAGTCTCAGGCAGACTCCCCACTGAGCTCCATCTAATGACCCTGAGATCATGACTTGAGCCGAAGTCAAGAGACAGATGCTTAACCGACTAAGCCACCCAGATGTCACCTCCAACCTCCCCGCCCCCCCACCCCTGACTGGGATTTTAACAAGCTTGTTCCGGCCCGTCACACCAGGAAACAATGGTAGGGGTTAAAGGCACAGGCAGGGAGACCTATCAGGAGGCCACTGCCACCATCAGGGCGAGGCAGGCTGGCAGCCTAGACCCGAGAGTAGCTGTGGATTCTGGAGACAGTTTGAAAAGAGGGCCGACTCTGGGAGCTGACGGACTTGGCGCACTGCGGGGAGAGGCATCGGGCTTTGGGGCCATGAAAGCCAGTAGTTCCCACGGGAGCCCGCTCCCGGCAGATGGGTCCACTCAAGAATCAGGAGCTCTAGAGGGACCCGTACGTGAGCACCAAGGGAGTAACTGGTCTTACTGGGAACAGCTTCTGTTTACAGAGCACCAACTACGCGCCAGGGCCTGTGTGAACCACTGAGCCTATGAAACTCCATTCCTGTTTCCTACAACCCGGTAATAAACATCCCGTGCCCTCATAGATGAGGAAACTGAGGCTTGATGCAAAGCCACTCGCTGGGCGCTAGAACCAGGCCTCCGGCTACGCTTCATGCTGTCAGTCACCGGTGATGCTGCATTGCAGTGTAGCACGAGAGATAATCTGTTCTGCGTGGGATTTGCCTGGACAGGGAATCTTAGCGTGTCTGACCTGGAAGAGGTCTCAGAGTGCATTCCTCTAGTTCAGCTGCCTTATTCTATGGAGGAGAAACTTGACCTAGGGAGAGGGAACTTGCCCAAGATCACATGGCCCCTTAAATCAGAATCAGCTCTCGAACCCAGGTCTGCTGCCTTGGAGCCTTGTGCTGGCAAACCCTATGTCAGTAACCTGTACTCGCGTAAAGACTGGGCTCTTTCAAAGTATGAATGGTGTTATATTTAGTGGTGTATCCTCAGTGTTTGAGGGGAGTAAGCAGACGGTACGTGTTGGATGGATGAACAGAGAGGCAGGTGGGTAGACGGATGGGTGGTTGGAAGGGCTGTTTCTTCTAGACTCCCTAAACTTCCATAGCGACAGTGGAAGGATATTTTGTACCATTCTGAGCCTGTCGATAACCAGTGTCATGGCTGGGTCGGCCCTTGTGGCTCGGCAGTAACCATCAGGGAACTTTGAAAAAACACAGACTTGTTACTCACAGGCCCTGGAAATGACACGGTGCACCGGGGGGCCACACAGCCAGGTTGCAGGTAGAGAGAAAGCACACGCAGGCCTGGTTTTATTGGCGTGAGGGTGGGAGCCTAAGTTTCTCAGACCCACTCATTATTGGTGAATTTAAAACTTAAGGGCGGGAATTTAATGCAAAGGAAGAGAAATGACAAATGGCCCAAATGATCAGTCACCGAAATCAACCAAGATTTCTAAAACAAAGGAGCCTTGGTGGAGATGGATGGCCTGGCTCTTTATCTAGCGGTAGGTTTGTTTGAGAGAGCCCCTTTTGAACCGATGCCTCAGCAATCCAAGCTTCGGTGAGGCACCTGCATTACACAAGAGGCAAAAAACAACCGTCAGGGTTTACAAAAGAGAAATCACCTTTCCCTTGGTGAGAACCATACTTCATGACTCTCCTTCCCCAGAAGCACCTCCTCTAAGTCATGGCAGCCACTTGTGGCCCGTGACATCGCTGTGATCCCACGGGACACCTTCCTTACCCAAGACTGGGCCCCGGGAAGCCTGGGTCCCTGCAAGAAGCCGATAAACCCACTTGGTTACTCGAGATGGTGGCAGGTGGCCCGAGATCAGCTAGGTCATTGTACCGAGTCCTTATTCCTATAGGAAAGGAGCCCAGCTTGCTAACTGTCCAAATTGAGTTTTAAAAACTTTAATTAGGTCGCCATAAAGATCCGTTTCTTTTAATGGCAGAAAGCCCAGTTTCCAAAGTGTTTCCTCTGGAGCTCATTCTTGGCCTCCCCACTACTCCTGTTCATCGTGCACCCCATTAGGGACACAGAGTGAAATGCTGAAGACGTACTATCGGGAGTGACAGTAAGCTCAGGACTGCTTGGGGGGACTTGGGGGTGGGGGGGATGTTGCCAAAATGTGGCCCTGACAGGGGTCTCCGCCTCAAACGCCCACAGCAGTGCTGGAGAGGGGGGCCTGTGTCAGTTACAGACGAGGAGTGTGAGAGCCTTGCCCTCCACGGGCCAATATTCGGACTTAGATCTAGTGGGGACAGTCCCAGTTTCCTTTCCACGATACCGATACTCCAAATGGGCTGACTGCCTACTTGCAGTTATTCAGAGGGCAATCATCATAACTAATGAACACAGAATACTTTGTCATCAGCCAGCATTTATGGATCACCTACTATATACAGGGATAGAACAGGAACCACCTGTCCGCAGCCTTCTGTGGGTCTGATGTGCCACCAAGAGGCTTATCTCAGGCCAACTGGATGCTCCTCTTGGATCTCAGAGCACAAAACAGGGACTTCATTCTGGCCCCCAGGCAGCTGCTTTCTCCACATATGACCTGGAGGAAGACATTTAGCCTCCTAAGCCTCGGGGTCCCGCTCTACCACATGGGCACAGATATTTGTATACAGCAGATTTCCAACAGGATACAAATGGCACCCCCACAATTGGATAATTTGAGGAAAGCATATTACCAAAGTGTGGGTGTGAGAGAACCCCCGGGGACAAGACGCTAAACCGCGGATGCTAACCTTGTGTTTGTTACTAGCCTGAGGTCCGAAGGGACAAAGGCGAGAGAAGTTACCAGAATCTCAAGAAGAGATTCCTGGGGGGTTGGCAGCCCTGAGAGGGGCTGTGATTTTTAGGACACAGCCAGCCCAAACAGCCTCACGAGACAGGAACTAGGTGCAGAAGGACCCTGATCTCCCTGGCCTCCTCCCTCTTCCTTTCTGCCGTTGGCAGAACCCTACGAGAGCCAGTCAAGTCTCCGAGACAGAGAGGAGGAGGACGGAGAGGGAGTCTGGAGGCGCACACGGTACCTATTCGACCAGCACCAAAGTGCCCTTAGGAAAAGGAAATAGAAAAGAGTTGTTTCCTAACCTGGGAATAAGAACTTCCTGTCACTAGCCCTCTATGAGCTATTTAGTGTGTCAACAAGAAGACGATGAGAGTGATCTACAGTCTAAAAGGAGAGCAGAGTGGAATCTGCGTCTCTCCTCTTTGAACAGAATGCTGAGCTGGGTTACAAGACAGTGTCATTCAAGGGGCTTCAAACCCCGGGCATCCTGGGCAGGGGTCTGGATCTAGCCACCTACCGGCTGGGTAATCCCAGTGAGTCCTTCCCTCTCTCTGTCTCAGAGCCCTCGCCTGCAGGGCAGGGGCCCTACTGCCCACCTCACAGGGTGCTATGAGGCTTAAAGGGGACAGAAAGGCCCACTCACAATGCCTGGCCTTTAGTAGGTGCTCAAGAAATATATTATGGAACAAGTGAGTGCATGAGCAGTTCTTAGGATCCCGTCTGGCTCTCAGAGGAGAAGGATCTGATTCTCTGGACTGGTTGTCGGGTTCTAAGGAAGGGCTTGTGACATCCGGGCGAGTATAGGCAAGGTATAGACTTCGGGCAAGGCCTAGGGTTGGATGGGTGGTTGGAGGGTCACTGCAGGGTCTGCCAAAGGAAGGGGGTCTCAGTGGAAACGATTCATCTAAGACTCTTGCCCAAGTCATAGCCTCTACGGACTGTGGCAGCCTCTATGTAAATGGGATTTGAATATAAGCTAGCAATTTGGATAGAATGCCCAATTTGTCAAAGTAAGGTTCTTCTGGCAATACATTAGAAACGGCTGTGAACGTCGTTGGCCAACTCCCAAGTATGGGTGGATAACTGAGAATTAACTATTAGGAGACTTTCATTGGGAGATATAAATAACACATAAAGGATGAACAACTCGAGGGAAGAAAACTGACATTTGTTGAGTATCTTAGGATCTAACCTGTCCATGTAACAAAGGCCCCGGTCTTCACAGAGCTTACCTAGCAGAGGTAATAGGCCATACCCAAGAGACATAATCGAGTCTTTAAATCCACAGTGTTGGGGATTGAATTATGTCTCCCAAAAAGAGAGTTCATGTCCTAACCCCAGGTGCCTGTGGATGTGACCTTATTTGGAAATGGTCTTTGCAGATAGCATCAGTCGATTTAAGATGAGATGATTAGGGTGGGCCCTAATCCAGTGACAAACGTCCTGATAAGAAGAGGGCAGTGTGGACACTGACACCCGCAGAAGACAGAAATCCGTCATGGCCACCAGGGGAAGTGAATACATGTAATATATTAAAAGAAGCTGAGTGTCACAGAGAAAAGCATTAGCAGAGCAAGGCCAGCGGGCTATGGAAGGAAAAGGGAGGGTGGGCAGGCGAGAGGAGGTCTGAAGAGACCTGGGCAGGAAGCGTGGAGGAGGTGAGGCGTGAGCCAAGCAGCGGCGGGGAAGAACATGAGAGGCAGAGAGCGCAGGTGCCGTGGAGGCTCTGAGGGGGGCTGGGCCGCGTTGGAGAAACACCGGGGAGGCCCACGTGGCAGGAGTGGGAGGAAGCAGAGGTGGGAGCGGGGCATGAGGGGAGTGGGGCCAGGCCATGTAGCCATTGTCAGCCCTTCGACCCTCACTGGGAGTTGGGGGAGATGGGGGAGGGGTGCGCTGCGGTGATACAGTCTGAAATGGGGTGGTTATGGTTTTTTTATAGAATCATTGGCCTAGGACTCTTAGGACAATGCCGCTCTATTTTTTTTTTTTTGAGATTTTATTTATTTATTTGTCAGAGAGAGAGCGTACAAACAGGGGGGACAGCAGGCAGAGGGAGAAGGAGGCTCCCCGCTGCACAAGGAGCCATATGTGGGACTCGATCCCAGGACCTGGGGATCATGACCTAAGCGGAAGGCAGACACTTAGCCGACTGAGCCATCCAGGCGTGTTCCCTGTGGCTGCTGCCTTTGAGAAGGGATGGAAACAGGGCAAGGACAGAGAAGGGGAGATCGGTTGAGAGAGCCCTGCAACAACCCAGCTAAGACTAGGCCTTTACAGGGATCTCCACCAGGTTCCCACCGACGCCCTGCAAGGGAGGGGGCGGGGCTGGGATTCCTGCTCCTTCCCCTTCTCTGCTTCCCTCCAGAGCACCTCCTGGCCAGCAGGCTCACCACTCAAAGGTTGGCCTCCCGGGCTGGAAACTTATTCTGAGACCTCGCCAAGAAAGAAGGAAATGTGCCTGCTTCCTGGGTTCACTGCCCTTGATCTAATGTCTTACCTCGTAGAGCTATGGCAAGAAGCAAATGAGGGAACAGCTGTGGAAGCATTTTTGAGAAAGCATAAAGCACTAGATAAATGCAAGTGATTGCAATTAATACTAATATCAGTCACCCCTCTCTTCACCCTGCAACCAGCAGCCTATAAATACCACCGAAGCAATGTCTTCATGAAGAGATGGATTCCCACATGGGTTTAGAACTGGTGTGCACACCTGCTGGGGAGAATTTCTCATTTAGTGGCTCTCACTGTAACAAGATCAGTGCTGCTCTGATACTATGGGCCATCTGTTGGCTGTGACAGTCGCCTTGTCATGCACAGCCGGACCTTTGGAGGGACCAGCAGGGCACCAACACACAGTAATTTAAGGCATTGTGTTCTGCAATGCTGGTTTGTTGTTTTTTTTTTTTTTTAAATTTCATTTTAATGATGACTGGTTTTGTTTTTGAGGCTCTGGAGGGATGTCTTGGCGGAAGCTAAGCAGGGTGTGGGGTCCGAGGACACCTGCGGGCAGACTGGCATTTGCACGAATGGGGAGGCCTGGGGGCCCTGCATGTCTCTGGTTGTAGGAAGAGGAAGGAGGTTGGTTCAAAGGAAGCTTGGAGCAAAGACAAGAGGGAAGGCAAGATCATGGAGAGCAGGGGTGTGTCTTTGGTGTCTCTTCGTCAGGGGCTGGTCCTCAATGAAGCCTGAAGGGGACGTGTCTTGTCCAGCAGCAGCCTTGAGGGCTAGGACCACAGGCTGTTTTGCTTCAGGGTCCGGGTGAGCCTTTGCAACGGAGGGTGGAGGAGGGAACATTTTCTCTGATTCCAGGGAGCACACAGCGATGGTGCTCGGAGCGGCAGGGAGAGCGGCAGGGGTGGCATTTCCTGTGCTGGGGCAAGGGGTTGTGCTCAGAGCACAATAGGAAAGCAGCTCCAGAGCCCGCTGGGCCCAGGGAGGCAGGGAAGCAGCATCCTACGGAGGGTTACGACAGAGGAGGGGGCTGCCTCTATGGAAGGCAGTATCTCACACCATGGCAAGGGTGAAGCTGTTCAGCCAAAGCAGACTGGCCCCTCTGGGGGTCCTAGAAATGACTGGAAGGCATGGGAGTGGCAGGGGGGAGGGATGAGGTCCCACACTGTGCAGGAATGCTAGGCAGTGGAATCGAGGCATTTAAAATTATTTTAACTCCACAATGAGAAAGACTAAGGATATCCAGGTTACAACAATACAACAATAATTCATAACTTTATTGGATATCTACAGGATGCCAGACACTGCATTGCGTGATTTCATTCATGCATTCATTCATGTACTCACTTATCCATTCATTCAGTAGGTATTTGTGGTGTGTCTACTATGTGCCAGGTCCCGTTCTAGTTGCTGGGGATACATCAGTGTGTAAAGCACAAAGATCCTGGCCCTCACGTGGCTTATATTCTAGCGATAGGAGATGGATCATAAGTAATAAATAGATTGTTTTGCATATAAGGAGGTGGTGAATGCTGGGGAAAGAAGAAAAGGCAAAGCAAGTGGTCTCTGGAGGGGCTGGAGGAAGGTGCAGTGCTAATTAGGGTAGTCAGAACAGACCTCATGGAAGAGGGGACATGGAAGCCAAGACATGCAAGGCCGAGTCACTGGGTATCTGACGGGGAAAGCAAAGAGAAGAGCTTGTGCAAAGGCCCTGTGGTGGGCACTTGCCTGCTGAGTTTAAGGAATGGCCAGGAGGCTGACACAGCTCAAAAGGAGTATGCAGTGGGATGATATCATAGGATATAAGCTGAGAAAAGTGTGGGAGACCCAGATCGGGTAAGACTTGATATATACTTAATCCTCACAGTAGAACTGAATTAGATGTTACTATCCCCATTTTACAGATGAGAAGATGAAGGTTCCAGGAGCTTAAGCAATCTGCTCACATGCATATTGCACATAGGTGATGGGATAGTCCAGGTCTAACACAAGGCATTTTCCAGTACATTGTATTATTACCTCTTAGAGGCCCCTCTTGGATATCTACTCAGGTTCCCCAGGTTAAAATCAATATCATATGGTTTATTGAACTACTCTGCATAGCCAAAACACACACACATGTACACACACACTTTTCAATCAAGTTTCCAAAGCCACGTTTCATTTCTAAGCACTCCTAGTGGTTGGGAATGTTTTTTTCTCAGCAAACTCTGAAAATGACGCAGGCCAAAATGAAAGCAAGGGGCATATTCCCTGCACCACAGGGCCTATGGAGAGTGGGAACCACTTAGAATGTATAGGATGTCAGCCTGCATCATAGAAATTGTTATGGCCACCACCAGGACCCATGAGACAAAATGTCTACTACAAAGCCAAAATTCTACTTCCTATGACATGATTTTGTCATGTGATTGTATATATGTCATTGTGGAAATGAGGGCACACAGATCACCCACCCCTCTCTTCTGCTATTTGTGTAACAAATGATATTGCCCCACATGTTCATTCATTCCAAGATTACTGAGCATCCTCTGATGTCCTGAAAAGAGAACAGCCTTTGGAATCAAATCGCCCTGGGCTGGAATCCTGGCTGCTCCTACCAGCATTAGGGACCTTACCTGAAGTGAGTCAGCCTCCCTGAGCCTTAGGTTTCTCCTTGGAGAAACCAAAAATCCTTGCTTTTTAAAGTCCCCAGCATAGTGTGTTATGTAGCAGATGATAAATGGCTGCTGTTATTTTGATTACATGCTTCTGGAAGAAGGAGTGGTTCTGCAGGGAGATGGAGGAAAGGGGGCAGTCACACAAAGAAAATAGTACTACGAACTGATGAAGGCATGAAACAGCCCATAACTACAATAGAGACCAAGAATAATGATACCAATTATTACTATCAATTATAGGCATCGTGTCTTCTAATCTACCACAGCAACCTAAAAGGTAGAGATGAATATTATCTCCATTTTAGAGACAAGAAAGTTGAAGCTTAAAGATGTTTCGTGATAAAACTGGTCAGTAGTACAAACCATGGTTCAGACTAGTTGAGAGCAATGCAGAGGTCTCCAGACTCTTGGATTTTTATGAGCAACATATTAGTTATCCATTGCTATATAATAAGTTATCCCAAAACTTAGTGGCTTAAAACAGTAAACCCATTTATTATCTCACAGTTTCCATGGGTCAGGAATCTGAGCAGCTGTGCCAGAAGTCTCATAAGAAGTTACAGACAGATGTCAGCTGGGGTTTTAGTCATCTGAGGGCTTGACTGGGGTGAGGGATCCAAATCCAAGGTGGCGTGCTCATGTGGATCGGGAGTCGGTATTAGCTGGTGAATGGAGACCTCAGGACCTCACCACACACACACTTCTCCACAAGGCTGCTTGCCACGTCCTCACGACATTGCAGCTGTCTTTTCCCAGGATGAATGATCCAAGAGAACTTAAGGGGAGGTCATGATGATCTATGATGTTGCCTGGGAAATCACACATTTACTCAACATCCTATTGGTTGCACAGAATAGGGCTTCAGAAGTCAGGATAATTAGCTTGGATTTTATTCTACACAGAAGGGAGGCCGTGCGAGTTTTCTAAACAAGGAATAACATGGTCTGTTGTGGTTTTAAGATCACCTTGGATACCAAAGGGAGAATGAGTTGGAGAGAAGTCAAATGGAAGCAAAAAGTTGTAGTGTTTCAGTTTAGACTTGATGGCAGGATGGTGTTGGATGTTTTCAAGTTGGTGTTGAAGAATTTGCTGGTGGATTGATTAGATGTAGGTAGTGAGAGAAAGAGAAAAAATAGAGTAAAGCTTGGATTTAGGCTTGAGCAATCAGTGGATGGTGAGGACTAGAGACAACTAGGTGTGGAGTGGGGCAATAACCGAGTTTGTTGGCTATTTTAAGATTTTATATATCCAAGAGGAGAAATTAAGTAGGCAGGTAAAGAAGTGTAGAGAGGTGGTTCTCAAACTTGGCTACTCATTGGAATCTCTTCTACAGTAAAAACTGGTGCCTGAATCCCAACCCCAGAGATTCTGACTAATTGCTCTAGGGTGTAGTCTGGAGATTGGGATTTTTTAAAATATCCCACAGATGATTTTAATGTGTAGGAACCTTTGCGACCCACTGACCTGGGGAGAGGTCAATTGAAGATTTAACTCTGGGTATCTCCAAAATATGGATGATACTTCAAGTCAAGGATCTGACTGAGATTATTTGGCGAGACAGACTAGAGAAGAGAAAGCCAAGGTCCAAGGCCAGGGATACCCCTAAACCCCAACATTTGGGGGATGAGTAGGAGCCTGAGAAGCAGTCACCAGCCCCTGAGTCAGGCATTGAGTACCTGTAAGGCAGGGGCTAACCTGGTTATTCTCCTACCTCTGACTTTTCTGGGCTCCTTGTCCAGCAATGGATGACATTCTCTCCAGCCTTTCCCCCCGTCAACCCTTTGGCTACTGCAAAAAGCCATTTCCTAGTCCCTGGTCAGGGTGAAAAGCAATTCATTTAGCAGCTGTTTCTCCTTCTGATTGTTTGTTCCAAGACATAGTATTCCACATTTGTCCGCATTAAACTGCATTTTATCACCTGTTATCCCAAGTCCTTCAATGATCTGGGCCCCTTTGCATTTGATGGTGAGGTTCCATGATTTGTGGCGCCTGCAGAAGCCATCATTTGCAAATTTGAAATCCTTGCAGGTCCATTAGGTGGGTCATTAGCATCAGTAACACAGAGCAGCCGCACCTGGTGGCTTTGCAGAGGCTGGAGGAGACACGGGGGACTGCGGTGGACTTGTTTGTTTTCTTTGCCCGGAAGACACGGTGACACCCTAGCACCCTCTCCACCCTTCCCCCAGCCAGAGCTTCCCCTCCTGTCCTGCCACTGACAGGAGAGTATCTCCACTGCAGACTCCAACTCTGACTCTTCACGCCGTCCTCTCTGGCATCCGTAGCCTCCAGACATCTCAATAATTTAATAAATTCGCTCACACCAGCACGCCTCCGGCTATCTCTAATCTAGCTGGGTGTGTTTTCCAACCATCTCCTGCCTAATGGTAAGGGACATTTTCAGAGATCAAACATGCATTTGCATTTCCAGTGTGCAAGTCTCCACGGGGTCATGTCTGGTAAACAGCATGTCACTCCTCACACCCTTCTAGGATTCATCTTTGACCTCCGCCTGAGACCCAAAGGGATGTGTAAGTGGGTGTTGCCCGTCTAACTTGTTGCAGTCAGAAATTCAAGGCCAGGAGCTCTTGGGTGGCTCAGTGGATTAAAGCCTCTGCTTTTGGCTCAGGTCATGATCTGAGGGTCCTGGGATCGAGCCCCACATCGGGCTCCGTGCTCAGCCAGGAGTCTGCTTCTCCCTCTGCCTCTGCCCGCCCCCCCCCCATTCTGCTCATACTCTCTCCCTCCCTCCCTATCTCTCTATCTCAAATAAATAAAATCTTTGAAAAAGAAGAAGAAATTCAAGGCCAAAGGTGGCATTCAGCTACAGGACCCCAACCCCCCCTACATCCCTCCATCCTCCCATCCTGGGTGCCCAGACATCTCTTTCTATGCTCCTTTCAATGAAATTTTATTTCATTATTTTCAGCTTACACATTTTAATATTTTAAGGCATCGTATATCCCTCTTGGAGGCCTGAGAAATAATTCATCAAAGAACCACTGTTTTTCTTCACAAACACTTAGAGCGCACCTCTCTGGGCCCAGCAGTGGGCTCTCGAGTGCAGGGGCACGAAGAAGAGTCTGCGGTCTAGAGGGGAGCCAGTAATGCTAATGAGAACTGTTGAGCTTTACATGCATTTCTTAAATTCTGCTCTTCGGAGGCCCGCCCCCACATGTACCTTTCCTGCCTAGAGGGAGAGGAAATTTGCTGGAAATTAGGCAAAGCCCGGTTTCCGTATCTCTGACTTTGAGATGATAAATTACAGTTTATGGCAGTGTTCCCTAACTACCCTGATCATTCGGAAGCCCATGATTATTGGAAGTTGTGGTTTAAATATACAGATTTCCCTGTTTCCTCAGAGGGATTCAGAAGGTCTAAGGGTGGGACTCACATCTTTGGATTTGTAATAAGCATGCCTGGTGGTATTTATAAGCAGACAAGTCTGGAAATAATCGTTCCACAGGATTTCTATGAGAATTAAATGAGATGCTGTCCATGTCAATACACAAACACCTGGCACAGAGTAGCCCTTCCTGATGATTGGATTTCCTGTCTTCTACCCGCCCTCATCAGGGAGTCTTTCCATTTCTCTACTTTTCGATTATTGGTATCAAGAAGACAGGATCTCATGGGGCGCCTGGGTGGCTCAGTTGGTTAAGCGTCCGACTCTTAATTTCAACTCAGGTTATTACCTCAGAGCCTGCTTAACTTTCACCCTCTCCCTCTCCCTCTGGCAAACCACCGCTAAGAAAAAGAAGGAAAAAAGAAAACAAGATCTTCTTTCCAATGCCAACATTCTAGAACTTTCTTTTTTTTTTTAAAGATTTTATTTATTTATTTGAGATAGAGACAGAAAGAGCATGAGAGGGGAGAAGGTCAGAGGAAGAAGCAGACTCCCCCTGGAGCTGGGAGCCTGATGTGGGACTCAATCCCAGGACTCCGGATCATGACCTGAGCTGAAGGCAGTTGCCTAACCAACTGAGCCAGCCAGGTGCCCAGTTCTAGAACTTTCTTACAGAGACTATAGCCTTCGGGGGTGGGGGGGGGGGAGCTTTTAGATGATGATAGTAACTGATCATTTAAGGAAGAATCCACTAAGTCTATTGAATTCCCTTGAATAACTATATTTTACCATCCCCTCTCACCTTTATCCAGACGGCAGGAGTATCTGGCCCAATGCATTTATTTTACTTATCTGCTGATTTATAAAACCTACCTTCTGCCTTGAGCCCTGAGTACATTACACTTGTATAAACAATACACCCCGCATAATCAGTCTTGTCAGCAAACCATATCCCCTGAGATAAATCCAGCCTCCCCATCGTGGCAAGGGACCTTTCATTTTGCTAGCAGGTTCAACCTGTGCCTTGGTCCAACTCTCAGAATAAGCACCAGCATAAATCCACATAGCCTCCCATCTTATCATTTCAGCTGCCCAACCACATGTTTTCCAGAGACCTAATGGCGGGTCCTGCCTAGAAAATGAATGGCTGCTTGGTGGCCAGAGTTTCGAGAACCTTCCCCCAATGGGATTCTGCAAAGCAGGTTTTCACACCTGGGAAACAGGGACCGTGCCTTGTTTCGGTCTGTCCCCAGGGCCTCATGCGTTGCCCAACATCAAGCGAAAACAGGCTGTGTTTGGTATTTATAAACTACAGAGTATGGAGGTTTATTGGCAGAATTTTTGCTTAAACAACAAAATAAAGCAATCCCACACTTCTCCCTTCATCCAAAGCTAGGCCACTATTTTTTTTTTTTTAAAGATTTTTTTATTTATTTATTAGGAAAGAGAGAGAGTGAGAGAGAGCAGGTCAGAGTGAGAAGCGGACTCCCCATGGAGCTGGGAGCCCGATGTGGGACTCGATCCCGGGACTCCGGGACCATGACCTGGGCCGAAAGCAGTCGCTCAACCAACTGCGCCACCCAGGGGCCCAAAGCTAGGCTACTATTAACCAGTGGTTCTCAAACCAAGGGCGATTGTGCTTCCCTGGGAGCATCAGGCAATGTCTGGAGCTAACTTTGGTTATGTGGCTGGGTGATGCTACTTGTGTGTAATGCGTAAATGCCAGGGCTGCTGAGAAACGTCCTCCCATGCACAAGACGGCCCCTGCAACAGAGAATTATTGAGCCCAAAACATCAGTAGTTCTGGGGGTGAGTAAGCTGCTTTACACCTATAAATGACATACTCCGCTAAAACGCGTTCTCCTCTCATTTTGCCAACTGGCCAGTAATAGCACCGTTAGCAGCAGAAATCACTGTTTGCTCATAGAAGCAAAGAGAGAAGGAAACACATTTACCAGGCACTTCTATGGGCCCCAGTATTGCGCAAAGCCTGCCCCCATGGAGTATCTTCATCAATTGTAAAAAAATCCTTCACCGTAGTCATGTTACAGATCAGGAAATTAAGGTTAAAAAACTGAAATAACTTGCCTGGGCACACCCGCTAGGAAGAGACAAAGCAGAAATCATACCCAGCTCCCCCCTGGCTTCAAACCCAGCAATCTGGCCACCACGCAGATGAAGGCCAAAGCGTGGCGGTGGGTAGATGGTCACAAAAGGAAGCACTCTATCCCCTACACATAGACTCTCTTGGAATTGGTACATTAGCCTGGCATTCTGGCTATTCTAGAATCTGGGGGAGGGGGAAATGGAAAATTTCCGGTCCGATGGCCAAGCATTGGCATCAGTACAACCTCCAGCCTGGTGTCCATTCATCAGTGCCCAAGCTGATTGCATTCCCTTTATTCCGTCTTTTCTTTCCTCAACCCATGGCCATTCCACACCACAAAAAGAGTCCCCAGCCGGGACGCCTGAGTGGCCCAGTCGGTTAAGAAGGGTCCCCAGCCTACTGGAGGGTGTTACGCTGAGCGAAATAAGTCAATCAGAGAAAGACAATTATCATATAATCTCCCCGATATGAGGAATTTGAGAAGCAGGGTGAGGGGTCGTGGGGGGTAGGGAAGGAAAAAGTGAAACAAGATGGGATGGGGAGGGAGACAAACCATAAGAGACTCTTAATCTCACAAAACAAACTGGGCGTTGCTGGGGGGTGGGGAGGGTATGTGCTGTGGTGAGTGCCGTGAACTGTGCAAGCCTGATCAATCACAGACCTGTACCCCTGGGGCAAATAATACATTATATGTTAATTTTTTTTTTTTTTTTTAAAAAGGGTCCCCAGCCTCACTCTGTTAATGGAGTGCTTTCAGCATTTAGGAGAAACCAGTTCAATGTTGCCAAGAACAACTGTCCTCTGCATCTCATTGAAATTCTGTTTAGGGTGCGCCTGGGTGGCTCAGTGGGTTAAAGCCTCTGCCTTCGGCTCAGGTCATGATCTCAGGGTCCTGGGATCGAGCCCCACATCGGGTTCTGTGCTCAGCAGGGAGCCTGCTTCCCCCCTCTCTCTGCCTGCCTCTCTGCCTACTTGTGATCTCTCTCTCTGTCAAATAAATAAATAAAAATCTTGAAAGAAAGAAAGAAAGAAAGAAAGAAAGAAAGAAAGAAAGAAAGAAAAGATATTCTGTTTGCTTCCCCAGCCCTGGACAGTAAATGTCAGTAGATGGTCCCCAATTATTGTGACAATCCAGAACACCTGACACATTCCCAAACACTCCCTGGGGAGTGTCCTCCCCAACTTTGAGAACCGCTGGGTCCCCAAAACTCACATTTAATTAATATCAATTAATTAATATACAATATTAATAATAAATGAACATAATAATAAAATGAATAATCACACACGCACACACACATACAGTTCACCAGATGCTTGCCTGGCTGGCTCCATCTTCCCAGAACTGGGAACAGGTTTCTTTGTATCAGGCCATTTTTCTTCCCCATTCCCAGGGAAGCACACTTCCACATCGGCAGCCCCAGCAGTGGCCTGGTTTGTTTGTGGTTTTAACACTGGGATCTGCTGTCACATCCCCTGTGTTTCCCACTCCCACAACTTTGTACCTCCTGGATTTCTTTCTTCATTCAGATTCTATTTATAGTCAAGACACTCAGATGCCCTTCCTCCTTGAAGTCTCCTCCCAATTAATCCAGCAAGAAGTAGTCTCTCCCGCTCTCCCGAAATCCCGTATTATTTTATGCCAGGAGTAGACAAACTTCCCATAAAAGGCCAGGGAGTGAATATTTTAGGTTCTGTGGGCCTTATGGTTTCAGTTGCAAATCCTCAACTCTGCCTTTGCAGTGAGAAAGTGGTCATAGACAATAGGTCAAGGAGTGGGGGCATCTGTGTTCCAATGAAACATTATTTAGGGACACTAAAATTGGAATTTTATAGAATTTTCAGATGTCATGAAAGAGCATCCCTCCTTTATTTTCCATCTAAAAGGGTATAACCTTCCTTAGTTCGTGGGCCGTGCAAAAAGAGGCAGCAAGTCCGATGGGGCCCCCAGGCCAGAATTCGCTGAACCCCGCTTTGTATCCTCACCCTGTTATCATATTCTAGCTCCTTGCTGTGTCGGTGGGTGTCCTCAGACCAGAAGCGTGGCTTTCGCCTGAGTACTTTGAGAAACGCGGAATCTTGAGCCCTGCCCCGGACATAGCGAATCAGACCCGCATTTTAGCAAGTTCCCCAAGTGATCTGTGTGCCTCATATGGTGTGACACGCGCCACTCTGGTTTCCTTAATAATTGTTTGTGTCCTCGTCTCCCCTTCAACCCTCAATAAATAGTAAACTCTTTAAGGATGGGGAATGACTAGGTCGAGTCTCTCTTTGATTCCTTATAGTACGCCAAAAAAAGGAGTGCGATTGTTTTTGAAGGTGAATGAATTCCTATGCGAATTAATGGGTCGAGAAAGCTTCCTTCGCCTCCCAGCACAAAGCTCTCAGTCTGCAGCCCATCCTGTCTTTCTTTCCTTCACTCCTTGATTATTAGACTCTCCTAGAAGCTCAGCTTCCTATTTTCCAGCTAATCTGTTAGGGAAGGCGAGGGCTTACTGCACCTAAGACTTTGCTTTGCTAATTAAGATAAAGAGAGAGACAGGAACTTGGAGGAGACTTCAGATCATCCCAAATTGTTTAATGGAGAAGAACTGCCAATTTTATGCCCCTGAATCTGTCTCTCGGGAGGGGAGGGCTTGCCTACATGCATTTCCTTCACATTTTTTTCCTGACTGCACTAAACCTTGCCTATGGCCCTGTCTTAGATGCTCACCTGCCTTGGAAACAGCTGAGTTCTCAACAGCTTCCACAGTTCCTGATTCTTACCTGAGATCCTCGCACCAGCCAAGGCCAAAGTTACTGCCACGTACACTTGTCAGAGAGCCATACGTCCCTCACTGGGGTTTTCCGCACAGACTGGTGGGTTTTTAGTCATAGCAAGGAGCAACAGAAATAAAAGATCTTTTCCAGTGGTTGCTCTTTTAGGAACACCGAAACCAATCATTCAAACGCAACCTTTCTTTTTTTTTTTTTTTTTACCGTCTAGGCGTATGTTTTTTAATTCCAGTAACATTAAATTAACCGTTCTAAAGTGGGCAATTCTGTGGCTCTTAGTATAATGACAAAATTGTGGAGCCACCACCTTCATCTAGTTATGAAATACTTTTGTCACCCCCCCATAAAGCCCCATACGTATTAAATACTCACTCCCCGTGCTGCCTCCCACCCCCAGCCCCTGGCTACCTCCAATCTGCTTTCTATCTGTAGATTTACCTCTTCTGGGGTATTGCACATACATGGAATTGTACAATACATAACCCTTGGTGTCTGGCTTCTTTCACTCAGCATAGTGTTTTTGAGCTTCTTCCCTGTTGTAGCATGTATGGGTGTTTTATTCCTTTTTCTGACTGACCGATACTCCCTTGTATGGGTAGACCATAATTTGTGTTTCCATGCATCTATTGATGGACATGTGTATTGTTGCCCACTTCTGTCGGTTGTGAATGGCATGGCTATAAATACGCATGTGCAAGATTTTCTTTGAGTACCTATTTTCAGTCCTTTTGGATATATACCCAGGAGTGGAATTGCTGAGTTATACGGTAATTATAGGTTTAACTTTTTGAGGAACCACCAAACTGTTTTTCTGTATTTTTGAATTGAGCGCTTACCGTGTACTAGGCACTGAGTTTAAGAGCTCACAAGAGAGTGCACTTGGACAAAAAACATCTAGAGACAGAAAGAGACCAGAAGGTTGCAGTACTTCCAGAAGCTTTTAGGGAACTATGACAGGTACCTCTCTCCTCCTCTCTCTACCCTATCTTAGCCACCTGCCTCTTTCTGTGTATTTCTTTTTTGTTGTTGTTGTTACTAAAAGGAGAAACGGGGCACCTGGGTGGCTCAGTGGGTTAAAGCCTCTGCCTTCGGCTCAGGTCATGATCTCGGGGTCCTGGGATCGGGCCCCGCATCGGGCTCTCTGCTCAGCAGGGAGCCTGCTTCCCCCCTCTCTCTCTGCCTGCCTCTCTGCCTCTTGCCTACTCTCGGTCAAATAAATAAAGTCTTTAAAAATAAATAAATAAAATACATTTTAAAAATAAATAAAAGGAGAGAGGGAGGGAGGTCAGAAGCACTATGGAGAGTTCCCACACATATCCTCAGCAAGGACCAATAACAATAATAACCACTATTTATTGGACACATATTCTGTGTAGTAGAGATTATAAACCCATTCTGCAGGCAAGATATTGACTACTTCAAGAATTAAGAAACAGGTTCAAGTTCAAAGGGGCAGGTTTGAATCCTGGTCTGTCTGACAACAAAATGCATGGTCTCAATACTCTACGACATTGCTACTTCTTGACCAGCAGAGGTGAGAAGGGCTCACCACGAGCGCCAAATATCACAGGTCAGTGCTGCCATTGGCTGTCAGGAAGCCACAGAGGGCTAACCAGGGGCATTTGACGCCTCTGTAGACCAGTCATCACACCTGCAGGTTGGCGTGCTCAAACCTGAGAGATCAGAATCACCTGGACAGCTTCTTCAACACAGACCCTGGGCTCCACCCCCACCGCCACCCCCTGAGGTGCTGTTGCGGTAGGTCTGGGCGGGGGCCCAGGTTCTGCGTTTACCAGCAAGCTCTCAGGCGGTGCAGGGGCTGGGTGTGGCTGCTGGCGGGAGGCAGTTAAGGCAGAGAGAGCGAGAGCAAACCAGAGAGAGCGAGAAGGACCACGTGACAGATCCATAAAGACTGTAGGGACTCCTCCAGCCGCGCTGGTCTCCCTTCTCTAGACCTTCATTGTCCAAGTGCACTGTCTTAAGAACTCTCACTCCATGCCTGGCACAGGTAAGTGCTGTTTAAAATGTGGGAAAACGGCTGGGGGGGGCCCTCAAGAGGTTAAACATATCATTGCCATATGACTCAGCAATTCCACTCCTGGATATACATCCGGAACTGAAAATGGATACTCAGACAAATGTGTAGAAGGCTTGTTCATAGATTCCACCTTAAATAGCACTGGTCGAACTTGTGCTAAAACCCTCAATAAGCAGCCTTTGTTCCTTACTTACCGTTAATACTTAGGGGAGCTGCAAATGATCACAGTGTTCCTGTCCCGGTAAGATATCTGTGGGTCTTTCTCCAAAAGCAGGATGTGCCCGTGGGAGTGTATGTCTCTCACAGGTGAATGTCATGTATGTGTCCAGGGAAGAGAAAACTCTAGAACCCCGGGTCCAGAGAACTGGGAGATTTGAGAGAGTCCCAGATCCCATTCACATTGCTCAGGCCACATGGGAATAATGCCAGTTATGCCAATTATCTGACTCCTGTAAACCCCATAGGAGTTCAGGGGGCTGGTCTTACAACGCGGGTGCCACCCATGTAATTCTTCCCAGGATTCGCCTCTGCAGCGGGGTCCTCTGCAAAGCCATACTACCTCTCCTTGCCTCATCAGAGCTCATCTCTTATAAAGGAGCCCGCAGCCTCCTTGAAATGGCTTTCTGTTTATTTAAGGCAACTGGGGGGCAAGAGGCTGTGTGCTGAAGATGAACTGGGAGCCGTTTTAATTCCGTGTTAATGACAGCAGAGCAATTTTCTTACAGGAAATAACTAGTTACCTTAATCATTTTAAGTAGTTATTAGCAGCAGCCTAAAAAGGATGGTTATGCTTATCAGAATACACACACAAAGGGAATGAAGACATGAATAACGAGACCTTAAGCAGATTTCTGGCATCTTCCTTCTGGGTGGTATTAAATGGTATTAATCTTTTTAACTGACTTCAATCCTGAGACCACAGCCGTGTGATAAAATGTTAAGTGAACGGCTAGAAATAGAGGTGGTCCCACCAGATTTATTGTGCCAATTTACCAACAGCAGAAGTGTGCACCACTGCTGTGAGGAAGGCCATAGAAAAGAAAGAATGACAGGTAGATGTATGGATTAATTAATAAAATGCAGATAATAGCATCTTTCTCAATATTAATACTTCTTCAGAGGCCGCTCTATATATGTCTCTAGGAAAGAGAAAAGCTACAATATATTGTTTGTTGTTTCATCCTACCCCACCCCCCAAGATAACGATCAGGAGTTTGGAAAATGAATAAAACCTAGGCAACTTATCCAGACTCCAGCCACGCAATAAAAAAGAAAAAGTAACTTCAAAAAGGAGGATAAAGTGCTTGTTCATGGGTTTTACAGTTTTAAGACATGTCAAGTGATTTTTTTTTTCCTAAGTAAGAGGACAGTTTTTCTTCCCTGTGGTGGTTGTACTTAGTGAGAGGAATCTGCTTGATAAATTTGGGGAAATCACCCATATCAACAAAGTGTATTTAGTGCCTGTAATATGATGGGGATTGTGCTCTATCCTGGGCAGTCGGTTTCTAGAAAACCTGGGGGATGTTCTATGAACAATCGTAGAGGTTATGTTGTAGGTAGGAAGGTGGCCCAGATGTACAATGAGCTCATTTCTACCTGGAAGGTGAAGCCTCAGCAGGGTTTTGAAGGATGAATAAGAGTCTGCCAGATGAGCACAGAGGTGAAGGACATTTCAGGTAGAGGGAAAGACCTAGAGATACAGATGTGCAAATAGTTGGGTCTAGCCATGTGGCTTGGGGTGACCAGCATGTGTGATTTGACAGGAAGGAGAAATATGGAGGTGGTGAAGTGCCTCATGGGCCATGCAAAAGGGCTTGGATATTTCTCTCAAGAAAGTGAGGTGCCACAGAATAGTTCCCTAAGCAGGGGAGTGAAGTGCCTGCACTCAGAGCCATCACAATGACCCTGTGCAGAGACTGGATTGGAAGCAGCAAGGCCACTTAGAAGGTTGTGGAACATTCCAGGTGAGATTAGGTGAAACCTGAACTGTAGTCATGGCCCTGAGAATGGGGATGAGGACAGTTGCCAGAACTATTAGAAAGATCTCTGAAATCCCCAGGGTGCAGTGACGAATGGGCTCCCCAGAGTAAGGAAGACAACAGAGTCTTCCTAGGTCCCCAGGTTCATAAACGCAGTGCTGGCAAGATGGCGGCATTGGTAGAGTGGACCCAGAAGGGGCAGATCCAGAAGGAGGTTCAGTGGCAGGACCCTGAGTGTGGCTGAGATTTGGAGTATGAAATTCCCTGCGAGTACTTGATGTCCCCCTTGCCATAATCACCATGATTCGCTGTCACCAGTGGGGGCAGCTCTATGGGACTGCCTTGAGTTAACCTTGAATCTCAGCCATCTGGTCTTTAGGGGTCCTGCTTTCCAAATGCCAAAGAAGGGAAATGAACATGAGAGGCTCCAGGTCATGGCCTGGAAAGCCGTTTTTGCTTCTTTTGCTTATCCCTGCTCTACCCAGCTCTGTATCCAAAGTCCCAGAAGGTCAAGAATGGCCCTTTCTGGCACCCAGGCAATTCAACAGGCCTTACGGCTGGCCACAAGCCTGTTTACCTCTGAATGACCAGTGAGAGAGGTTCCTGTTTTGTGTCAGCCTAAGATAGAATTAAGAGTCTCCATCTGTGTCAGGCCTTAAAGACAGCCCTCCTCTCCTGCAGAGCTCGTAGGACGTCCCCACCAGGAAGCGGCCAGGCCTTGGGAAGCTAATTCTACTTATTGAGGGAGGAGATTGGCTGGGCAGGGGGCTGGCTAGTGGAACTCATTTCTGTTCAATTCAGCTTCACTGGGCAGAGCTGGGCAAATAGCCCTGGCAGAGGAATTGGGAAATGAGCTTTTTCTGAATTGCCTCAGCCCTTCCTGAGGCCCTGGAGAGGCCTCTGGGAGGAATACAGGGTATCTGGGGTCCACTTTTATTTTAAGTTTCTGGGTAAGCGCCAGGCCCTAGAATTATGCTCTGGGGTTCAAATTCTAGCTCTTCAACTTATTAGCAAAATGAGGGTCTTGAGCAAACTGCTTGACTTTGGAGTCTGGGTTCCCCCCTCTATAAAAAGGGAACGATGGGAATGTTATTACCTGAACTCATAAGATTTATCAGGTGGATCAAAGAAGACGGTGCTTTTCAAACACCAAGCACAGTACCTGGCATATGGTCGGAAACCTGTCAATGTTAGCTATGGGACTGTACTAACTTAGGGGCGGTGAGAGCAAATGACCCCCAGCTCAGGTGTTAGTGGCTCATAGGCAAAAACATGACTTAAACAAGGGACCGCTAATGAGTCTAATAGCTCTCTCTGCTGTGACCCCATGTACACCAGCAATGAGCCATTTTGTGGTGGTGCTGGCAGTGGCAGTAGGTGCGTAGATGTGTGTGTGTGAGTATATGTATGGGGACGAGAGTCAGGAAGGAAAGTGAGGCGGAAGGGTAAATTACAATTCGTGAGCGCCTCTTGCTAGCCCGGCCCGTGCTAAGTGTTTTACGGGCATCAAATTATCGAATCCTTAAAATAACTAGAAAACTTGGTAGTATTATTCCTATCTCAAAGAGGAAGAAATTCAAGTTCAGAGAGGTTAACTCCCTGGCCCTAAGTCACAGAGTTCATGTTAGGTAGGGTCAGATTTCTCCCTCTTTCCACTCCTTCAAGGCTAAGGGGGGAGGGGAATCACGACAAGGACACAAAAAAGTCATCATTTAAAGCAGAGGGAAATCCATATTGTAGTACGATGAAAATTCAAAAGAACAAAGAGAACAAATCCAGAGAGGAAAATCCAGGGAGCCAGCATGGAGGAGATGGCAATTAGGAGGGGCTTTCCATCCACAGAAATGACAGCTAAAAAAAAAAAGAGCCCTTCCAGGTGGGGACAGACAGCTTGAGCCCAGGCCAGACATTATGAAGCTATGAGGCACGTGCACAAAGACAAAGGAACCCCTTGAAGAAAAGTTGTATGTTGTAGAGAAGTAGGCAAGAGGAGGCCAGAAACAGCAGGATCTGGCAGTGGAGGGCCCTGAGGGCTCACCAAGGGCAGGGAGGTCTAGGGGTGGGAAGGAGGAAGCACTTGGGAAGCGTTAGCACTTGGGAAAAGCCAAGAGGTTGGAGGCCAGCACTGACCGGGGAAGGGTTAGCGGTGTGTCTGGGGTGCCTCCCACCTCCTCCTTGAGGCTGATTCATGCACCAAGCCCACTCCCTCCAGCCTTAGAGGACAGGATGCCCAGCTACTGGAGCTGAGGGCGGAGCCTGGGGGACAATGGACCCCGTGCCTTTGTCTCTGCAGCTGGCAATCGGGGACACCCTCCAATGCACGAGGCCTTCACCCCGCAGGGAATTCATCTCTTTGGCCAGTCCCTCCATCGGCTTGGCCATCCGAGTCCCAAAACATTTGCGTCCACCTGGCGGCCGTAGAGCTTAGCTGTCCCCGTGTTGTCCTCGGCATCAGGGGTCCAGGCCTCCTTCCATCCATGAATAACAGCGTGCCCTGCATTACTCAGCATCTCTCTACTTTCTCTGTGAATTGGAGTTAATGCTGAGGTCCTCAGGCACGAGGATTACGAGATAACGCACATGAACCGGCCGGCATGGTCCTGGTTCCCACTATGGGCTCAATAGTGTTCATTAGTCTTGTAGTTGCTGCTGTTACTCCTTGAAACCTGGAGACCTGGGGGTAGTGTGGACACGACAGGCAGAGCCAGAGAAAGGCAGAGCTGGAATGGAGCTCCGAAATCACCCAGCCCCTCCCCAGGGCCCAGCCAAGGCAGGCGACTTCCCCAGCTTCCCTGGTGCAGAGGTGTTGCAGAGGTTCTCCCCGGGAGGCCTGAAGCAGGCAGAGCAATGGCACTAATCCCTGGGGAAGCAGATGCTGCTCCTGTGGCCGGGCCGGTTTGACTCACGGCTCTACCTTTTACCTCCTGGGGGGCCTCAGTTTCCACACCTGTTAAGTGGGAACAGCCGCACCTGCCGCGACATCCGTTACAGGAACGAGGTGGCTTCTACGGGGTATTCCCGACCCTGCTGGCCTGTGGGAAACTCTCTGTACATGGCAGCTCCTTTAATTTTTTTTTAATTGATAATCAAGTAAGATGAGGATAAGTGCAGATACTTAGGGGGGGCTATACAAGATGAAAGAAGCAGCTTGAACAAAAGCCTGGGGATGGGAAATAGGCTATGTTTGGAAAATAGGAGACCTGGATTCCAGTGTGGGATCTGCCGCTTGTCGCTGGCTTCGGGTCCTCAGTCTCCTGTCTGAACTCGGGCTCCAAAGTTTCCTGGGCTAATTCACAGCCGGGCTGTTAACGTGAGTCCAGGGAGGAAACGTACATGCAGATCCAATGTAAATCATGAAGCTCTCCATGGACTGGGAACTGCTTAAGGCCAAGATTTGGTTTCCATCTTGGAATCCCCTCCCCGGCACAGTTCCTGGCACAGAGTGGGTGCTCCCTCTCCGGGGATGCGAACTGCACGGACCCCGCTGCCCCTTGGAGATGTCCCAGACTCTAGTTGCACAAGGGACTCAAACCTTCCCCTCTGACTGACCTGGTTCTGCTGGAAACCACCTTTGTCCTGGGGAATGATGGAGGTCCCAGATGGAGCCACGAATTGGGGCCAAACCCTTCATGGAATGGTTGGGCCAGGCTTACAGGATGGGAGGGACAGGATGAAACGTGCTCTGCCCCCAGAGATATTGGGCCCAGTGTCTGCGAGTGAAGCCAAGGTGCCCTCCCAGGCACACAGGTACTCTCAGGATGGATGTCTGAAGTCTTAATATAGACTGCACACGTGCCTCTTCCCAAATGCTATCAGCAAAATGCTGTCTCTGTTCCCCTCCAGGAGTATATTTTGGGAGCCTAAGACAAGGACACCATCTGGGCTCCCCGGTCATATAGTGAGGGTAATTCAGCTCCCTTCTTCTGTCTCCTTCTCCCCATGGTCAGCCCCAACCAATCCCCTCCCCCCCAGCAACAGAATCAAAGGCTCCTTCTATAAAACAAGATCTGCCAGGAGAGGAAGGAGCTAGCCGCATCCTTCAGAGACTTGGTGTTGAATGACGATCAGACCACACAGGGGTACAGCAGGAAGGGGAGGGCAACCTGAGGTCATTTTTGCAACCCTGGGACCCTGCAACCTTCATGAGGATGCATAGCACAAACATGTAGCATGGGAACCCCAACATTACCACCAACTTACAGATAAGGAAGCTGACTTTCCCAGCCATACCCCTCAGTCTTAGCAGTGTCCCCAACCCGCACCCCTCTCCACACTCCACGATGTTTGTACTGGAGAGATTGTTTGAAAATGTGTGGGAGGCATTTAGGATTGTCGCCATGACTGGGGGGCCTACGAGCAATTAGTGGGTGGGGTACAAATGTTCTAAAGGCCTTGGAATGCATGGGATAGCCTCACACAATGAGCACTGGTCCAGAGCCCACTGAGCATGGCTCTCTGACTGTAAAACATTGCCTGGGTAGCAGAGGGAGGGCCAGCTTCTAGGATGTCATCAGCCTGGCCGGTGAGCCCATCAGCATCCATAATTTCTTCCTTCTTCTGCAATGTGGCATGTCTTTGTGGCTCCCTCCCTCCTGTGCGGCATGTGAGAACCCTCACAACAGATCCCATTATCCCCTGGCATCTGGCTTCTTATAAATTGCAGCAATAGCCTGGAACCACATGGCCATCCCTGCATCATTCAAATTAGTTCCTGAATTATTGCTTTTATATTTTTTCCTATAAGTAGTATTAGGGCTTTCTTGGTTGTTGAGTGGTTTTTCTGTTGTTGTATTTTTTTTTTGTTTTTGTTTTTGTTTTGCTTTGGGCGGGGGTGGGGGTTGCTATTTGTTTTAGAGTGCTTGGCTGACCTTATCTTATTTCTTGGAATAAGATAATACTTTTCTATGTTTGCCAAAAGATGTTTTGTGCTCATTACTCATCTTTTATAATCTGCCTGCATACCTTTCCTGATTTTTCAGGAGCTTGTCTGAGGGTCTTCTATTCCCTGTAATCTGGATTGATATGTTTTTTTAATTCTCTTTTTTTCTCTTTTAATTCTCTTTTAATCCACAAAATAATTATCCATGCCTTTTATGATTAAAAAAATGTAAGCAGATGTTCAAATTATTTTTAACTTGTCAAGCACTGTGACGTGGGATATGTTATTGAATTAGGGTGGTCTGATTCCCGGGTTTGGAATGTCAGGCTCACTGAGAACTTGGACGAACCCAACACCATAGTGAGAAGTGCGCTATAGTGAAGAGTCTCCTATACTTACAGACTTCTCTCCATCAGTTTTGGTTCAGCAATCTGTGAGAAAGCAAATCTGATTTTATCGCCATTCCCCATCCCTTCATATACACCCTTTCCTTAATCTTAAAACTTCTGATGATTTTCCATTTTTCTTCGGTTAAAGGCAAAATTCTTTTTTTTTTATTTCTTTTTTTTTTTTTTTTTTGACAGAGACAGATCACAAGTAGGCAGAGGGAGAGAGGGAAGCAGGCTCCCTGTCAAGCAGAGAGCCTGATACAGTGCTCCATCCCAGGACCCTGAGATCATGACCTGAGCCAAAGGTAGAGGCTTTAACCCACTGAGCCACCCAGGCACCCCTAAAGGCAAAATTCTTTTTTTTTTTTTTAAAGATTTTATTTAATTATTTGACAGAGAGAGAGAGAAATCACAAGCAGGCAGAGAGGGAGGAGAAAGCAGGCTCCCTGCTGAGCAGAGAACCCGATGCGGGGCTCGATCCCAGGAACCTGAGATCATGACCTGAGCCGAAGGCAGAGGCTTTAACCCACTGAGCCACCCAGGCACCTCTAAAGGCAAAATTCTTATCAGGATCTCCAAGACTGGGTATAGGTGTGGTCCCTACCTTTTTCTCCTAGCTTACCTTTCCTTCTGGGCTCCAGCCGTTTCTTCTTACACATCCCTTCCTGCCACAGGGCCTTTGTACATGTGCTTCCTTCTGCCTCTGAGACCTTCCCTCTTTTGATCACCTCCCATCCAGGACAGTGCCCGGGAGGCACTGATGAGTGTTTATTGAAAGAGTCAATGAATGAAAACATGGTAGTTAGTTCTCGGGTTTGGGATATTTTGTTGTTTGGATTAGATTGGGTTTGGCCTAAACACTATCAAACCAGAGGTCACGACTGGCTGCCAGGAGGCTCAGAGACTGTTCCTGACTTACACACAGGTATTCTTTGACCTTGACCCCCTTCTCTTGTCACCTGCCTGGCCCCCTGGAGTCATTCCATTTGCAAGCGCGGGCTGACGCATGCTGTCTCCTGCAACTTTCACTTAAATATTTCATAGAAAAGTTCATTGAAACCTTTCAAGCAAATACTTGGTTTCAGTTTTATGTGACTTAATTGACTTTGACAGAGGCGAGAGCCCACACCTCCCACCCAAGTGCATTTCTTAGAAAAATCACACAACTCTGTCTTTGAAATCTCCATGTTTTCCAGATTAAGACCCCGAGGTCTAAAAGGAGCAGGGACCCACCCAATTACTGAGGGGGCAGAACTGTCCTTTAAAACCCAGTCCCCTTGACTGCTGACTTGGGGCTCTTTCTACTGCCCAGACTCAACCCCATGGATTGTATTTATGTATATTTAATTGGCTTTGAAAGTGCGCATCTCTAGTTAAGTATTGCACTTTATGCAATTAATGTGTACAAAATAAAGCCTCGTTTTAGGAACATTTCATCCAAATTGCTCCACGGCTTGATTTACAAGAGGAGAAAAAAACCCCTCCTCTCTTATCTAATAGATGTTGTGTTTCGATTTCCATTAACACGACATGCAGGAGAGTACTTCTCAAAGGTAACTCTTCTGAATTAACACTGACTGAATCTGGGGGATTTGCAAGAGGTCTGTGAGGATCTAGCTCATCTTCTCTTCCTCCATGATGGCTTGTTTACAGTCTCTTCAGAAAGCAGATGTGACCGAATAATGTGTCATCAAAGTCTTGATAGAGTTACTTGCTGACAGAGTCGGAATCTGAGAAAAAGAAGGGTTTTTACTCTTAACCCAGTGGTTCCTTTGCTCTGGTTGAACTTGGAGCAACAGGTTCTGCCTCCATAATGTGCCTAATTTAACCTTTGTCACTGCTCCCAGAAGAATCTGGCTATTCCCCAGATGAGCTCTTTTCGCTTTCTTCCAAAGACGCCATCCAGGTAGCCCCGGCCTCCCCGCCCCAGCTACCACTCCCACCAGGATGCCTGTAGGAATCATTTATTGCAGCCCTGAAAAGATTGAGTCCTCCAGTGTTCGGAATGAAAAGGAAATATGTAGATGAAGGATTTTCATACATACATTTCTTCCTTCAAGTATCCAAGTACACAGAATACGCCGGGCCCTGTCCCACATGCTGAAAATCCACCAGGATATAGACTCCATTATTTTTTCAAATCCTTTTCCAAAGCCGAGAAGGCACAAGTGGCTGGCATCACATTACAGATCAGGAAGCTGAGACAGAAAAATATTAGGTCACAGAGCCAGTAAGGCACAGAGCTTGGACCCCGAGTTCTAGAACTTGATATTCTGAGACTCTCGCACCATCCAGGACCACACAGCTGCCTCTAGTTACCAAGGAAAGTTTGCTCCAGAGAGTCGCTCCTCTGTTTCGCACTGATGGGCGGTTGGCTAATCCCAGAACCGACCACATAGTGGAGCTCAGAAGTCTCTTGGGTCAAGCCCTTGGCACGCACCTGCTGTGGGGCCCCTGGTTACGGTCATTGCCCGTGGATATTTGACAGATCATGTGTCTCTACTGTTGAGTTAGAGCTAAACTAGCGAGTCCCTGAACATCTACAAGTAACCGCGAAAGGATAGAAACCTTCCGCTGTGGTCCCCTGGAACATGGTCATTCACACTGCACCGTGGGTGGTGGCCTCGAGCAACAGAGACACGGAGGTTTTCAGAGCCTGACTCAGTCTCCCGTGGACACGCTTTGGCCCACGCCGTCACCGGATCATTCGGAGGCTGCCTTCCTCGTCCAGGCCCTGAGATCAGACCTCAGGCAAAGCTATCCCAGCCCTCAGGTTGAAGCCTTGGACTCCTCTTTTTTAAGTTCAAAACTGAAGTCATTTTAAACAGGACAATAAAATAGAAATAACGTAACGGTCTCTACGGCTTCTTAAGAGACACAAGACCAGTGACCACCTCGGCGAAGTCAGAAGACTCACCTGTTCAAACCATGCTCTTGGGTCAAGAGATCTGACTCCGCTAAAATGGGTGTTACTTTGGTATAGGTGACACTGAAATGTAGGCCATCCCTCCTGAAAAATATCCGTGGTTCTTTCCTCCCCCTCACTTCGTTCAACCAAGTTACACTGCAAGATTTTTTTCCAGTGTTCGTTGATTCCTGATATGAACCCTACTCGAGCAAAATAAAATAATAAAGTACCTAAGATAAAAATATAGAGTAAGATGATACTAAAAATAATGTGTACCATAATAGTGTTTTCTAGTAGCTAATATTTGTTTAGGCTTCTGCGTATAAGAATGTAAAAGACAGGGGAACCTGGGTGGCTCAGTGGGTTAAAGCCTCTGCCTTCGGCTTGGGTCGTGATCTCAGGGTCCTGGGATCGAGCCCCACATCGGGCTCTCTGCTCACTGGAGAGCCTGCTTCCCCCTCTCCCTCTGCCTGCCTCTCTGCCTACTTGTGATCTCTCTCTCTCTCTCTGTCAAATAAAGAAATAAAATCTTAAAAAAAAAAAAGAATGTAAAAGACAGTCTTATGGAACAGACTTATAAACCTAGTCTGGCCAAGGCTTTTCTGTGGACACTAGAAATCAAAAAAAGATTCTTCTCTTAGGCAAAGGAACTACATAACATGTCCGTATAATAATTAGAACAAAGTGAGCTAAGTACTATTTATGTGGGATCTGAAATCCCTTATGCAAGAAACATGGAACAAAAATGAGCAGAATGTACCAGAACATGGGTTTTTACCCTGGGGACGGGCTCTTCCCCAAGGACAACCATGAGGCTGAGAGGCAGTGCGTGGATAATGGAGACAATGCATTCCAACACATCTGCAATTTTCATCATATGAACTACAGAAAGAAAGGACTGGCAGAATCTTCGTGGCAGCAGATGAGAGGAAGATAAAGGAAGATACAAAAATGAATGATAGACTACCCTCATCTTCAAGAAATACAGGCTCCAAGTCTTCACAGCCTGGCTCTGCTGTAATTTATGGAATGTCACAGGTCACTTCATCCTTCCAGGCTTCTCGTGTCCCTTATCTGAGCCCCAGCAGCCAGGCGTGTCTAATAGTAATAACCAAACCTCCCATTTAATGAGCATTTGCTTTGTGTCAGACGCAGCTGCTAAAGCCCGCTTTAGCTCATTTACACACTAAAGCTCGTTTATATGTTTTAGCTCACTTAATCATCCCAACTCCTTACATAAGGTTACATTGGAGTCACATTTTTGCATGTGAAGAAATTGAGGCTCAAAGAGACTGAATAACCCAGGACTTGAACCCAGGACATTTAACTCCAGAGCCAGTGAATGAGCCTAACCATGCCCTTCGCTGGGGTGCATTTGACGTCATGGGGGGATAGGCAGGAAGTAGCCGGATGCTGGGGAAGAATGGGAGCCGTGAAGTGTGGGTAGCAGGAGGCAGAGCATTCATTAAAATCAGCCGAGGTTCAAAGCATACCTGGAGATCCCACCTTTCCATCCTGGTAGGTAGCAGCCGCTGCCTAACTTGACTTCTGGGAGGATCCAGACCTCATTAGAGGAGGGCATCCGGCTCTGACTTTGCGCAGCTTCTTCCATGAGCGTTGGAAAGGACACAGATGCTTTGAAAAAAAAGGATCGTAGGAAGAGTTTGGCTTCTAGAAACGGCTATTTCAAAATGTTTTAGGGTGGGGGGGTGGAGGAAAGGAAAAGCATCAGGGAATGGCCTAACTCGGTGGCTCTTGATAAACATGTGAGAAATAATGTCTCTTTAGAAGAGAGAACGCTCCAGAAGATTCTTGGCATGTGGTTTGTTTTGCAACAACAGATTTCAAGCCCAGAAACCAGTAAGAAGGAAAGCGTGTCCAATCTTTGCATTGTGGAAGGAAAAAGAAGGAATATTGGAGCTGCCTCTCCTCTGCGTGGTCCTTTGTATGTGTCCCCACATTTATTTTGCATGTCTGACTATATACCCTGCCTAGTTCCTGAAAGACTGTGTGGTGGATGTTTTTGTTTTAGTCTCACAACCATCCTCAGGGGCGTTCACATATCACAGATGAAGAAAATAAGGCACGGAGAGGCTAGACGACCAGCCCCGGGTTATTTGGACAGAAGAGATATTTGCCTGGATTCAAAGCAGCGGCTTTTCCAGCAGCCTCCTGCATCCAAACGTACCCCTCCACACATGTGCCAATGGGTGTGCAACTCAGTGGAAAATACCAGGCTTTAAAAATCCAGGTTTTGTTATCTTCCGGGGGTGGGAAGGAATACCGTATTTCACTCTGGTTTTATAGGTTGCTGTGATTGCTCGCCCATATTTGGGGGTCTTTGGTCAATGAAATTATAGGCACTTCTTTTTGTCTTCAGCTGTAATTGCACTCCACGTCTTAAAACGGGGGAAATGATCAGTCACCAGGCAGACCAGGGATAATTGCCGAACCCGAGGGCGAGAATGTGGCACTTGGTAAATATCAAGCCGCCTTCCCCTCTGCAGACTGTGGGTGCTCTTACACGTAAAGACGAGCTTGTTCATGACGCTCTGTAAATAAGCTCTAGCTTATAATTGTTGTTCCGGCAACCGCTGTTGAAATGCGATCTGCTCTCAGATAAAAAACACCTTTCCTTGTCTCTTTCCTTTCTTGTGTGGGGGGAACGTGTGTACACGTAAAAGCAAAGTGGAGCAGAGTGCCTTGGCTGTGTGATCTCGGAAGAGTTGTTTAACCTCTCTGTGCCTTTGTTTCGTCATTGGCCTATGTCAGGAACAAATGGGGTCATCGAATATAGGGCGCTCATCTCTGGATGCCCGGGGCCTGGCATACGGCAGGCGGGACTTGTGTCTTTTTTGGGGGGGGAGGAGGGGACTTGTGTCTTGATTGAAGTCAGACTCTTCCGGAGCTGAATCTGCCCTTGAAAAGGTTAAAGGGCCATAGAAATGTGACCATGGTAATCCTCATTTAAAGGGAAGGGCGAGGTTAATAATGATACTCCTTCAATTGGTATTTTCCTCCTATTTCCGTAGAACAATTACTGGAAAATGTATGTTCCTGAAGTTTTGTATTCGTCTCTCAAATTTAGACGAGCAGGGTAGGCAAACCACAGCCTGCTGCCCGTTTTTGTAGATAGACCTTTGAGGGAACCCAGAGACCCCTGTTCTTTTCTATTTTGTCCGTGGCGCCTTTCATACCAAAGCAGACGTGGGGAGTTGTGATGGAGAGCCTATAACCCACATAGCTGAATTTCTTCACTTCCTGACTCTATGGAAAGCCTGCCGGCCTCTCGATTACAACACGAGCCGCCAGGGATTTGTTTCTCTTTAGAAGCTCTCACCTCATCCGGAGCCTGGAACGGGGATGCTCTGTGCATGTCCCGACAGGGCGAGAGAAATGGGAAAACGATCCGGGTTCTGAAGAGGCAACATGTTGCTCGAGCTTCCTGGGGAGAACAGGCTCAAAGTGAGGACCCAGAGGAGGGGGCCGCACGCACCCAGCCCCTCTTCGGGCAGGAACTGAAGGCTCTGTGCTCGATTGCTTGGTTGGTCATCCCAAAGAGCTAATTTCTGAGTGCTTGCGAGATGCCAGGCCCGGGGCTAAATGCTTTATGTATTTTGTCCCATAAAATCATCACCACAGTTCTGTGAAGTAGTTAACATTATTATCCCTGTTTGTAAGTGAGAGCTCTGCCTTGCCCAAGGGTACCCAGTGGCGAGTTCCCGTTAGAGATCCTCTCTTGAGGATTCCAGGCTGTTCCTTTACCAGCCCAGCCAAGGGCCTGGCTCTCCCTGTCCCTCGGGGACATCACATATTATTGTATTTCTGCTGGCCTACGTGGCTTCATTCATTCACTTAACAATTGGTTCTGCGTTGCTATAGCTAATACGTGCCAGGCTCTGTGCTGGGCAGGGGGACGTCACCAGGACCCGTCAGATACGGTCCTTGCCTGAATGAAGCTTAAAGTCAGCCTGGTGGAAATGGGGAGCGTAATCAGTCACACAATGAATTGAAACAAAACTGTGATCTGTTTCAAAGAAGAAAGACACCGGATGCCCTGAGGGTGGGTCATGGGGATATCTCTCAAGAGGTGACCCTTGAGCTGCAATCTAAAGGAGTTTGTAAATAAAAGGCAGGCACGGAGGGGAGGGAAGGGCGTCCTAGGCAGAAGGAACAGCGTATGCGTAGGCTCTAGGGAAGGAGGAAGCACGGTGCGTAAGGACACTGAAAGGTCACTGTGGCCAGAGCGCGCAAAACAAGGAGACGTGGTGGGAAACTCCAGGGGCCACCCAAGGCTTGTGCCCAGATCTGGGTCTCCACCTCCATCTCCGAAGCAACGGGAAGGCACTGAGGTGTCTAAGCTGGGGTAGGGAAGGGGGCAGTGTTGTCACTCCAAACGCCGTGTGTGTGGTCTTCCATGACAAGGCTGCTCTTTCCTGAGTTCACTGAGGGGCTCCTGCTAAGGGAGCATCCGGCTGGGAAAGCCGAACTGAGGCGGCTACAGCAGGGTCGGCGGGTGCAGCTGGCTGCTCCGCGGAGGCGTGAAAGGGGGGCGCGCGGCAGCCTGGCCCGCTCCCGTGAACCACCTCGCAGCTGCCAAGTGTGAACTCGGTGTGAGAACTTGGCAGCACACGCTGCTCTCCACCTACCCGACGGGCCAGGAGAGCTTGCGGTCGGCTTGGAAGCTTGCTTGCCGTAGTTCTGCTCTACTACTCGCGTAGTAAAGATGAGGACTTCTCTGTCAGCTTGGAAGCCGAGCTCCTTGTCACCAAAGACCAACGTTTGTCAGGCTCCTCCCTTCCATGATGGCGCACGGAAGCTTTGCCTGGGGTCCTAAGAGTAGAGTCTTAAACACAATTCTCCATCACCCTTAGAATGGAATCCAGACCCCTTAGCTTGGCCGGCCAGGCTCTCCGTGGTCTGGCCCTGTCTCCCTGTTTGACTTCAACTCACACTACTCTCCCTCACTTAGTAGTTGCTCAATAAACGCCTGTTGAATGAACGGATGTGTGATTGATCTTGGGCAAGCCCTTCTCTGCTTTTGGTTTCTTCATTTTTCTTTCTTTTTTTTAATGATTTTATTTATTTATTTGACAGAGGGAGAGAGATCACAAGTAGGCAGAGAGGCAGGCAGAGGGAGAGGGAGAAGCAGACTCCCCACTGAGCAGAGAGCCCGATGCGGGGCTCATTCCCAGGACCCTGAGATCATGACCTGAGCCGAAGGCAGAGACTTAACCCACTGAGCCACTGAGATGCCCCAGTTTCTTCATTTTTCAAAGATGTGGCTGGCCTGGGTTTCCTCTGCGGCCCCTCCCCGGATGGAGAATCCACAGGATGCAGAACCGGGATTCGTTCAACAAACATTGCCAACATCTTCTCCAAGCAAGTCCTGTGACAGGCACAGAGGAGAGGATATGATGCAAGACACCCCTGCCCTTGAGATGTTTATTCAAAGGTAGAGAAAAATAATGTGGTGTGTGAGTGTGCGTAGAGCGTGAACTCCACCAGCATAGGAACTAGGGCAGTTCCAGCTCTTTCCGCTCCCTGGAGCGAAGCATCTCTCAGAGGCCCAGTGTCCCCATGACTCCGATGGACAGAATGGTACAAATGGAAGTTGGTGAGGGTCCAACGAGGTAACATTTCTGCTGGTATTGTGTCTGGCACAAATAAGTGTGCAACAAGTGTTGGTAATGATGATCGACAAATCCCAATGGTGACTCATGTCAACACTGACACTCAGCACCCACATGATTGCACCAGTCGTCTACGACCTACACCTGTCCTGACCACTCAGTACTCCTGCCGTCCCAGCTATGAGATATTTTGAACCTGCCCCTGGGCAAGAGCACCGTGGAGCAGAGAGGATCTACACTTGGGGTTCAAGGCCAGTGATTCATGGAAGATGTCCTAGAGAAGATGGGACCAGAGCTGAGCTGGAGGATAAAAAGAAGGGGAGGCAAGGTCTCCTCTGTCTCCACTCTGCCCTGGGAAATCTTTCAAAACACACACATCTGATCAACTGATTTCTTCCTCTGACTTCCTGTTGCACTCGGAATGAAGTCAAAGCTCCTTACCATTGTCTGCAAAGCCCCCATAAGCTGGTCCCATCTTGAGCCACCTTCACCTTTCCCCAGCCACACTCAGCCATTTTCCTGACCCCCTTGCAGAGGCTGTGCCCTCTGCCAGCAACGTGCCTCCTTCCGGTCTTCCACGCCCGGCTCCCTCTCGTCATCAGAACTCAGCTAAGATGTCCCCTCTGCAGACAGACCTTCACCAACTGACTCTACGCCACCTGACATTCTCGTTTGTTTCCTTCAAAGCTCTCTGAAATGACCTCTAGGAGGTCAAGGACTTCATCAGTCTTACGCAGCTGGCCTCGGCATGTCGCTGGCCCTCCAAGATCTTTTGAGCAAGTGACTTCCAGGGGCCTGCAAAGGATCGAGTGAGACAGCATGTTCTGGCAAGCTTCAAACCAGCGCCACACAAGGAAGATTCACATCAGGTCATGAAGGACTTTAGTACAGAGAACGTGCTGGATCCCGGGTGTCAGGCTCTGAGCCCCGTCTGAGCATCATGAAAAAACCAACAGTATCTTAGTTCTTCCTTGAAGACAGCTATTTCTCAGTCTTGCATTTCCAGAAAGCTTCTCAATGAGGGCCCCTGTCTAAATTAATAAGAAGTCAAGAATTACAAAATAATTTCCTGTAATCCGGGGTTAGCTCTTTCACATGGTAATTCTCCCTGGGCTGGCAGAAGCCCTCAGGGCAGCTCTTTACTGAAGAACTAAACTTGGTGCTTAATTAGCATATCACGATTAGCTCCCAGAGAGTTTGCTTTTGTAAGCACTTTGCACGTCTCCCCACTGCCCTATCACGTCGTCTTGCACTTGCTCCGAGGTCAAACATCCACTGACTGTCACCTCTTTCATGTCCGACCCTGATCCCCTCGAGTAAACCGCGAAGTTGAGGCTTAAACTACATCACAGTGCTCATCCAAGTCATTAAAAATTCTGGATTTGTAGGATGGGGATTTTAAAATATTACCCATAACTGGCAAAAAAAAGTTATCCATAGACATCACTGTCAGAACCCCCCGGCCAATCCGATACTCTCTTCCTAGCAGGCCGCGATCTGTACGTGGCTGCGGCCCCCACACCCGCCCACCCCAATTCGTGTCGGATTGAGCAGCAGACCCTCTTTCGCTAGACCCACCCGCACCACTCAAGTTGTGTGTGATTTGTGAGCATTGGATCGGCACCACCATGCCCGGCTGGGGAGGACTGTAATTGCCACTCAAGGGACCTGGAAGGTAGGGTGAGAAGCAGCTCTTTTTCACAGTTAAGCCCTGCTCTGGGTGCACGGACTGGTGCAGGCCCCGTGCATCTTCTGCTCTTGCCTTTGATGCCAAAATTGTGACAGGTGGGAACAAGAAGCCTGGCCACTGCCAAGCTGCCGTGTAGGGTCTTCTGGGGCTCCTAACCATTCCGAGGCCTGGGGGCTCGCTTGGTGCCCACTCTTCCCAACTCTTCTCAAACATGCACATTCTGCAGGGTTCCTACAGGACACTGTCCACCTTAATGGCCACCTCCTGAAACGACACCCTCCCTACCTCCAGGCGGCTTGAATCTGCCTTCTGGCAGTCCATGCTGATTATCTTACTCTCTGCTCAAAACCCTCCCATAGCTCTTATTCTAGGCTTCCTATGATCTGGACTCACTCAGCCTGTCTTCCAACATCCATGATACCTGTACCCCTCGATCCAGCCTCCCTGAACCGGAAGAGTAGGGAACGGCCAGACCAGACAGGGCTCTCGGCTAACGAACCAATGGTATCTGCCAAAACAGTACCTCTCAGAGTTTAATGTGCATTCAAATCACAGGGCATTTTTTTTAAATGCAGATCTTCATTCAGGAGATCGAGGGGAGGGCTCAAGAGTCTACATTTCTATGAAACAAGATTAGATGGGGAAGAAGACAAACCATAAGAGACTCCTAAACTCACGAAACAAACCAAGGGGGGCTGGGAGGTGGGAAGAGTAGGGTTATGGACATTGGAGAGGGTATGTGCTATGGCAAATGCTGTGAAATGTGTAAGCCTGATGATTCACAGTCATGTACCCTGGGGCAAATAATACATTATATGTTAATAAAAAATAATTTTAAAAAAAAGTCTACATTTCTAACAAGTTCCCTTCCAGATGCTATGTCTGCTAGGCCCTACACTGCGCATTGAGTGGAAAAGCACTCGGTCTTTTTTGTGTGAGCCTTGGGAGGGGGATGACGTTGTATTCTAAATCGCTTTATTTTAAGATTATATTAATTCTATAAAATCACCATTTTGGTAGATCAAAAAGTCGCTCTCCTACGGTTCGACCCTCATGTAAGAAGCAGGCCATCTGTAACTCCTAATGGAAACCTGAGCTCTTGACATCAGAATCCTTGCCAAGTTACCCTGGAACACAGAGGAGGCAAGATATCAGATCAAAATTCTCAGTGTGCCAACTCAAGCCTCACCCTTCCGCTTGCCAGAAGCCCCTTTGTCAGTCCCTGGCTCCTGCAGGAAGCCACCCTGCGGGTCACCCAGTGGCTCAAGAGACTTCATCCTGCATTTTTCAGTCGTGCATGTTGGAGAGAAGCGCCAAGCCGCTGGAGCACCTTCCAGTTCCCGGCTCTCCAACGCCTGATTCTCAGAACATGCCGAAATTTCCAGGCACGCCTTGCGGCACTGGCCCGTCCCCAGGTGGTTTTGTAGGTCACCACCTAAGTGGGAAGATCTGAGCAGATGGCAGGATGTCTTGGATTCTCATTAAGAAGCTTCCTCAAAGCTGAAGGGAGGTGTGGCAGGCCCCCTGCAGCTGCTGGTTCTTCTACCCGGCCACGCTTCCCCGCCTAGCACGGGCAGAGTGTGGGAGTGGGTGGGTAGGAGAGAGCCAAATGATCAGCCTAGGCCTGAAAAACCTGCCCGATCCGCTCTGCACAGGCAAAGCAGAGTTGCCAGTCCCTGCCCTTGGTTGCCTCTCTGATTGCAGAAGAGCTGCTGTAGGACCATCTGCCACCGTTGGCAAAACGCACGAGAAGTGAAAAAGCAATAGGCAAATAGATTATTTCAAGACCAGCAATACCATGCTCCCTCCATGAAAGGCTCTAATGACTCAAGATGCTCAGCGTATTCTCAGATCCAATGTTCCATCCACCTGATTGGGCATTGATGGGATGTGGGTGCTCATTGATCGTGTTGTCCTGGCTCGCCGTGCCAGCTGCCTGCTAGCTGGGGAGCATTTAACACATCGCGGTGCCCCGTTCCCACTCCAAATCAATGAAATCAGAACTGGGGGAGCAGGCACAGGTGGGTATTAAAAGCACCCAGGGGATTTAAATGCACAGTGAAGGTTGCAAACCGCTGTGTTAGAGGTGTTTTTTTTTTCAAAGATCAAAGAAACGGTACTTCTTCTTTTTTTTTTTAATCATTGACTTGCTCAGCTCCTAAAACTTTACCTCTTTTTTTTAATGCAATACAGGATATTGGTAATAATGAATACACTTATACTTTTTCAGAGTCACAAATCACTTTTATAGGCACTGTCTTACTAGATTCTCCGATCAGCCTGTGGGAGATGTTCATACCGCTACAGAAAGATATATGCTGAGCTTGATGTGACACTATTTACAAGACAGAAGAAAAACTGGAAACAGACTGAAAGCCAGGGAGAGGATGGCTAAAGGTTTCATGGGGCAGTCACGCAACAGGGAATTCTACAGCTGTTATAAAAACTTAGGTAGCTCTCTACACACTGGCTTTGAAAGACAGCCACAAACTACTTTTATATTTTAAAAAATCAAGTTCAGAGTCATAATTATATATTATATATATATATATATTCCATTGTTATTGAGTTGTTTCATTTTTAACAACTTTTTGAGATTTCTTTGACATATAAAAGCTGTATATGTTTAAGGTGTACAACCTGATGTTTTGACATATGAATATATTGTGAAAAGATTACTGCCGTCAAGCTAAACCTCTACGTAGTTACTCTTGTGTGTGTGTAAAGAGGATTTAATTTAAGATATGTGCTCTTAGCAAATTTCAAGTATGTGATACAGTATTGCTAACTAGCATCACCACGCTGTACTCAGAGCCCCTGAACTCCTGTATCTTGCGTAACCGAAATTTTGTATTCTTCGACCAACATCACGTTTCTGTTTCCTGCCAGCCCCTGACAACCTCCAAGCTGTACTTTGTTTCTCTGAGTTTGACCATTTGAGAGATCATACGGTATCTCTCTTTCTGGGTCCGGCTTATTTCACTTCCCATGATGTCCCCTTGGTTCATCCATGTTGTCACAAATGGCAGGATTTCCTTCATTTTGTGGGTGGATAATATTCCATCTTATTTTTCTTTACGTATTTTCTTTATCCACTCACTCATCAACCGAGACTTAGGCTATTTCCATATCTCGGCTAATGTGAATAATGCTGTAATGACCACGGGACTGCAGGGGTCTCGCTGAGACCCAGGTTCACTCGCCGGATACATGCCCACAGTGGAATCGCTGGATCATGTGACAGTTCTATTTTTAATTTTTTGCGGGACCTCCATAGTGTTTTCCATAATGGTGGAATACCAGTTTACTTTCCTGCCAACAGTGTGCAAGAGTTCCCTTTTCTCTACATCCCCACCAACACTTGTAATCTCTTGTCCTTTTTATAATAGTCCTTCTAACAGGTGTGCTGTGGCTTTGTTGTGGTTTTGATTTGCATTTCCCCGATGGCTTGTGACGTTGAGCACCTTCCCATTGGCCACTTACATGTCTTATTTTGAGAAATGACAATTCAAGTCCTTTGCCCACATTTAACCGGGTTATTTGGGTTTTTGCTATTGAGTTGTATGAGTTCCCTATGTGGTTTGGATATCGACCCCTTATCAGCTACAGGGTTTGCAAATATTTCCTCCCACCCTGGAGGTTGCCTTTTCACTGTTTTGTTTCCTTTGCTATGCAGAAGCTTTTTAGGTACAGTCCCGCTTGCCTACTTTTGCTTTTATTGCCTGTACTTCTTGGCGTCATGATCCAAAAACCATTGCCAAGACCAGTGAATGTCAAGAAGTTTTTCCCTATGTTTTCTTCTACTAGTTTTACAGTTTCAAGTCTTATAAATAAGTCTTTAATCCAGTTTAAGTCAATTTTTTATATGACATGAGGTAAGGGTTCAATTTCATTCTTCTTCAGGGAATATCCAGTTTTCCCCATATCTTTTATAGAAGAGACCATCCTTTGCCCATTGTGTATTCTTGGCATCCTTGTCAAAGATCCGTTGACCACAAGTGTGTAGATTTGTTTCTGGACTCTCTGTTCCATTGGTCTATACATATGTTTTTATGTGAGTATTATACTTTATTTTTTACTACTATAGCTTTGAAGTATATTGTGGAAACAGGAAGCTTTGTTCTTATTCAACATTGCTTTGACTATCCAGAGTCTTTTGTGGTTCCATATTAATTTTAGGAATATTTTTTCTATTTCTGTAGAGAATGCCACTGGAATTTGGTTAGGGATTGAGCTGAATAGTAGTAATATGAACATTTTAACAATATTAATTTTCCAACCCATGAACATGGGATGTCCTTCCATTTACCTATTTCTTTAATTTCCTTCATCAATGTTTTAAAGTTTTCAGTATACAGGTCTTTCATTACTTTAGTTAGGTTTATTCCTAAGTACAGCTGACCCTTGAACAATGCGAGAGTTAAGGGCACCAGCAACCCCCCAAGCAGTCAAAAATCCCTGCTTAGCTTTTGAGTTCACAAAAACTTAATTCCTAATAGCCTACTGTTGACCGAAAGCCGCCTCATTGATAACATAGTCAATGAACACATATTTTGTACACTACTGTATTCTTACAATATAGTAAGCTAAAAAAAAGAAAGCGCTATTAAGAAAATCATAAGAGAAAATAACTTCCCAATATTGTACTGTACTTATCCAAAAAAAAAAAAAAATCTGCACGTAAGCGAGCAGCTCAATTCAAACCCGTGTTGTTCGGGGTCAGTTTTACTTTATTCTTTTTGTTGCTATTGCGAATGAGATTGACTTTATTAATTTCCTTTGCAGATAGTTCCTTATTAGTATATAGAAGTGCCATCAATTTTTATATACTAAATATGTATCCTACAACTTTACAGAATTCACTTATTAGTGCTAACAGTTTTGTTGTGGACGAATCTTCAGTGTGTTCTTCGTACATGATTATTTCATCTGCAGAGACAATTTTCCCTCCTCCTTTCTGATTTGGATGCCATTTATTTCTTCTTCTCATCTGATTGCTCTGCCTAGGGCTTCCAGCGCTCTGTTGCATCAAAGTGGCAAGAGTGGGTGTCCTTGTCTTAGAGGAAAAGTTTTCAGTTTTTCCCCATTGATTATATTAGCTGTGGGCTTTTCATATATGACTTTTATTGCATTGAGGTAAATTCCTTCTATACCTGTTTTGTGGAGAGTTTTTATCATGAAGGATGGCAAATTTTGTCCAATGCTCTTTCTGAATCTATTGAGATGGTCATGTGACTTTTATCTTTCATTTCGTTACTGTGGTGTATCACACTGATTGACTTACATATGTTAAATCATCCTTGCATCCCAGGAATAAATCCCATGTGGTCATGATGTATAATCCTTTCAACGTGCTATTAAATTCAGCTTGCTGGCATTTTTTGCATCTGTGTTGACTGGGGATACTGGCCTGTAGTTCTCTTTTCCTAAAATGTCTGGCTTTATTTGGTATCAGAATGATGCTGACCTCATGAGTTTGGAAGTATTCTCTCTTCTTCCTATTTTTTGGAAGAGTTTAAGAAAGATCAGTGTGAGTTCTTTAAATGATTGGTAGAATTCACCCCCAAAGCCATCTGGTCTGGGGCTTTTCTTTATTGGGGGGGGTGAGAGAGGGGTTGATTACTACTTTAATCTCTCTATTTGTATTCGTCTGTTCAGATTTTTATTTCTTCTTAATTCAGTGTTAGTAGGTTATATGTTTCTAGGAATTTATCTATCCTAGATAATTTCTAGGATCCTCAATCCTAAAAAATCCTAGAAATGTATCGATCCTGGATCTTTTATTATTTCTTAAACCCTCCATGTATATGTGTGTGATCTATAAGCACAAAAAAATATCAGGAAGGACATATGCTCAACTGTTAATAGTCATATTGCATGGGCTGGAATTACACAGAGGTGGGGGAGAAACTATCACTTTTTAAAAATTGTTTTAGTTTGCTACAAAAATTATACTTCCATACTATTAAAAAAAATCTATTTTAAAGCCACAGCCTAAGATAAATTCTAAGGAGAGACAATCACGCCTGTTTTTCAGAGGAAGTAATCAAGTCTCAGTGAGACAGAGTTTATTACTCATGTGGCTAAAAATTGGTGGGGCATTCATTTGAACATATATGGATGCTATGTCTCACAATTTCTTTTAAAAAAGTATTTTTTTAAAAAGAATTAGGTAAGAGAGGGAAAACCTAGTTTACTGGAACCCATATCCAAGACTTGGTCTGCTACCCACACTAGCTATTGCATGAAGGCTTAACAAGCAGTTTGGTGACCTTCACTCAGCAAGGAGGAAGTGGAGTCCCGCCCCAGCAGATGACCTTGGCAGGCCGGGGCATCGGGAGCCTGAGCCATCCCTCTCTCTTTACGAGGATGCCGCATCTCACAGGCTGGCCGCTGTCCTCTCGGAGTCACTGGGCTAACTCCAAACCTAACCAGTCCCTGCTCGCCCAAGGCCACGAGGAAGATTTGCTCAGTGCCTGTGGCAGCTGTGGACACAGCCGGGAGGGTACGTCTGCCCCTGCAGGGCAGTCTCACTCCTAATAAGAGAATTCCTAAAGTGAATTTCACTTTACATGCACTTTAGGGGAAATATCCTGGCTCAGAGCCAGAGCCAGATGGGCACTGAGCTTCTGAGCTTATTAAAGGCATGATTGTTACCAGAAAACATTTGTAAAGATGTATGGGTACTTGTGTGTGTGTGTGTGTGTGTGTGTGCACGCACACATTTTATACACACACACACACACACACATATCCATGCACACATACCTCCCTGAATCCCTTTCAATTTCAAGATTGTCTTTTCAATTGTTCTACAATAACCTTAGAGTTAACCCTTACGTAGGGTGGAGACGCCGTGCCTCCCACCTTTTCGGGCGAGGTTGTTCTTACTCTTGTTTTTCCCTTTTGCCAGGTGCAGCTCATCCACTATAACCACGAGTTATATACAAATGTCACAGAAGCTGCAAAGAGCCCTAATGGATTGGTGGTAGTTTCTATATTTATAAAAGTAAGTGTCTTTGCCTTCTTGCATTCTTTTCTTGCCATTCCCAGCCCGGCCAGAACACCAGCTTAGACTCTGTTGGATCTCTGAAATAACCCAAGGGGTAAGGTCCGTGCCCAAGAAAAGCTGCAGGATGGTGACCTTGATACCCATGAGATTTATGACAAATGAGGTTCCTTTCACAACAATGCAGAAACGCCACCATTTCAGAGCCTTGGAGCCTAAGGATTCAGCAGCCTTTGTTCTAGAGAGAAAAGGGGGGCTGGAGCCAGGGGCAGGTGTCAGGTCCCACCGCACGTAAAAGGATGCCACAGAGGGGGAGGGGTGACTCACTGACGCCCCACTAAGACAGCACTAAGCTCCTGTCTCTCAGTGGCCCCTTGGAAACAGAGATGGAAGAGAAATGTGACATGTCCCTCCCCTCCAGGCATTGCCCCGAACAGTCCCCTCTGGCTTCCCTGAAGTTGCTCTGATTGGCACCTCCCATCTTCCTTTCCCTTTCCCTCATAAGCACCCCTGGGAGAAATTAAGCAAAGGTCACCAAGGCTGACTTTATGACATCCTTTAGGAGGCTCCACATCTCCCCAGCAGTCAAAAGCAATAAGAGAACTCCAGCCAAGAAAATTCCAGTTTGTTAAAAATAATAATAATAGGGGCACCTGGGCGGCTCAGTGGGTTAAAGCCCCTGCCTTTGGCTCAGGTGGTGATCTCAGGGTCCTGGGCTCAAGCCTCGCATCGGGCTCTCTGCTCAGCAGGTAGCCTGCTTCCCCCTCTCTCTCTATCTGCCTCTCTGCCTACTTGTGATCTCTCCCTCTGTCAAATAAATAAATAAAATCTTAAAAAATAATAATAATAATAATCACCTTTAACAGTTCGACAGATATGGAGGGAAGCAGGTCTGCAAATTTAAAAGAAAATGAAAAAAAGAAATGTCTTTCCAAATGGAACAAAAGAGAAGAGAGAGAAAACAAAAGGAAGGTCTGGCAGTTCCAGAAGCTGGTAGTCACTGTGCTAGCCTCTTCGTTGGGGCCAGAGTTCTCGTGGTGACATGATCACTGCTCAGGGGACTGGGCTCGGGGGCACCCCAGGCACTACCCCCGTTTCCTCCCCAAAAGCATCAGCCTTTGCAATAGCCACTTGGCCCTGCCTGGTCCTCCCTCTCTGGAGTCCATGCCACCTCCTGAGTTCCTCTCCGTCACGGGGGTCCCATCGGACCTTTCTGTGGCCTGGGCAGAGCCGTACATCAGCCAGAGGCATCTGTTGGCCACAAAACTCCTGCGGCTGTCATTAGCAAAGACAGGAAGGGGCTTCTGGCCAGGAAAGCCTATTTGGGGGCTGTCATACCTTCTGAATACCTGATGTGATACCCCAAAGGACATGGGTCCTGGCACAGATCCTGCCAGTCTCTTCTCTGCACCTCTTGGCATCGTCACAGACCCTGTTATAATGAACAACCGATTTCGGCATTCCAGGCACTGAGATACGTACTTTCCATATATTTTATGACTTAACCCTGACCATAAAGCTGTGGGGCGGCCATCAGTATCCTTACCCTGCGGATGAGGAAAATAGCGCGGAGAATCTCTGGCATTCCACCCAAGTGCACGGAGCTCATGGCAGCCCGTCCAGGAAAGGAGCCCAGGTCTTGCTTGACGTTCACACTAATGACCTGATTCACTCTACATGCCTCCCCAACAGAGCACGGAGAAAGCAGCCGAGATGAAGAAGAGAGGACATGACTTGTAAACACCTTCCCCCATGCCCCGATGCCACACACAAGCTCGGGGCAGACTCTGTATCCCTCACCCAGCCTCAGTCATGGTGTTGATACGACAGGTGCATCCATCCTGGGCCACGTTCACTGCTGGGAAGCCTGCACATCTGTCACAATATTGTCTCGTGCGCATCCAGGGACTCACCTCCCCCGCTGGCCTTCCCAGTGCCAGGGTCCCATGTCAGCCACCCCGGGCTGTCCTGCATCGCCTGTCCTTCGGCGGGTGCCTCAGTCTAAGCCCCTGCCTGTACCTTGCTTCACTCCCAGTGCTTGAGTCAGGAGCTGTCCCGGAAGCTCGGGCACGTTACAGCTGGCGGGGTGACAGATGCCCCGGGAACTCAGCCTCCTCAACCGTGGACCGTGGGTGTGTGTCCCAAGTTCTTGCAGGAAGATGACTGACGCAGGTCCCAGCCACCTGCGTTCCAGCGGGTGTCAGGAGGAACTTATGTTCCCCCCCTGCTGTCGGTGGAAGGATGGGGACCAGCTCCTGCGTCTTCTCAGGCTAGTTTGGCTCCCTAGGGATGCTTCCCTTCTTCCCTGAGCAAACCTAAAGCGTTCTCGCTGGATCTCAAAATAAGCCACAGCCTATCTTTGTCCAACTTAATCAACTGGAGCCTACCCAGATGCCCCAGAGTGAGTTATCCAAGCCGAGACTTGTCCCTCACTCATCCCGAAACCAACTGAGTGCGGGACACAGGCCGGTCCTGTGCTAGGCACGTGCCTAGAAATGAGGTAGATGAGCAGAGCCCGTGGCTCTGAGGGCACCCAGCCTCTGGTGGTACTCCCTCCTTCCCATCTTTCTACCCCCTTCCCAGCTCGCTGCAGGGTAGGCAGGCACAGAAAAGAAGAGGCCCCTCCTCTGGGTCCGCCGATCCCCAGCGATGGCCCTCTGGCCAAACACGGAGCCGTGCAAGGGTTGGAGTTGTTGGCTGAAATAAGAGAATTGTTTATCTGTGAGTTTTATTTATCTCTGTCCCCTCCTGTTCCCCCATCCTTCCCATGACCACAGGGAACCGAGATTTGGCTGTAATTACTGCTCAATCACACACCATTAACTTCCCACTTCAGCTCACTTATACCAAGTACGTACTTTATCCTCCCTCCCACGCCGCCAGCACACCGGAGCCCACAAATCATCTGTGTGCACTCTGGAAATTTTTCAGTTACTTTTAATCAGCTCAACAGGTTCAGTCCCAACATCCGTGCTGTCCAGACTCACCGGGGACCAGGAGCCCAAGGCACCCGATTAAGGGGCATGGCACATTCCTTACTGGCCATGACCGTGTATTTTTGTCTCTCCTTTCATGTGACTTGGCACAAATAGGCGGCATCAAGCTATGTCTTCAATGGCCAAAGAGGAGGTCAAAGGCAAGCTAAATACGGCACTAAAGCTTCTGGGGAGCAGCAGTGTTTGCTTTGGGACTTTTCTCCATTTGGGGGTGACTCTGGCACATTCCACTGCATTGTCACTCACCGACCTCCCCCCACCCGGTGTGTGTCTCACCACAGCACATCCAGGAAACTGTGCGGGAAAGGAGAGACAGATGGAGGGAAAATAAACAGTCTGTGCTTTCTCCAAACTAAAAATTACCTGTTGCTTATCTAATAATAATAATCATCTGCTGCAATTTTTCCAACCCTCAGAATAAATCAGATTTAAAATGCTGATGTGTCACAGCATCCGATTAGCAGCTGAGGCATAAATTACAGAGCAGAGCTGAGAGAGGTAGGAGAGAAAGGCCTGAGACAAACCCCTGCGCCTTGGAAGAGGCTGAGTAGAAGGGAGGATGTTAAGAAACAGAGGACACGGTTATGTGGGGGCACATCACAGTCTCCAAGCGGTGGTCCTCTGGCTGGAGCCTCTTGAACCTTGCCTTGTTCTCCCAAAGAAGGAATTTGGAGACCTGAGGGCATGGGTGCAAAATGGGAACTGATCCCTGGCCCATAATAGGCACTTGATAAATATTTATTCAATGTATGGCCACATGGATAGATGCATGGATAGATGGATGGATAGATGGTTGGAGGGATGGATGGATGGTTGATTGGAGGGATGGAGGGAGGGAGGGATGGATGGATGGAGGGAGGGAGGGAGGGAGGGAGAGAGGGAGGTATGGATAGATGATTGAATGGCATGGCTTACGCTATATCTGATTCATGTAATAATAAGCAGTGATATAAGGTTCTATATTATGTCTTAGCGATTTTTTTCATCCCTGATACCTCTATTCTGGGTACTCTTTCACTGTCTACTTAGAGTAACTGTCCCCTTCCTAAAATGTCACTCCCTACCCTCTACTTAAAACTTGTTGATGGTTCCTCATCCCTACAGAATGGAGCTTAAATATCCTCCCATGGCATTCAGCACCTGCTATGAGCTAGCCCCTGCCTACCTCTCTGGCCTCACCCTCCATCCTCCCCCCACACCCTCCGTTCCAGCTGCACGGCAGTACTTGCCCCAGCATACCTAGTTCTCACTCTCTTGTGTCCATATGCGCAGATCCTCTGTACGCAATTGTCTCCTTACCCTTCTTCCTTTACATACTCTACCAGCAAAGCACCTTGTCCTTTCCGCCCACCCATCAAGAGCCGGCTCCCCCAGCTCCCCAGAACCCCCAGGTAGGTGGTCTTCCCCTGATACCGTCATGCCTGCACTCTACCATCTGCACACTCTATTACAACCCTTCGTTGACTCACCTGTCTTCTTTCTCTAGACGAGGGTTTCTTGAGAGTAGAGTGTGTGTGTGCCTTTAATGTCTGCATTTCCAGCCACCATGCTCTTTGGCACAGGGTAGGCACTCAGTGAATATGAATGAATAAGGGAATACACGGAGGCGTGTTTATCCTGGGATAGCACGGCCCAGTCGCTAATATTTTCTCTTCTCTCCTAGGTTTCTGATTCATCAAACCCATTTCTTAATCGAATGCTCAACAGAGATACTATCACCAGAATAACATATAAAAGTAAGTTTGGTTCGATTTTCTATACAGCAACTCTTCTATAAAGGTTAGTCCTGTCTGAAGGCAGAAAGCCAGAACCGATGATCTCGGAAGGCCTCTTTCAGCTTCATGATCCTTTCATTCTCTAGAAAGTCACTCTGGAGAATCAGGGTTGGCTAAGAAGCAGCTCATTTCAAAGGGACGTCCCCAGGGTGCCTTTGTCATCCACGCCTGTCTAAGGCGATAATGATTATTATGATGATGGTCATCGTTACCGCGTGGATTGCTAATGAGCTGGGGACTCTACTAGCCGACAGACGCCACCATTGTCAGCTGGCCATATTTGGGGCTTTGCCAATTATATGACTGAAAAAGCATTCACCAGGTAGTCTGGCTCCAAACTCAACATTTCCAGAGCTGGGCCAAACCTCCCTCTCTGTGTCCCTGGGTCCCTTTTCAGGCTGAGGCCTCTTTCCGCATTGCTATATGTACTCCACTGCTCTAGCGGGCTCTGTCCATTTCTTTGGGTTTCCAGAGTGTTTTATCCCTAGAATCCTTAAGCAGAAAAGCGAGAACTGTGCAGACTTGAAAGGGGAAGAAGGAAAAAGGTGCTACTTCTCCCAAAGCAACCCAGAAGTTGGGAAAAGTTAAGCTCACGCCAAGAGATGAAAGAAATAATACAGAAAAAAAATATACATATATATATTAGGAGGGAGCAAGAAAGTGGGATTCAAGTCCTAACATTATCCTTAAGCAAGGAGTTTCTTCTACGTTAATTCTGTTTCTTCATCTGTAAAGTGAAAAAATTGAACTTCCAGTTTCTAGGGTTCTTCTCGGTCTGGGATTTTGAATTAAGCAATAGGTAAATAATGACTTCACCAAAGTAGAAAGTGGCATGCTAACATTCTTAGACCCACATGCCCTCAGAGTCCCTTCCGCCAAGCGAGAGCCTCGGCTGTGCCTGCTGCTTCTGCTTCTGTGGCGATGGGGAAAGGCAGAGAATGCTTTCAGATCTCCCCTTGGGCTGCTGGAGGGAGAGTTTGGAGAACATTCACTCGTTCATTCATTCAGAAAACATTTTCTGCACCCCTGCCCCTGACAGACACCAGGCGACGCTCCCAAACATAAAGATGGCCTGACCCCAGCCTTCCCTGTCACAAGGTGCTCACTGCCGAGCCACTTCCATATGAAAGGTTGGGGTGTGGGGCAGTGAATGAACTTGGAGAATCCCAGGGCACCTGGGTGAATGAAACCTGAAAGAATGAGTTGGCTCCAAAGCCATCCCGCCCTTCCTCAGCAGAGCCCCTGCGGGGTCCTCTCTTGTGCCCACTCGGGTCGCTCCTCTGAGGAAGGCATTTCTGTCTCGTGTGCAAGTAGCACATTTTTAACTGCCCATAAAATATTATTAGTCTTTTAACTTTTTTGATTAAAAAAGCATGAAAATTAAATAAAATGTTTTCAAATCATCTCGAATTTGCAGTGTAGAGACCATGAAAAACCATGAAATCGCACATTAAGCCCCAACACCCACTCCAACCAATTGCCAGCTGCAGAGTCAATCATTAGTGGGACTGTCCCCCCCGCCCCGCCCCCACCACGGGTCTCATTCATGTTAAGTGACGTGGCTGCTGCCAAAATGAAAGCATCCACAGGGAGGCCATGTTAGGGAAGGGCAGCCTTCCTCAGGAATAGATACCAGTTCTAGTGCAAACAAGGGGCTGGAGAGCCAGCGGACAGATCTCGTTGGGACCAATAGCCGATGGCCACTCTGTGGCTGAGGGAAATCTTGGCTTTGTCTCTTTGGAATGAAGCATCCCTGCCAAACTGCCACCCCATCAGCTTCTTGGGAACGGAGAAGGCAATCGCCGAAGTGGGTTAGCAGTGCGGAAAACCCAAGACCTTCCTTCAGCTGTTCGCTCACTCCCTCCACAAATACTTACTGAGAGGGTCCAAGGTGCCATGACATAGATCAACGGAACACATTTTCGGTCCACGAGGTCCTCACTCTCTAGGCGGGGAGACAGAGCATGGTGCCCTATACGACATTTTTGTAACAAGCACCATGTAAAAAAAAAATCTGAAGAGAAGTCTTTGGGATCACAGAACATCTGCTTCGAATACATGGCAAGTTTGCATGAAGCAGGAGCCATTTCAATAAGGACTGAACAGATGAATGACTATTTGCTAGGGAAAGGGAGACGTGAGCAGAGGAGGAGGAGGAAGGGGAGGAAGGCGGAAAGCAGGCCGTAAGGAGGGAAAAAGAGAGGGAAGGAAGGAGGACATTCCAAGCACAGAGCGGCATCCAAAGCGAGGAGAGCCACAAGGACTGTGCAGAGTGAAGAGGGAGAACCTCTGCCTTCAACAGCAGCTCATTGCAGTGCCCACAGAATACACAATGTCAGTAGGACCTGAAATAATGGAGGCATGAGTGGCCCCTGCCATAGCAATGACAGGGACAAGAGGGAGTGACAGGAAATGTGGTTTGGATCCAGATCTTGAAGGGTCTTGATGCCTTCCGAGGAGTCTAGGCAGAAGACCAATTGGAAGAAATGCCCTCGAAATGCAAATGGAAGGGAGTGGGAGCAGCCCTTCTCCTTCGGTCCCTCATGATCTCTCTGTCATGGCCAAGGAAAAAGAAGGGGAACAGCGAGATCAAGAGACCCACATGGGGAGAGGTGACTGCTCCAGGCCTCCTAATGACAGATATTTGTGCTCTTACCCTCTGGGCGATCGCGGGGGTGTTCCCAGGAGCACCTCTATCACATGCGCAGGGATAATGATCACCCTACCAGTGGGAACGGCCTCGACCCCACTATGCCCGGGACACTGTGGCCGAAAGGGACTGATTTGCTCAGCGGGAGAGCACCAGCTCTCTTCCATCCACGCAGCTCCCGGAGGCAGCCGGCCCGTGGAAGATCGGGGTGTTCCGCAACGGGAATCATTTGCTAGGAAGCAGCCAGTGGGTGGGAAACACAAGCCGGGAAGGCTCCCCAGGGGCTCTGGAGACACGCTGGCCTTAGCTCCTGAGAGCCGGGGGAGACAACACTACCTGCTCGGGGGCATCCGTCAGAGTCCCCTGCTTTCATACTTCGGAGTAAGATGGAAAGAAATGGATCCCTGCCCCTACAGCCACCCAACCACATTCTCCGGGGCACCTGACCTCAACCTGCTCCCACTCTGCAGCGGGCTGAGCATCACGAGTAAGGAAGCAACTGGACGCCTTCCCCATCTCGGGCTCTGTGCCGAACCCCCATTTAGTAAGTGGCTGTATAAGTCAGCGACTTCTGCACAACAAACAAGCATTCAGCAAGGAGCCCTGATTTCTCCCATTGCAGCTGCAGGTCTGCAGGTCAGCGAGGGAAGCGTGGCTCTACATGGCTGTTCTTTTCTGGGATCGGGGTAGATACCCTTGGCAAGTACTTCCCATGGCGGAGGTCAGAAATATGTCATGTTCCTTAAGGTTTAGGCTTGAAACTCACAAGCTATCCCTTCTATCCACTTTTAACTGGCCAAATCAAGAGACATGGCCAAGCCAACATCAAAATCCGCCTGTGGAGATGGGGGTGGGAAGAGAGTGAACACCTCCTGAATGATAATCTAGCCTTCCTTAGTGAGAGAGCAAGGATTCAAACAGAGGTCCTCTCAGGAACTTTTCTATGTCCTCGTCTTCCCATCATGCTTCCTCTCTAGCGATAGAGAAAACCTTAGCCCTGAGGTCTTAAAACTAGTTGTAATGATGGTACCCCCCATTGCGTGAAACTGGGCAGCATGTTTTCTTCTTAATTCTAACTTTGGTTCAGTTTCGAGAGCCATCTCCTTGCTTTTTGCATTTGTTTCCACTTGGAAGGGACAGAAGCTAACCATAGAACTTGTGGGCATGTTGAAAATTCTGGTTCATCCCATCCCAAGCTCTCTGCAACTCTGTGCCGCGGCATGGGAACACTGGTGGAAACCAGATCATCCAGAAGGACACAGTAGCACTGCCTCCGTTTGCATACAGTTACGCAAGAAGACGTAGACTTTTGTTCCAGATGGGTTAGTCGTCCCCATCAGTCTTTCTCTTGGCGGCCATTGTAATGAGAAATCAGTCTAAGACTTTGAGCGGAGAGTGACATGATCTGCTGACAATTTGGGTGCATATCTGGAAAGAGACTGCAGGGGGGCAAGAGTCAGTGCTGAGAGATCATTGCAACCATCCAAATGATTCAACAATGGCAGTCAGGATCCCATGGCTTCAGGATCCCAGAAGCCAATGTGAAGGGGGCGGTGAGAAGCGATTGGGTATATTTTGAAGGAAGAGCCAGGAGATTTCTTGATAGATTGGATTTACGATGTGAGAGAAAGAGAGTCAAGGGTGACTGTAAGGCTTTTAGCCGGAGCACCTGGAGGGAAGACATTCCCGTCAGTGGAGCTGGGGAAGGCTGTGAGGAAGCGCATTTGTGGGTGGGGAAGGCAATCAGAAGTTTCTAACGTGGTATGCTTAAGATGTCTGTTGGGCATCCAAGAAGAGGTGAGGAGTGTGCAGTTGGATCTATGAGTCTGGATTTCAGGAGAGAGAACTGCAGATATAAATGTGGAAGTCACTGGGATCCAGATGGCATTTAAACCTGGGTGAAATCATGAGTGAGAATAAATAGAGGAGAGAGGCGGGACATGGCCTCATTTTTGAAAGTGCAGCTCAAATACCCGTGACTTAGGGTTGCAAATCATTTCTAAAGATATCTTTTAAATCCCACCCTGGAAGAGGCTCTTGCATGTGTGTCTCTTCAGCTAGCTGGGGAGGTGCAGGCGAGTGGGAGCAAGTGTGGAAGCATGGGGCGGAATCCCCACAAAATGGTGACTGGAAGGTACACAGGGCATTTGCTTGAGTTGGTCACAGATTAGAGGACTAGGAGAAAAAGGAATTGTGCAAAATCATTCTGTTGAGCCCATTAAGAAAATCAATGCCAGGGGATCAGTAAAAGAAAACAAGAAGGAGAATCTTGCCAAGAGGACTAGAAATTTTGGAAGCCAGATACCACGGTGGTGAAGCCAACATACTTATGGAAAGCGATGTGTTCTAGTGAAGAAAGAGGGAACGAAGCAGACCTGGGCCCCCGGCTCTACCACTTCCTTGGCTGTGTGACTTCAGGCAAGTTTCTTAACGACTCTGAAGTCATGATTTCCTCATCAGTAAGATGAGGATAATTACCCTGATACTGAGAGGGTTAGGGTCAGGACTAAGCAAGGCAATCAGTCAGTGGCCCAGACAATGACTGGTATAAACAAAGTGCATTATTTTGTGCGTTCCTAAAAGTTGTCCAAAGGTACATGGTGGTCAAATCCAGCTTCCTGAAGGGTGGGAGACAGGTCACCAAAATGCCAGATAAAAACTATGTTCGCAGTGAATACAATACCAGGCACACGATATGCTTACTTTAAATGACGCATAGTTCCTGTCGATGAAGCCATGAAACAGCTGGTAATGGCCTAGTGAGGTTCTACTTTCCTTGGAAGCTTAGACTTCACATGTCTGAGCAAATCTTATAAAACACTCTCACGAACCAGGACCGACAATGGAAAAGACCAGCCAGAATTAATTTCAGGCTGAATTTAGAAAGTCTTCTAAAGAAAATCCATTTTATTAAAGTTAAATTCCCCTTCAATAGACTGAGAGTCAAGACTGAAATCATGACATTGAAAAATGGATTTTCTGAATGGATTTTCTGGAGGAGATATCAGTAATTTACTCGAAGTATTTTAATTTTTTAATGTGGTATATTGCAAGAATGCCAATATCCCTCCATTTTCCTTGTGTTAATTAATTAGCACCCGCAGAGTTCCCGTTGCATAAAAGGTAACATTCTTATCGTATTAGTATCCACCCGATTTCATCGAACTGGCATAATTTTTTTAAAAGAGGTTTTATGATATTTTCAAGGGTGAAACCAGTAACTAATGGAGCGCAAAGAGCCTTCTTAAATGGGGAACAGGGAGTAGTTATTAGAACATTACCTATAAATGAAGGCTTTCTTCTGATGTCCTAACACAGTGTATCATTTCGGGAGCTTCATTCCCTTTCGATTTCACATACTCCGTTTGTTTCACTGATTGTGAAATACAGTGATGAACTTCAGCCCAAAAAGAATCCAAAAGGTCCCAGTGTCCAAATTTAAAAAGATCCTGCTATTAATATATTCCCTCCGACGAAATAAAAAAGACACACAACCAAAGGCACTCAGAGGAGAGATTTTAAATGGGTTTTTGACACACAGTGTGAGCCTCTTAAAACTTTTTTTTTCCTGTCTTGCCTCTTTATAACTTTGGTTTGGTCCCCTGGCCTGACCCCAGCTAAAAGACAAACGCATCAGCAAAGAGAGAGCGACTCGTACCTCTCAGGTCCTTGGGAAGCATTCTGGGCTCCCACTCCTCAGACGGCCCCAGTATTCGGTGTGACGAAGTATCACCAGGGAGTTTAAGCATATTGCTTCTGGTGCCTTTCTCCATGCTTAATTGAACTTGTACTTTCATTTCAAAAGAATGGCTTTGGAAATGTTTTCACAGAACGAGAAATGCAGCAACTGCTTGCCATGTTGCAGTCTAAATAGTAACTCCAGGAAGCGAGGGACAGGAAAGGGGGGGGCTTCCCTCCGCAACTCCAATACTCGGGGGGTCCTCTTTTTCACCAGACTGTTGGTATACAGCAAAAAAAGAATCCTATTACTTTATTCTTTGGTAATTGCCTTTCTACAATTCACTCGGCTTTGCCTCAGATTACAAGAGTAAATGTCATTCCATATCAGAAAATTGCCAAATAGTTCCTCATTGATCAGAAGCCAGCCCGGTATCGATCTCTGGAAACACCGTGTCTTTTGCTCATTGGTACCGCTCTCTCTGAATGGGAACTTCATAAGCAGGGAGCCGGACGATGTTAAATCCACATAAGTAAACGTGACGCCTTTGACAGAGGCTGTCATTGAAGCTCAGACGGAGGGAAGGATTCCCCTACTATTCAGTCCTAGGCGTGTCATCATAGTACGTTTTTCTTATTAAAAATAAAAAGAGGAAGTAGGGCGCCTGGGTGGCTCAGTCAGTTGAAGCTTCTGCTCAAGTCATGATCCAGAGTCTTGGGATCGAGCCCATTGGGCTCCTTGCTCAGCGGGGAGTCTGCTTCTCCCTCTGCCTCTGCCGCTCCCCTTGCTTATTCTCTCTCTCTCTCTCACACACACGCCCCCTCTCTCTGTCAAATAAATGAATAAAATCTTTAAAAAAAAAAAGAAGAGGAAGAAAAAGTCAGCGTGAGAGTTGTATCCATCACGGAGAACTCAGCATAAGATAAATCACAGATTGGGCAAAAGCGTGTCATAAGACACTCATTTGAAAGAATAAAATTGGGCTATGAACTGCGCGTAACTGTCCCATCCCTAGCGATTCTCCCAGGGGTCTTCGGTACTGTAGAGATGTAGCCGACACATAAGGAATTACAGAAGTTGGACCGACCAAGGATAAATGTGTCTACATACACTAGTTTATGTTGAAGGATGTTTGGAGGTCCAGGGACTTTTTTCTCCTGAAGGTGACTTGAGCAGTTTTCCAGAGCAGTAGTCTGGGGCCCACAGTAAGAGGCTACAGGACTTCGCCACGGAGGAAAAGGAGGTTCCTGGCAACGCCGCAAGGTGGAACTCAGACTCTGATTAAGATTTGTGCTTGAAGTCCAGGGCTTCGCCCCCTCCAAGCTACATTCTCACATGACAGTTGGATAGACAGAAGCTAGGTTGATGGAAAGATGAAAAGGAAAGATAAAGCGGAAAAATGGGGGGGGGAGAGAAAGAAAATCTCTATTTTTTAATATAGATTTTATTTATTTATTTGACGGAGAGAGACACAGCAAGAGAGGGAACACAAGCAGGGGGAGTGGGAGGAGGAGAAGCAGGTTCTCTGCCGAGCAGGGAGCCCGACACGGGGCTTGATCCCAGGACCCTGGGATCATGACCTGAGCTGAAGGCAGATGCTCAACCAACTGAGCCACCCAGGCACATTTTCAAACGTGAAAATTTATTTGAACTTCTTCCATCACTTCCTTTCAATAAATATCCTTAAACCAAACAGACCACCCCACTGGCCTCTGAGCTTCCCCTCAAACCTGTATCTCTCTATCCACCAACAACTCTGACCTCTGGATCGTTGCCGTCCTTACTGATGAATACATGGGTCCATGAGCGTTCGGCGAGCAGCACCCACCACCCAGCGCCTCCGTTCTTAGGCTCCTTTCTGTCTCGGGGCCCAGAGGATAACGGTGACACGCGCACACCGACAGTTTTCCGCTGGCTGCTGCATAGACAGCAGGAGGGGGCGATGGTGCATTCCTGGCCTGGTCAGCCCTGGAACCCACCCCAGGGCTGGAAACCGCGGGGTTTGCCCATATTCTTTTCTCAGCTTCCATGGCCTTTATCCCGCCAAATACCCCAAGCAAGTCTCCATGGGCAGAACAGAGGATGTAAAAAGGTGGCCTGTGGTTCTCAAGTTCCAGTCCCGAGAAGCTGGAGCACTGACTTAACGGCAGCCGGAGGCAGAGTCGGGGGAGTCGTGGGGACAAACATGGCATGGAAAACGCGCACCAGCGTCGGCCGTGTAAATACAGCGGTGTCAACGCCGTCATGCCAGACGGAGACAGGCAGCAGTCTCACTCCCGCCCTGGTATTTAGGGGGCGCCCTGTTGGTGGGGGAGGGAGGAGCGGGCAGCATGTATTTAAGCTAGGGGTCCAGACTGGAGCCTCAGAGGTCTTTTTCTCCGTCATCTGACGAATGTTGTTGCCTCTTCTTCCTCCAGTTTCTGCCCAGCACCATAGCGGGTGGAGCTGCGGGGCAGAAACCGCCTTAACTAATTCATCCAATCAGTGTTCCTTGAGCACCACTATGTGGCGGGCCTCACACCGAGGCCTGGAGATCAAAGACAGAAGCCGTTCTCCCAAAGGCTTACAGGGTGGCAGGGACGTTTAGACAGTGGGTTATTATTGGCAGGCTGATTGAACACATACAGTGAAAAAGGAAGGCCCTAACCCAGCTGGGAGAGCCCGGAGACCTGAGGGAGGTCAAGCAGTGGACGAGATCATCCTGGGCTAGGAACAGGGGGTGACCTCAGTGCCGCCCGGGGCTGTATACCGGGCCCTGTGCCAGGTCCAGATCTTCCTTGACTTCCCGTGGGGTTCCACTCGATAAACCCATCGTGAGTTGAAAATATCCGAGGTGGAAAATGCACTTTATACCCCTCACCTGCGGAACATCAGCGCTCAGCCCGGCTGACCTCACATGTGTCGGGAGCCCTCCTACCAGCCCGTGGTGGGGCAAATCATCCAACACGCAGCCCATTTTATAATGAAGCGTTGACTATCTCGTGTAGCTTACTGAACACCGCGCTGGAAGTGAGAAGCAGAATGTAGATGTTTGTGTGTGAGTACAGAACGGCCAGAAGTTCCCAGCCGCTGGCCCCTCACGCTCCGGGGACCGACAGGGAGGCTCGGCTCGTCACGCAGCCTCACGGGAGAGGATGGCTGCCCCGGGAAAAGATCCAAATTCACAATTCTGAGTATGATTTCTGCTGAACGAGTATGGCTTTCACACCAATATAAAATTGAAAAATCGTAAATTGAACCATCCTAAGTTGGGGACCATTTGTACTGGGAAAGTGTGATCTGATTTGTTCTTCAAATGACTCAGAGGCCAGGACTCTGTCTCAGTTAGTTCGGGCTGCTTTCATAAACTACCACTCATGGGTGGCTTACAAGCTACAAGAACTTACTTCTGACCGTTCCGGAGGCTGAAATTCTGAGATCAGGATCCCGGCGTGGCTGGGTTCTGGCGAGGCCCTCTGCTGGGCTGCAGAAATCTTGTTGCCTCTTCACAAGGACGAAGGGGTGAGAGTGCTCTCTGCGGTCCCTTTCATAAGGGCACTAATTCCATTTGTGAGGGCTCCATCCTCGTGATCTAATTATCTCCCCAGATACCGTCCCATCAGGGGTTAAGACTTCAAAAATGGGAATTTTAGGGGGACACATAATTCAGTCCTACGGCTACCCAACCATCTGCATACTGCAGAGGTGGAAACTGAAGCTCATGCGGTTACCTGCACATCCAAGATCACACGGAAGGTGAGCGGCAAGGTCAGCATTCGAACACAGGTCTGAGCCCAATGTTCACTCTCTTCACACTGGGTCTTTCCAAGTTCCGGAGCGTGAGGAAATAAAAAAGACAGAAAGGCGGGGCTCCTGGCTGACTCAGTCGGTGCAGCACGTAACTCATGATCTCGGGGGTGGTGGGTGGGGTTGTGAGTTTGAGCCCCTCGTTGGGTGTAGACATCATTTACAAAGAAAATCTTTTTAAAAAAGAGAGAGAGAGAAGAAGGGCAAAAGGTAAAGAGGGAATCTTGGCAAGATTCATGGAAAGAACCAAGCGGCGGCGAATAAGGATCGTGGGAGGGGAGGACTGCCCGCAAGCTGCCGGAGTTCTCCGATGGAGGGTTGCATATCTCGGGGAACGTGGGCACGGAGGAACCTCCTGGCAGGACCCCAGCAGGTGGAGTCGGGGATACGGGCACAACAGTGTTTTGGAAGCACACGTTGCCCTACCGTGTGGATGACACCCCGGAACATAGCGTCTCACTGCTCGCCCTCCCCCGCCCACACCAACACTTGCCTCGAATATGGAGGCAACGCAGAGACTGCTTCTGGTTCCAGAGAAACATAAATGTTCTTTTCCTTTCTTCCAGTCTTGCCTGGAATGCCCCTCGCTCCACCGCCTCCTTCCTTCCCTCCTCCCCACCGCCCCAAATAAGATAAAATACAATAATAGCAGCATGCTAGAGTACCCAATATGTTCTGCGTGCAAGCTTGGTTAAACAAATCACATTGACCTTTAATAAAGATGCGCCGGATGCTTCCTTCTCTCATTCAGTATGTTAATCTTCGGGCCAAACCGCCGTCAAGAGCAGGCACCATTAAGTGCAGATCTGATCTTGCGACTCCCCTGCTCTAAACCCTTCAGTGGCTCCGCATTGCCTGCGGGAGGAAGCTCGGACTCCCAGCAGCGCAGAGAAGGACCTCCCGGGTATGACCTGTTCCCACTGCCTGCCTCATTTCTCACAACACCCCTCCCCTCCCCACCCCTGCAGCTCCCAGCACTCCGGCCCTCAGCCAGCGTGCCTCTCTCCCTCCGTCCTCAGTTCTTTCCCTGGCAGAAATGTCTACGGGGCCCTTGACAGCCACCCCGCTGCCAGCTACACGCTGATTACCTCCTGTCCTTCAATGCAGCTCAGGTCAACTCTGCGATGAATACTCTCCCGAGTCCCACCCCCAGGCAGAAATGACAACCTCTCAGTGTACCCAGTGCAGATCTGTGTCACTGTCTCCGTGGCTCCTTGCTGCATTCACTTAATTACATCCCGCTCACCCGCTCCTAGCGTAGTGCTTGACACGTATTAGGGGCTTAAGAGACAGAGCCACAGGATGGCTATTCAATGGAAACTGATTGCGTTGACACCTGATGTGACTCCCAAGGAGTGTCCCGTCGGTGTGTGCTCTGGACACTGTGGCTTTGCAGGGAAGCATCTGACCCCACGGGGCGGAGTGCAGACCCCCAGGGCAGCCGTATTCCCATCACGGTGTCTCTGCTGGGCTGGGCTGGATTCCGCAGTGTTCGAATGGGAGGGTGGACACATTTCAGTGCAAATTGAAAGACTTTTCTCCTAGGGTTGGCCACCAAATCCAGCCTGACCGCTCTGTCCGTCTCATGGTCATTTTGTGGACACAGCTCTGGCGACGTTCGGGTCCCCACCTCGGGGTAGTCAGAGGCCGGGAGGAGCTGTTGGGGAGGGAGCAAGCAGATAGCGATCTGATTTACATCATTCCGAACCACTGGATCGGTTGATTTGTTCTTAATTCTGTTGACAAGTGAAGGAGCCCTGAAATTCAAGTTCCCTTGGCAGAGAGGACTCTTTATCGGAGAAACCGGAGTGAGCGATCTCCGGAGGAAGAGATGGGAAAGGAAGGGGGCTTTTGCAGGAAAATGGATTAGTCTCCCTGATGCTCAGGATCAGAAGGTAGGAATAGGCCGGGCCAAGGAGTAGCCATCACCCCTGATAGGAGAGCCTGCATTTATTTATTTGGCCAGATCTCTCTGTCTCTCCAATAAAATGAGGGTGGGCACCGCTTCTACCTTGTTCGCTGCTGTCTCCCCAGACCCTCCCTAACCCCATGCCCAGCACCAGCCGGCGCTTACCGAACATGTGTCGGGTGAATGAATGACTTCAGTCTTGAAGTCAGGAGGGCTGGGTTCCAGTTCCCACTCTGTAGTCCCCAGCCAGCTCTGGGATATTAGGCAGGTCACTGTGCCTCTCTGATCTTGTCAGTGGGGATGTTATTATCTGCCTGACTGATCTTAGAGGTCATTGTGAGGTTCCAGCTGTATGTGAAAGGCCTTTCGTACCTTACACGTGCACAGTCCTAAACCTGAGAGGTTATGTCCACTGCTGAAGAGTCAGTCCTTTTCCATTGGGAGTTGGAAACATGGAGGAGAGAATCTAGGACTGGAGGTGACAAGCACGTCTCTCCACCTGCCAGGCATTTGGGACCCCCCTGACCTCCTGGACTGGCCACGGTGATGGACACTCATGGCAAACTGGGGGTGCAAGACCCCTGGACACTTAGATCTGGACCCACTGGGATACAGAGGGCAAGGGAAGCCATGGATGTAGATGGGCCTCTCACCGAAGAGTGAAGAAGGAAAAAAAAAAAAACAAAACAGCCTTAGACTTGTCCCCGGTAAATGTCAACACTGAGGGAAGCAGGTGGAGAATCAGGAGCCAGCAACAGAACCTGAGAAAGAATGGCCAGAAAAATAGGAATAACAAGCATGGTGTTTTGGAAGCCAGAAGAGAGGGAGAGTGTGAAGAAAGAAGGGGAGGGATCCTAGAGAGAGGAGGAGGGTGGGAGACGTTCATTGGAATTTGTGGGTGTTTGGAAACTTCAGTACGTTTCAGTGTTTACAAAGACATAATGAATGCACTGAATTTAAAAATCAGAATGAAATAAACCAAAATGCTCGTGGCCACTGTTTCAGATGACTGAGGTATTGATTATCCTCTTGTGGTCTTTCTTTTCTCCATAGGTACATAGTCAGATATGTACTTGTGTCAGTTTCATAATTGAGAAAGCATATTTAATAATAAAATACATATGAATGTGACTACCACAAATAGGTGTAAAAAGGGAAAAGGCTATGTGCATGGGCGCAACAGGAAAGAGACCCCCCAGAAAATGAAATCGGTTGTTGGACTTTACTGTTGAATCTCATGATAGATTTGGCCCGATTTGCTTTGTTTTTTCCTAAGTGTTTTCTTAATGTTCTTTTAATTAAGTGAAGTTAATAAATGAGAATGGCGACCAGGCAATGTTTCAGTTGGCCCTGACACCTTTCATTGTGTATTTCATTATGACTATAATGCGATGGGTCTAGGTCTCGGGGACCATAAGCAAAGGACTTGGTTCATTCATTCTTGTGTGAATTCTACCATTCTCGTGGTAGACCACACTTCTGTTCACCAATATTTAGCGCCCCCTCCTGCTGGAGAAATGTGCCTCCTTGAATCCCTGATGTCAGCCTTGGCCGTGTTACCTCATTGGCTACAAAAATGTGAACAGAAGTGACATGTACCCCCTTCTGGGATGGGAGATTTAGGAGCTAACATATGTTTCATCTTGGTTGTTTTCTATCATTGCTACTCATAAGGGTCTAGATGGCAGCTGCTCCCAGGGCCTGAGTCCCAGAGCGTGGATAGCAATGACATGGAGGAAGTCCCCAGCCAACCTAGGCAAATATGTGTGTGAGCAAGAAATAAGCCTCTGTCGTTGAAAATAACTGAGATTGAGGCGGGGGTGGGGGCTGCTCATTTTTGTAGCCCGTCCTGGCGGATACGGTCTTCTGAAATCTGAAAAGAAAAAGAAATTACCAGCCGTCCCAGCACGTTCTCAAGAAACCTAACTCTTACGTCTTTCTGATTTCCTTCTCTAGATGATGCATATTTACTACAGGGACTTAATATAGAGGAACTATATCCAGAGACCTCTAGTTTCATCACGTATGATGGGTCGATGACTATCCCGCCCTGCTATGAGACGGCAAGTTGGATAATAATGAACAAACCTGTCTATATAACCAGGATGCAGGTGAGTCTTTCTGTGGGCTCTCAGCTAATGGGGAAGATGGCGTCCGGGCTGATTGGCTGTGTGGAGGGTGTGTTGACTAGTTTGCTAGCGCTGCTTTGACAGAGCGTAACGCAAACTCTGTGGCTTAAACGACAGAAACGCATTGCCTCCCAGCTCTGGAGACTATAAATCCAAGATCGAGGTGTCGCCAGGGTTGGCCCCTTCTGAGGGATATACGGGAGAACCTGATGACCTGTCCTCCTGCTGGTGGCCGGGAATCTCTGGTACTCCTTGGCTCCTAGAAGCAGTGCCCGCCTTCGCCTGGTATTCTTCCCAGGTGTCTCTACCCAGATCCCCTTTTTTTATCAGGGCACCTGTGTCACCCTGAATTAGAGCTCACCCTAATGACGTCATCTTAACTAATTACACCTGCGATGACCCTCTTTCCAAATCACGTCACCTCCCAAGGTACTAGGGGGTTAGGACTTCAATTTACGAATTTCGGGGGCCCACAACTGAAACCGCCACACCTATGTTTGGAAAACCAGCATCTGGAATGGCTTAGCGTGAACAAATTGCAGAAGCATCCCACGTGTCTGAATGAGAAAGGGCAGCAAGGTCAGCTCCCAGAGTGTGCTACAGTCCTCAGGTTCAAACAGCAAGTGGGCAAAATGGATGGTGTGTCCAAATATGTTTGAAAAAGTGGGATTTTAAAAAAAAGTTAAGTAGGGGCACCTGGGTGACTCAGACATTAAGCATCCAACTCTTTTTTTTTTAAGATTTTATTTATTTGTTCATTCAAGAGAGAGAGAGAGTAAGTGAGAGCATGAGAGGGGAGAAGGTCAGAGGGAGAAGCAGACTCCCCGTGGGGCTGAGAGCCCGATGCGGGACTTGATCCTGGGACTCCGGGATCATGACCTGAACTGAAGGCAGTCGCTTAACCAACTGAGCCACCCAAGCAGCCAGCTCTTGATCTAGCCCAGATCTCCATTTCATGGTCGTTGAGTTCAAGCCTCGTGTTGGGTTGGACTCCATGCTGAGTATGGAACCTACATAAAAAAATAAAAATTAAAAAGTTAAATAGATTTCCTCACTGGGAAGCTTGTCAGGGCCTTTAAATTGATCATGCCTATGTCAGTGTCTAAAAAGACACAGGATGTTGAGCATTTCACAAACTGTTGAAAGGTGAAGTATTTTTAGAGCATCTCAGGAGGCTAGTATGGCCTTGAACTACCCGAGAACCAGATCTGAGCACTGGGTGCTCAGCCAGCTTTGCCCCTGGCTCCCTGTGCAGTCCCACAACCGTCACCCCCACTTACGTGAAACAAATGCACCTCCCCTTTATAACAAGGGGGGTTACAAAGCCTGCTCCAGGTCCACTTTCTACAACCATCTATAAAACTCGAAGAGAAGCAAAGGAAGCAGAATCCAATCTCCTTGACAGGATATGTACTCACAACCCAACCATCTGAACCATTTGAAGCCTCCAATCCTATGTGTTGATTCTTTTGGTGACAAGCCACCCCCTCCAGATATCTTACTTACAAAAAAGGAGGTATTCAAGAGGTATCAGGACATCTTATGGAAGCTGAGATCAGAAATCGAGTCAGGAACTCACGAGAAGCCTGTCCTTTACAAAAAAGGAGGTATTCAAGAGATATCAGGACATCTTATAGAAGCTGAGATCAGAAATCGAGTCAGGAACTCACGAGAAGCCTGTTCTCTCGGTTCTCTTTCGCTCCTTATTACACATTCACTTTGTTCTTCTTTCCCATTAGAGACAGGAGCGTGTTCCTTTGCTGCACAGTCCTGGGCTGGAACGTGGCAGAAAATGCTTTAGTCCAGCCACCTGGCCCCCATAGTCCCAGAAGAGGAACCAAAGTGATCCAGCTTCGTTTAGCTCTGACCCCTGGACCAATCACTGGGTGTAGATAACACCCAGTGGGGGGAATAAAATTCCCTGAATTATTGGAAGTTGTGGAACCATGAAGTGTCAGAGGAAGAGGGACCCTGGAGAACAACTAGATGGGTTTTCCCTGCTGTGGCGGATGGTGTGTTTGAGCTTAAGGGAGAGCAAAGGACGTGCTCAGAGACGTGCATCACCTGGTGAGGGAGAAGCCAGCTCCCTGCACGGGGGCATCAGGAGGGCATCCACGAAACGGGTCTCTGCAGCGCTCACGTGTGCCCCGCCGGGGCAGCTAGGACCGCCTGGCTCTGCACGGTCTCTGCGGTCCCACCTCCTCCCTAGCGCCTTTAGGAGGGGAGGTGGGACTCAGCTGCGTCTCTCTCCTCAGATGCATTCCTTACGGCTGCTCAGCCAGAATCAGCCTTCGCAGATCTTTCTGAGCATGAGTGACAACTTCAGGCCCGTGCAGCCGCTCAACAACCGCTGCATCCGCACCAACATCAACTTCAGTTTACAGGGGAAGGACTGTCCCAACAACCGAGCCCAGAAGCTTCAGTATAGAGGTGGGTGCACCGGCGCGGAGGGCGGAAGGCGGAGGGGCCCAGCTGGGCGCCGTCCTCTCCTCCTCTCCTTAGGATCGGGATCACAAATGACAGTGAGACCCCCCACCCCCACCCCTGCTATTTGTATGGTGCTTTCCAGTTGGTAAAACCTCTGTTATCATTCGAGATAGACAGAGAGAGAGCCAGACAGAGATGGAGCTGGGGGAGGGGGCCAAACCTTCAAATCCCTTCTGGTTCAAGAGGGACAGCATTAAAAAAAAAAAGAGGAGGAGGAGGGCGGGAGGGAGGGAGGGAGGGAGGGAGGAAGGAAAGAAGCTTTATTGGAGTCCGCATTAGGAGAGCTGCCTGGGATGCAGAGTCTTGCACAGGGATGAAAGTGCTCCCATGAAAGAATATTTGGGGTAGGGTTATATGCATTTTTCTGCATAAATAGTTACAAATCATTACCCTAAGGACGTTTCAGAAAGTCGCAGACCTCTTCTTAAGCCTCTAGTATATAGAGCACCATAGGACTGTAAACCGACGGGGGCCAGGGAGGTATTTTCCTTTTTCTTCTTCTTTATGTTTTTACGTTCCAGCTAGTCGACAGTCAGTGTGATACTCGTCTCAGGGCACAGTCTAGTGACTCAGCACTTCCACGCGTCACCCGTGCCCGTCACGGCAGGGGCAGCCTTCGTCCCCGTCGCCTCACTCCCCTGTCCATCCTTACATCAGTGTGCTCTCTGGACTTAAAGAGTCTGTTCCTTGATTTGCCTCACTCTTTTTTTTTTTTCCTTTACTCGTTTTGTTTCTTAAATTCCACAGATGAGTGAAATCATATGGGATTTGTCTTTCTCTGACTTAGTTTGCTTAGCATAAGACAGCTTTTTTATTGCCATTTTGCGCAAGCACCTGGGGAGGCTGATTTTCCGATGCTATCTGTGCGAACAGGACAGCAAGAAGCATTCAAGCCTTTAGCTCTGTGCACAATGGACCCCACCCCTTTCTCCCAAAAGAGGGGCAAACACTCTGGATGCCAGGCCATTGGGATCCAATGAGGTAACATGCGTGAGCACATCTTTTTCCAGGGCTCTGTCCCTGGAGGTGACTATTTTCCCTACCACAGGAGACATTTACGATGACTCCTGTCTCAGGTAACCGTCTGGTCCGCATCCAGCTCTCTTTTCCTATGCACGCTAAGTATCCCTTGATCATCGTGGTAAACTCTCAGCGTAGAAAGGAAGCGGGCAGCAGAACGGAGTCATGGAGAGGTCTTCAACAAGGAATGCACACACCTGAACCCCTGGCCTGGCTTTGTCATTAGCAAGCTCTGTAAACCCAGCCAAGTCATTTCCCCCCCGCCCCGGACCTGGCTTCTTTCAGGACAGTCTCTATACCGTCTACCTCATGACTCGTGAGGGGCAAACAAGAGCCTGGATGGGGAAGCCCTTTGTAGCAATAACGTGTCACCCAAATATGAGGACTATGGATGTTACCAGGCAACCTCCCCTGGGTCCCCCACTTCATCTCTCCTACTTCCCCGCATCTCTTTCTTTCTTTTTTCTGTCAGACACACGCAAAGTGTCAAAGCTATAATTTTCTGTGCCCTTCCAACCAGAACTACCAGAAAAATACTCCATTCATTGAGCCTTCCTTTTTGTCAACATGTAGTTATGATGCGCCTACTGTGTGCCAGGCACTTAGCTAGGTGATGGAAATACAGGGGTGATGAAGACAGATAGGGCCCCATCTACACAGAGCTTAGTCTAGAGCAGGGGTCGCAAAATTTTTCTCTAAGGGGCAATTGGTAAATACTTTGGGCTTTTGAGTCCTATAGTCTCTACTACATCCTATGCTGTAGAGTGAAAGCAGCCATAGACACTATGTAAATGATCGGGTGTGGCCATGTGCCAATAAAACTTTATAGGCAAAAAGAGATCACAGGCTATATTTGGTCTGTGGGCTGTCATTTCTTCCCCTCCCCTCGTCTAGGGCGCCGCCATCCACTGGAACTTTCTGCGACTCTGGATATGTTCTATATCTACATTGTTCAGTATAGTAGCGGCTAGCCACATGTGGCTATCAGACATTTGAAGGGTGGCTAGTAAGCAATGCAACTCAATTTTTAGTTTTCGTTTTAATTGAATTGAATTTATGGTAGCCACATGTGACCGGTAACAACCTGGAATCGAATGGCTCGGGCGTCCTAGACGTTTATGAGGAAGCAGAGGAGGCGCTGGGGATACATACACAGAATTTACAGAACTATCCCCTCCCCTCTGGAGTAAGTCCCCTATACTTCGTGCACATTAATTCAACTATGCCTCATTCTGTGGTGTTTGTGTGTGTGTTTTCCTTTCTCTCCCTTTCCAGTAAATGAATGGCTCCTCAAGTAGGGAACGAGACCAAGACGAATGTCAAGAAGAAATGCTACAACTGTGAATTGATGTGACCTAGAATGCCCCCTTCTATCTTCTTTCTCCCTCCCTCCCTCAAGCCTCATTCACTCTTTGGATTGGCCCTTTCTTCATGAAAAGTATCTGCAAAACCATGGCAGAGGAACACATCTCTTCCACACACACACACACACACACACACACGCACACACACAGACATGCTCACATGACCTCTGGGATGGGAAGTCAAGGTTCAGAAAAAACAGGCTCATTCATAAGAGGTCTTAGAAGAAAACAACCAGTTAACCTGATTACAATTTTGATACTGTTTTCCTGAACTAATAAATCTACCCAATGAGACTTTTCAGCCTTTGTACATACAAAATCCTTCCAAAAGAGAGAGAGGAGAAAACACAGCTCCGACAGCATCAAGCAGACTTTGTTCTTGGCATCAAGTTATCTCGGGTGGTGTCCTAGGATCCTCTGAGGGTGCTGGTGACAGGTGAACCAGGATGAAGTTGGCCAAGGGCAGTTATTTCTAGATTATGATTCTTCTGTTTACTCAAAAAAAAAAATTAAAAAGGACAGACCTTGAAGAGATACACGTTGTATATATATATCACTGCAGACTATAAGAAATGGAATTATTTCCCCTTTGTCACATATCTGTAGTAGGACTTGCCAAGATCAGAATCGATCCATTCGCTGTTTCTTGTTTTCCAAAGGTCATACATTGTGTTTGGTTATTGTTAACAGCTCAATAAATGTGTTTAACGAGTTAATTTCATTTTTCCGCCTTTGGTCTGTTCTCCTTCCTTCCAGGCAAAGCCCTGACTCCATTGCAACTGCATTCTTTGATTTCCCTTGTTCCTTCATCTACACGTTCTGTTCATTTGCAGCCAGTTTTGACTGAGTTTGTGGCAATCAGGAATGCATTTGCTAAGCAAGTATACCTTTAAATCCACTCCATGGCTCGATCATTCATACAAGGTGAGCTTCAGCCTGAGATAGCAGGCGACAGATTTCTTGCGTTTCAAAACTGCCATCCCACCCCCCACCCCCCACCCCTGTGATGCTCCCTTGAAGGAATGCACTTTGCCTTGTAAATTCCTGGGAAGGGGGTGTCTTTTCTCTCCAGGTGCAGCCGGATCTCAAAAAATACAAACGAATGCCTTTCTTTCCTTGTTTATAATGGTCACTCACTGTGTTTGGTTACTGTCAAGAAATCAATAAATGTGTTTAACAAGTTAGCCGGTACCTGTGTCTGAGTTTTTTGAGGAGGACGAGGCTCCCTGCCGAAGTCTCTGAGTCCTGCTGCGTCCACGAGTCACGGCACTGTGGCCGCTAGGTTCGCGGAGCCACGGGAGCTGCCCGGCTGGCCGTTCCCAGAGCCAGGTAATTAATACCCTGGTGAGAAAACACAGAGGCTGAGCTGCTGGAAGGGAAGATTTGGATGTTCGTTCGGTGGCCAAATTAAAAATAAACTTCCCTCTCTCTCCTTTCGGTCACAGTCCCCAGAAAGAGGGAAGCACACAGGCAGGCAGGGTCTGCAAGAAGGGGAAACTTTAGCCAAGTGACGCATTAGCCATATCAACAATGGAAAAAAAAAAAAAAGATCAAACAGCCAAATACTTCATATTTGACATAATACACTTAATCGAAGTGCTTTCACTTTTTGCACCAACGTGAGTTACACGATGGCCTTCGCCGTGATACCCTAGGAGCCAGTTTCTGAGCAACCTTGTTTTTGCCAAAAACCAGATCTGTCTGCAGAAGTTCAGGGCGGATGGGCGCTGCCTTCCTTTGTGTGGCTTGCTGCCTTCTCCCTGAGACAGAACCTTCCTGATCCTGCAAAGCAGGCAGCAGTGTAGTACAGGGGCTGAAGAACGTTGGGCAATCGACCAAACCTGGCTTCGAATCTTCACTCTGCCACTTGCCTGCGGCTTGCTGTGTAATCCTAGACAAGTGGCTTTACTTCTCTTATCCGGGCATCAGGGAGGCTACTCACAACCGTGAGTTGTGAGGCTAAACTGCAACTCCGAGCAGGCAGCCCAACACCAGCAACTGTTCTGTACGTGGTGCCTATAGGCCATGTGTGCGGCTCACATGGGCAGGGTTTATGTGGACCATACCATCCCCCCTCTCCAGGAAGGGCTTAGCACCGGTCACAACAAAGCCATCGATTAATATCAAATGAGAGTAGCAGATACCCAGCCGTCCACGCATAGGTCATCGCCTGACGCGTGTCAGGGCACAGAGAAAGGAGCCCCAGTGAGGAAGGCAGGCAGGGGCCGGGTGTCCAGGCTGCATACTGTTACTAGCATCCTCCGTGAGGCAAACCCACTTCCCTTGGGGGTGGGGGAGGGGCGACTGGTGTCCTTATCTAGGACTAACTTGGCCACGACCACCTCCCATGGCCTCGCTACAGTCATTCCCTAACTCTGCCTCTCATTCAGGTCTCAATCCAGGGAGAACAGAAGAAAAACCAGGCTGACTCCCCTGGGGTCCCCGGGCACGGGCTGAATTCCACTCTCGCCAAACAGCAGTGGAGATGGAGTGAGCTAGCCAGTCTCTCACCTGGGCCGATCCTGCACGTGCCTTCTCCCCATTCCCTGCGTGGCCCAAACTATAACGTGGAAATCGAGGCACTTTGCCCTCAAACCATGTGGAAGTAATACAGATTTACCAGATTTCTATCATTCTAAGAAAAAAAATAGAAATTTTAAATATATCAAAAAGTCCCTGAGAGTTGACCCGGTGAAGCCATTAAGGAAGGAAAATCCATTTCTCCGTGGGATGTTCAGAAAGGGGGTGAGCACAGTGCCGGCGTGGCCTGCAGAGCGGCGGGCCAACGTGGGCACCCTGTCCGCCTACAACGTGCAGGGGCGTGCGTGCCGTGCCTCAGTTCCCTCCTCAGCAAAACGGGGAGGAGAAGCAAATTTACGCAGAAGAGAACACCAGGCAAGTTGCACGAGAGAAAGGGAAGGCATAGCGTGGCGATCCCCAGTGCCCCCCTCAAGGACACACGTCCTGGTCTCCAACACCATTTACAGCCTGGTTCTCACCTCCCTTGGTAGCTGTTTGGTTTCCATGGTGACCAGATGCGCTAGAATGTGAGCGATGGGGAGTTTGGGCAGGAGGGAGGCCTCCATCCAGCCCGTACCCGCCCAGCTTCGGCCGAAGGGCCCAGCTGACAATCACTGGATGACATGGGCCTACGCCCCCCAGGGGGATCCCTACCCTGCTGCACCCCCCGGGGCACTCCTCGGCCCTGAAAGGGGGACCCCCAGGAGCAGAGGCTCACTCGGGCCTCACTCACCAGCCGGCACGAGGGAACCTACGGAGGCCGAGCCCCGGGTCAAGCAACTTGCAAATACCATCTCGCTTCACAGGCAGAGAGACCCACGAGCTAATCACCAGGGCTGTCTCATGTTAAAAAAGCAGGAACTGTCCTTCTGAAGCCAGGGGGACGTGCTCGGGATCGCACAGCTCATAGCGGCAAAGCTAGACCCCGCTCTCCCAAGCCAGTGGTTCTTAAGAGCATGGCCCCGTCAGCATCCCTGGGAGACTGGAGAGAAATGCACTTTCTTCGACGGCACTCCACGGTGGGGCCCGGCCGTGTGTGTTTTTGTAAGAGTCCTCCCGGGGATTCTGGTGCTCGCTCAAGTGCGCTCGTTCCTACTCCCCCCTACTCTAGAGGCTCCCGGCCTTTGCTACACATTCGACTCCCCTGGGATGTTTTAAAAACCCCAGAGCCCAGGCTGTGTCGCATACCGCTGGAGTCAGAATGTCGGGGCGGCGGCCAGCTGTCTGTGTTTTTGTAAAAATCCCCGGGTGATTCCAATGGGCAGCGAAGTTGGGAACCACACCCCTGTCTGAAGGGCCTGCTCAGGGGGTGGGTCCCCTTGTGAGGTGGGACCATGGGAGCCCAGAGGCCGGCCTTACCTAACGGGTCTGCCCTTTCCAAAATCACGTCCCCATCTCTATGCACAGTCACTGTTTTGGATGGTCTGAGCATGTCTCCCCAACCCCAGGTCTTCAGTTAACGGGTCTAGCGTTTGGAGAACTAATCTCCCTGTTTTAAATAAAAGAAGTATCAGCATTTAAAATCAGGGCTTGACACCAACCTTCCAAAACCCACCCCAGGTCCTCAGTCCTGATGGACCACAGGTAATGTTTTCAAGACTTCAGACAGCGTGAACAAATGGAAACAAGTGGTAAGTCAGGAGACCAGAGGTTCAGAAAGATAAGCCGGGCGCCACTTAACGAAGTCCTGGGCAAATTACGGCCCTGATGGTTCTGACGTCACGGTGTCTTTCCCACATAGAGTTCCTTCCCTGTGACCCAGCAGCCCCATGACAAGCCTGGCCATAATCACCTCAACCCGCACTACACTCTCACCCACCCAGCAAGGCCTCCTGCCTCCAGTCTGCACGCAAGTGAACCATCCCAGGCCAAGACGCATCCAAAACAAACATCCAGGCTGCTTTCAGATCAGGGGAACACGAGTCCACCCTGAGGAAAGGTTGTGGGAAGTTTAGGATAAATGGGGTGCGGCGGGGGGAGCAGATAATCTAAGACACTTTCCAGGAGACAGACCAAACCACAAAGCTAAGCAGATATTCCAACAGAGTAGCGCTCTACAACCAATTTGATAAACAAACAGATTCCGGGGGGCGATACAAAAGGACGGGACCTGGCTGTCCTGCCCGGACCCCAGGCTAGGAAGCAGAACCCAGGGAAGTAGACTCAGCTGCCCTTCACAGAGAATCTGCCCTGGGCCAGGGTGGGGAGGAAGACATTGAGAGTCGTGTCCCATTCCCCGCTTTAGGATCAGCGAACCAAAATCTCCCAACTGGAGCATATCTCCGAGATGCCACCTTCCAATAGTCCCCACTTGTTTTCAGGTTAAAGGTTCAAATCCCTTCGCAAAGCAGGCAAAGCCTTCCCTTAATGGATTCTCAGCAGAGATGCCTGCAAATTCATGCCTCGGCCTCCCAGCCTCCATCTGGGTCATGCCTCAGCTTGGAACGCTCTTTCTGGTTCTTCTTCCCCTGAGGAAATGCACACCTTTTCAAGAAACTCAGCTCAAATGCCCCCCAACCCTGGCATCCCCTGTGTCCCCAAGGAAAAGTGTTTCTTCCTTGCCCTGAGCTCATACTGCTTGGTTTTCTTAATCAGGCAGTTTGAAAGAGAGAGAGAGCATGTCCGAGCAGGGAGAGGGGCTGAGGAAGAGGGAAGGAGTCTCAAACAGATTCCTCGCCAAGCGTGGACCCTGAAGCAGGGCTCGATCTCACGACCCTGCGATCATGACCTGAACCAAAACCAAGAGTCGGCTGCTTAACTACCTGAGCCACCCAGGCGCCCCACACAGCCTATTGATTTTATCTCTAATTAGCATTTACTTCATTCAGGTCCATATTAGAAATACAGATGGGGCAATCGATGTGGGTTCCAGACATAGAACTCCATGTGGTCCCTATTTTCCTGTCTGCCTACGCCAGGCAGACGCCCTCTCACATCATCCCTTCATGCACCTTTCTATCTCTCCCTCCTATGCACAGAAAGAAAAAATTTTTAAATCCTATCATAATTCTTTGTCAATAGAAGGTCCTCGAACAAGGCGGTTGGGTTGATACGCAGAATTTTCCTATGAGAGGCAGGATGATATTTGATTCTTTGCAGTTCAAGGTGCTTGAGCTCCTCTGTGCCAGGAACACAATGGGCGTGGTCCTGGATCCTTTCACATCTATTTTACTTATATTCTTTTTCTTTTATTTGGTGCCCACAGAGGTTCTGCCACGTAGTTCGTGACTTTGTGCTGTAGATAAAGGATTTGATCCGTGAGGTCAAGTTCACCTGGATCGTACAGTTGTTGAGTAGCAGAGTCAGTAAAGGCTGATCCAAGACAAGCATCAAGTGAACTTGCTCTCAGCTGGTCTAGAATGGAAGGGGTCTTCCCACAGAGACCACTGTCACTTTTCTTTATATGGCACAGAGACCCGCCAATGCTTCGTATCCCCCAGTTAAAGCAGAGTCTCTGATTATGAGGCCAGACCATTGAAAACCATTCTCGACCCTGGCTGCCCATCAGAGACACCTGGGGGGAACTTATGAAAGTGCCAAGTGTGGGTGGTCCTAAAAACGCCCTAGGTGAGTCGAACGCCAGCCGAGATAGAGACCCACCACTCTATACCAAGGCATTTGCCCAACGGTCCCAAATATAGGCTCTAGGCTGCCTGCCTCTGGAAGAGATACTCCACAAGAATGAATGAATGAATGAATGAATGAATGAATGAATGAATGAATGAATGAATGAATGAGTGAATGAGTGAATGAGTGAATGGATGGATGGAGAGTGGATGAAAGAAAAGCAGGACCCCTTTGGACGCCAGAGATGCAGGTTCTGACACCATTCCAGCGAGTTGTGCTCATAGGACCTTGGAGTTGACAAGGATACTCAACCCTCACACCTCGTGGGCCTCCTGACCTCAGGCTCACGCGCAATGGGAATTCGAAGGATTGTGAATGGTTAACTTCGGGCAAGAGTTAAGAGGATGAAACTAAAGCCACACTGTCACCATGCCCCAGTGGCCCGCTGAGCTCCCGACATCCGAGCGAGCAAGCGGCGGCAGGCCCCCGTCACCAGACAATGAGATGTCTGCCTCCCCGACGGAAGGTGCCCCGTGAGTGAAATGGATATAATCATTTCTTTTCTCATCTCCTACAAGTTGTGAAAACAAAACCAGAGAAGGGGTGAGAAAAAGCCTGGGAAACGTGTCAACCAAGTGTCAGGCAATGCTAATCGGGGGATGCAAATGTTTCTGTTGCTGCGAAGAGAGGCACGCTGCTGGAAAATGTGTGCAGCCGGGGGCCTGGCTGGCCGCTGGCCTGGCAGCCTCTGAGTGCCAGGCATGGACGGGTCAGTCCTCAGATGCACCCAGGACAGAAGCGAGAGGAAGTCCTTGAGTATTTGGGGATCCACCGCCCAGATGCAAACAGATTTCAGAAATGAACACTTGAGCTGCATCTGAAGAAAGCACTTTTAAGAATTGGGAACAGGGGCTTAGAAAGGAAAGACCGCCTGTGGGAGGGAGAAGCTGATTTCAGTAGAGGCCTTTGGGAGAAAAGGCTCCCTGAGGAGGTGACGTCTAAGCTGATAAATCTCCGAGTATGTCTGGGCAAATAGAGAAGGAGCAGTATTCCAGAAAGGCAGGAGCCTGAAGGAATAGGTTGGATGTGATCCAGACCTGAGAAATGGGCTGGAGTGGGACTAAGTCCCCAAGGTCACTGTAGGTGTGAGTCAAATCTTACCTGTGAGAGTTTTGCTGGGTCCCCTCAGACCAAGGACCTACACAACACGTGCTGAGTCACTTCATCGGCTGGACACTGAGGTCTTAGCACCAACGACACAGCTGGCTCTGGGTGGAGCACGGTGAGGGGAACAGATGGATAAATTATGTTCCTTCCCTTGAAAAGTTTAAAATCTAATTGTGAGAGCGAATGAATGTGGAACTCTTATCATCTCTGTGACTTAGGAATATTTTACACTCAGAAGATAATCATTCTTGAAATTGTCAGATAGGCAAGACGGCCAAGTGAGGTTGTACAGTCTGTACACTGCACAAAAGTGCTCAGCTGAGAGGGTGACAGGGGACATCTTTTTGCAATTCAGCAGCTTAGCTTAGAGGGAATGAATGCCTTCTTGTAATTCACACAAAGGCAAAGCTTGTGATAGCTGAAGCCCCGAAAGGCAGCAACTTTAAGAGTGATAGGAGATTCCAAAATGAAGAACAACATCTTGATTGAAAAGCTCAGTAGGGAACTTTAGGGAAGGAAGAGGGCTTTGAATTAGGCCTGCAGGGTAGCAGGATTGGCATAGGTGGGAGGTATGGTATTCTAGATAAGCAGAACAGCTGGGACTAAAATCTGGGGCTAGAACAAGCCTGGCAGGTGCTCTCAGCATGATCAAACTTCACTGGCTTAGTACAGACCAGATGAAAATGGACCAAGGGAAAATCAGCTGGGTTCGGTAGCAGGAAGCCAGGGTGGTTGGCGGTGTGCAAACTAGAAGGAGCAGGTGCTCCTGGGCCTGGCTAGTGTGTTCAAATCTGAGCTCTCCAGTTCACTTGCTGGTGACCCTGACAATTATCTTGTGCCTCAGAGTTTAAGACTTCTCATCCAAAGAAGAGGACACTCCTTTTGAAGCAAAATGGGAAGAGAGCTACCTACTTCGTTGGGGTGTAGAGAAACAGTCTTAATGTAAGAAGCAATAAGAAGCCATTCCTTGAGCAGGAATATGACCAGAATGGAGAAAAATTATGAGTCACCTGGCAGCTCTGAGTAAGGGCACCCCCTCCAGAGAGAAGATAGTCATATGGGATCTAGGAATACTCTGGAGCCATAGAACCAGGGGGCTTTAGGGGAAAGAAGGAGGCGACTTCAGATTCCTATGGGTCAGGCAAGAAAATGTTGAAAGGCTAGCTCCTCTAAACTTCTTCCTGTTTCAGAGTCCTGGTCTTCCAGGGTCCTGAGATTGCCAATGTTAAAGGGAGAGCCCAGCAACTCAGCCAGCCTGTCCAGGGAGAAACTTCAGCCACGGGTGCTCCAGGAGATATATGAGAGACCCTCAACAAATGGGGATCAAAGAGGGGACACCAGGAAGGAAACAGTGGAGGGAGAGACCAGTGGCGATGCCTAGAGAGACCAGTCATGAGCACAGGCTATGGGCTCTATGGGCTTCCGTCCACCTCAATGTCGCAAAACTGCTGCAAAGGAGGAACCGTTGTTACGACTCCATTTTACAGAAGGGAAACCAGAGGTGCAGAGAAGCCAAGCCCCTCACTCAACTAGTAAGTAGCCGAGGAGAGAGCCTGGCACCGGAGGAGCCCTCACACTTCACCTCTCTGTCATGGTGCCTCACAGAAAATGTCAGAAATGCACAGCAGAGCTGAATTAGAATAGGAAACCGGCATATGCCTTTAAAGAACTGAGAACAGAGACCCAAACAAGTACTTGCACACGCATGTTCGTAGCAGCACTATTCACAAGAGCCAAAAGGTGTATAGGGCCCAATTGCCCAGCAACGGAAGAATGGATAAACAAAAGGTGGTATATCCATACAATGAGAGAATGGAACATTATGCATTTGCAAAAAGGAATAAAGTCCTGATCCCTGCTGCAACATGGATGAAACTTGAGAACATTAGGCTAAGGGACGGAAGCCAGACCCAAAAGGCTACGTATTCCATTTATATGCAATACCCAGATTCAGTAAACCCATACAGACAAAACACAGACTGGTGGCTACCAGGGACTTGGGGGAGTGGGCGGAGGAAACAGGGAGCAATGGTTCAACAGGTACGGGACTTTCTTCTAGGGTGGTCAAAAGGTTTTGCAACTAGATAGAAGTGTGGTTGTGCAATACTGTGAATGTACTAAATGCCACTGAATTGTTCACTTTAAAATGGTTCACTCTGGGGCGCCTAGGTGGCTCAGTGGGTTAAGCGTCTGCCTTTGGTTCAGGTCATGATCCTGGAGTCCTGGGATCGAACCCCACATCAGGCTCCCTGCTCAGCAGGGAGTCAGCTTCTCCCTCTCCCTCTATGATCTCTCTTGCTTTCTCTCTCTCTCAAATAAATAAAATCTTTAAAGATAAATAAATAAAATGGTTCACTTTAAGTTATATCAATGTCACTTCAAATGCAGAGAAAGGTGGGGGGAGAAAGGAGAAGGAGGGAGAGGAGGAGAAACCAAAGCCTAAAGCTCAGGATGCACAAGGCTAGGGATGGAGATACCTGCTTGAGGGGGGAGGGAATTACAGAGAGGCATGGAATTAATAGTCAGCCTCTGATCTGTGCACCAGGCTTATGTAAGCCCAAGGCTGCGGCATCACTTGGTTGATGGGAACACACAGTGGAGAGCAATGTCTGATCGCCACTGAATACCTCCTCTGTACCAGGCATCATGCTAAGCCATCTGCTGCCATTATTTTAGTCAATCCTCCAACAGTCTTCTGTAGTATAAACACATACTGGCCCCGAGCATGGTGAGCCAAACAGGGCCTCAAAATGGGTAAGTAACTTGCTCAGTAGCCTACTCTGAGGAAGTGGTAAAGTCAGAGTTCAAGCCTAGGTCTCTCTGTTTCGCACTCCACCCTAGAATCTCCCTTCCTCTGTCCCTGGAGCTTCAGAATCCCTCCCTCTACCAGGGATCCTCTGGGACTGAGATGGGCTACTATAGACAGCCGGCAACACTTTCTCCTTCACTCCACCCCCCAGCGTATTACCACCCTCCAGGCAAAGAGAAGTGAGCTCATTCTCCTTGCAGCAGTGTGTCCCAGAGCCCCCACCCCCCTGCACCCCCCAGCCTGAGTTTGAACTAGCAGTGGGCACGCCATTTCCAATTTTCCAATTTTCTTTCCCGACCAGAGATGGACAGGAGAAATCATGGGGGCTCGGGGAAACTGTTTTGTTTTGCTAGTGAATTAAAACAACTGTCAAACCACTGAGGCCATCTTCCACAGTCTTGCTACAGAATTATTCAGAAGAAAAGTTTGCGTGATTAAAGACCCAAACCAATTATAGTGAGAAGCCCAGCAACAAAGAGAACCCAGACTCCTTCCCGCAGTGTCCGAATGTGTGGAAATAACTAAGGATCTGTCAAACGCCCAAGCTGAAGCGGAGGATGAAAAATTGATAATAAATCTTTTCGAAAGGAGATGGCACCGACAAGGAGAAAGCATTAGAAACAGCCCCGTTCCAGGAACCCAGACTGCTCAACCTTCGCTGGAGTGGCTTCCCAAAAAAGCCAGAGTTGGGGAGAATTGGTAACACTCGGGGAAGCTTAGGAGGATAGAATTTGATGAAAAAGAGGGGGTACCTGGGTGGCTCAGTGCTTTAAAGCCTCTGCCTTTGGCTCAGGTCATGATCTCAGGGTCTTGGGAAGGAGCCCCACGTTGGGCTCTTTGCTCGGTGGGGAGCCTGTTTCCCCCTCTTTCTGCCTGCCTCTCTGCCTACTTGCAATCTCTCTCTCTCTGTCAAATAAATAAACAAAATCTTTAAAAAAAAAAAAAAAAGCTTAAAAAAAAAAAGAGAAGAAATCTGGTGACCCTGAGCACCAGAAACCTCAAGAAATAACTAGTACTCCCCCCTTCTCTCACCCCCACACCCCATACTTCTGCCCATGTTGACAGTGAAGAAAAACATGTACCTTGTTGGACTCTCCTTGGGCACCAGCTATAAAATTGATAACTCCGGGGAGAAAAATAATTAAGATCAACAGTTGCTATTGATAGTTCTTAGACCGATGACGAAAAATATTAGCAATCTCAATGTGAAGGTATGACTTCATTCGGGTGGAGAAATTTGTCAGAACTGGGAACCTTTACATGCCGGCTCCCCCACCCAACAGAGATTCAGACCCAAGCCCCCCACCCCAAGCATGGTTCCCCTCATGTTGAAATGTGGCTATGTGGTGGGTTATTTATAAAATTGAGCCCAAATGATTCTAGAAGTTTTGATTAGGGATTGACCACCTTCAATCATCAGTAGAGAGAAAGAGCAAGGGCTTTGAGCACAGGTTCGAATCCCAGTGCTTCCTCTTACCGGCCGGATCCCCCAGACGTGAATATTGACCTCTGTGAACTTCAGTGTTCTCATTTGAGACATGAGTCTCGACCTTCTATCCTCTTCAGGTGTTTTCCCTGAGAACACACATGTTCTGCTGGTGCTTGGTAAAGCTCTCGGAATTCTCACAGCTCAGATGTGAGCTTCCTCGGACGCCATTTTGAAAGTCTTCTGTTATTCCACCTGAGGGTCATCTCCCTCCCTCCCTCCCTTCGCAGCTGTGAGATGATAGGAGTTATTTAATTTCTCTGAGCCCCAGTGTCTTCTCATGCAAAACAGGGATCATGAATACTAAATAATATCCAACGCTCATGGCTCATGATTTTGAAAGGATTAAGTGAATTAACGTGTGTGAAAATGCCTAGCATATTAAAAAAAAAAAAAAGCCTATAAAAAATGTCACTTTCATCTTTTCCTAAAACCGGAAACCCAAAATAAACGTGATATCTCTCCACACACACAGTAGATATTCCAACACACGCACACACACACACACACACACACACACACACACCAGAATATTTCCACTTCAGGGCTTATTAATGAAACTGCTTAAAAGCATAAAGTTAAACAAAAATCAAAATGGCTGCACCAATGCTTTCTGGAGGCTAGATTTTAAACTAAGTCATCTTCTTCCTCTCTTCTGCAAACCTCCCCCCTCCCTTCTCAACCTTTCGTCTCAGGACCTTGGTACCACCCTAAAGATGAGAAGAATGAGGCTGGTAGTAGTGATACAATTTCTATCGAAACTGGCCAGATCTTGCATTTCTCTATAAAACCCCCCCAGCCTCTTCCTGGAAGGCAGGCTTGTAGTTTTTTTTTTGAAGGCCTTCTCCTACTGAGCCTCCTTTGCCCCATAAAGTGATAAACTAGCCTCCTTCTTTATACCCAAACTCTGCCTTTGAGTTACATATTTTGGCTCCAGAGGTCAGTTTTCAACAACATTAACATGCCTTTGGGGCAACGTCAATAGGTACAAATAAGGGGAAATCTAACCAATGATGAGGAGAAGGAGGGTATTTTAGTGAGGTTAATGAAAGCTAATTGCTGTAACAATCAACCCCCAAATCTTGGGGGCTTAACATAATAAAGATTTTTGTCTCTCCTGCATTACAGTTCAATGCCAAGGTTAATCTCCTTGGTAGCTCTCCTTCAAGCAGTGAACTTAGATTTAGGGTCTCCACATCCTATTGGCCAGTACCTAGTCACATGGCCCCACTCTAGTTGCAAGGGAAACTGGGAAATGTAGTCTCCCTGTATGATCAGAGGACCTTGGAAACAATTTGATAAGCATGTGACATTCTCTCTGTCACAGTCAATACAGGGTTGCAGGGAGGAGGGCTAGCCCACTCTACCTATTGCCTTAAGAAACATAGTAGCTGTGACATAGCCCTGCTCTAGAGAAGCTTTGCCTACTCTTGGTCCGACAGGGCCGGTCCTGAGAGAGGGCTGGACCTCCCATGTAGGAGGTGAGAATTTTGCTCAATGCCAGGTTGCCTAGCCTTCTCCTTGGGCAAGCCTTCGGAGAGGGAGAGTTGGCCCGCCCTGTATAGAAAGCATTTATTTAAAACTACTCCAGCTCTGTTTTTCATTTCAACAACCCACCTTCTTTCTATCCTTACGCCCTTAGGAAGGGGAAAGGCGAAACCAATTCAGGGATGTGAAAATGGATAAGAAAAGATATCCAACAACAACAAAGGTCTCCCTCCTCACAGGGACCCAGGACTGGAAGGAGAAGGACAGGACTTCAGACACTGCGTCCCACACCCTCCCCAGACTAGGCCCAGGACAGAAGTCCCTCCCCTCCCCAGGTGCCACAGAATCTGCTTTTCAGACCCGCTCCCCACCTGCCTCCACCCTGTCTGCTCTGCGGGGGCTGGCCCTGTGGATCCTGGAGCAGGCTCCTTGGCTCTCTCACTTCCATCCGGGTCCTGCTGTGGGCCCATCACAGGCAGGAGACTGGAGGAAGGGGGGACGTGGGTGGGAAGATGTGTTCCTACAGCTCTCTCCTGGGTGGCAGGCTGACAGCATGTGCACCGTTTTGTCGAAGGCCGGAGCTCCAGTGACCAGCGTCCTCCAGGAGCTACCAATCTCCGAGGGCAGCTGCTCCCTGCCCAGCCCCATGTCTCCCTGGCCTATGACTGCAGTCTCCACCATGCTCTCCCGGCTAAGGCACTCACACTGTGTGTGCTGGGTCCACCTCGTCTGGGTGCCCGGTGACCTCCCCAAGGAGAGTCGCCACATCCCATCAAAGCCCCAGAGGCTGAAGGAATTGGCTCTGGACCCTAAGGCTGAAAGACCCACTGCAGCAAAGACCCCCCTCCCCCCACCCCACTGCAGCCTCAAGCCTGCAGGAGGCCATGGGAAGCTCTGGAAAGAACCCTGAGTTCTAGACCCATTTGGATCAATAATTTGTTTCACAAATGGAGGCAGATTCACCGGCCGCTGTGAGCGTCATTTTCCTTTTCTGTTCAAATAGAGTGATACTGTCCTTGTCCTGAGGACTCAGTGAGCACTGTAGATGGAGCACTACACCAGCCACAGAGGCGGCTTCGATGCGTCAACTTCCTCCCTCCCTCCCTCTTCAGTTCCTCCCCTGTAAAATAAAAGAGACACTGTTTTCTGTAGATTGGAAGCAACCATGTTCACGAAGCATCCACCACATGCCAGCAACCCTACAGCGTGCTGCCGGGGACAGCCTGGTGCCAAGGAGCCCAACGAGGGACACAAGTGCCTTCGCCCAGCCTGCAGCCCAGACATGAGGGAGGGAGGGGCGCAGAGAGCCGAGGGAGTGCAGGGCACAGAGCAATTATGAACCCGGGAAATGGAAAAATGCATCCTGAAGGAGCACGGCTCTGAAGTTCCGGGTTTCCAATCCAGCAGTTGGGACCGTTAATTGCCTATTCACACTAAGTACCTCCTTTCACACAGCAACCTGTCACCGGAAGGCAGCTCGGTGGCATCCAATTCTGCCCCGGGCAAAACGCTCTTCGGAGTGCAAATGACATTTTCTTATGGTGTGTCCAAAAAACAAAAAAGAATGCAAAGAGGAAAGGAGAACAACAGTGCTCTATGCTCTGGGCTTTGGACTACACTGGTCACAGCGTGGGGTTATTGAGCAATTCTTTTGGAGGCTTCCCTGCTGCCCCCAGGCAGTGCGACCCCCTTTCTGACACTTGGGACTCACCACTCCCTGCTTGGACCCTTCAAGGCCCCCACTGCCCTCAGAATAAAGAAGAAATTCAAGCCACTCAGTGAGGCCTTTGGTTATCTGATCCCGCGTACCTCCCCACTCCAGGATACTAGACTCTCCCCTCACACGAATTACTTATAAAACTTTAAGAAAATCATAGTATTTCAAGCCATGGTATATGATTTCCCCTCTTAGAACACCCTTCCCCAGCTTATCTACCCTTCACCCACTTACTAAAAAAATAAACCTAACTACCACTTCCTCCCAGAAGTCCCCCTGACTCTCAGCTGAGTCACCTGCCTTTCTCTCTATGTGTATCTGCCTTACGGACTCGTCTGCACTGTTTTGGAATTATTTGCTTGTCTAGATAAATAACTAGATGAGCAACTCCTTGGAGGTGGGTACCGTGTCTTATTTATGACCCGAGCCCAGGCATAATGCCTGGGCACATAGCAGATGCCCTTCAGTGCAGAAGGAACAAGGGACTAAAATAACAACTGAGTAAATGCTAAGGGAAGCAAGTCAGAAATCAAGCTGGACACATTCACTCATACAACAAAACGTTCGTGCAACTTCCGGGACTGAGGTGAGCATCGGGGGGGTGCCGGGGCAAGCTGGAAGGAGAGGGAAGGGGCCCCTTGGCACTCGCCGGAAATCAAGCCAGTCCTCAGATGGAGAAGACAGCCCTCGCTAGTCCTCAGTGCAGTCTCGTGTCCTAGATCCAGTGACAGTGTCTGTTTTACTCATTAGACAACCAGCACTGGCTCGCCGGGGTCCCAGGGCTAGTGAGCAGGGAACCAGGATTCACGCCCAGGCGATTTGAATTCAGAGTAACACATCCAACCTCAGGGTGCCTGGGGGGCCCAGGCGGTGAAGCAGCTGCCTTCAGCTCAGTTCATGATCCCAGGGTCCTGGGATCAAGCCCCACGTCGGGATCCTTGCTCAGCGGGGAGCCTGCTTCCCCCTCTCCCTCTGCCTGCCGTTCTGCCTACTTGTGCTCTCCCTCCCTCTCTCTGTCAAATAAATAAAGAAAATCTTTAAAAAAAAAAAAACCATACACCCAACCTCTACATGATAGCCTCCCAACTCAGTGATCCCACCATCAGTTTGCCCCTCACGGCTCCCCAGGTCCGGAAAGTTTTGCCTCAGTTTCCCCTCCTTGCCTAGAACGACGTGATGCTCCCTGAACTCAGTGCCCAGCACCTGGCCTGCAAGGTCTGTGCTTCCTGTCACTCAAGAGGCCAGATGGAGGGCCTCAGAGGGAGGCCTTGAGAAAGAACACCTAAGACAGGAGAACAGGCCAGGGTGACGCATGGAGGGGCAAGCAGGCAGGGAAGGGCCTGGGAGGGAAAAGACGCACAGGCGGCCTGGAGTGCATACCACCTGGAACAGCAGGCCAGAGGCCGGCCGGCCAGACATTTTAGAAAGTAAAGCTCCCAAACCACTTAGAACACTGTCCCCAAAGCTTCTCTGTATCTATCCATGTGGTATAAGTTTGGATAAGGAATCGCTCAAATTGTTTATTGTTTCTCAGAGACAATATACCTACAAGCTGTCAGCTTACATCTCAGAAAAGCCTGAACTAAAATTACCAGCAGAATCTGGAGACTCCTAGACTCCTTGAATACTAGAGCTGGAGAAGTAGCAGTTAGGTTGGGAGCCATAGTTACATCTATGCAAAGCCTGGGTTGAGTACTTGTCATAGATTCACCTCATTCCCACAGCAACGGTCCCTGTAAGAACATCACCCTGATTTCCACCACAGAACCACCTCAGGAGAGGAAGAATTTATTAACATGCTTGAGGCCCCACAGTTGGTGTCCAAGCTGGGTCAAACCCATGTGAGTCCAAGCCTCACACTCAAGCCCTCTCGCCTACACACAAGAGTCAGCCTGTCGCCTGTTTTTGTAAATAAAGCTTTATTGGAACACAGTCATGTTCACTCACCCTGTGCCTGCTATCCTGCCAGAAGGCCGAGTTGAACAGTTGCCACAGAGACCATATGGGCTGCAAAACCTAAAATATTTAGATTCTCTGGACGTTTACAGGGAATTTTTACTGACCCTTGCCTTCGACTTTGCTGCTTTGGAGAGTTTTGGGTTCAGCTTTCCTTTTTTTTTTAAGATCATCAAAGTGATGGCCGGACACGTGGAGTGATTTGTGGGTGGCCGCACTAGCTCTCCCCTCTCACCTCACTGTTTTCATTCAATAAATATTTACTCTTCACTTCACTATGACTATTCACTCTGAGGACAAGGAATTGGTTTCATTCCCAACGAACGAAAAACGTAGTTGTAAAAACAGATGTGCACCCTAGAAAAAACGTCTGAATGCAAGTCGGTATATAGGACACACTGTCCCCACGAATCTCTCCAGGTTCACCTCCTGCCACTCTCCCCATCTCCTGCTACGCTCTGGCCCGCCTTCTGTTGTCCAGCAGGCTGCTAATGACGGACCGTGAGCCAGAGAAATACGCCCTGCCGTTAGAGGCCAGGGAATCAACCGGGTGTAGGCAGGAAAGTAAAGTGTGAGCAGGTCAGGCGAGAGATTCTGGATGGAGCCCACGAACCATATCAGGGTGACCAGAGGACTCACAAGCGCAAGCCGGAAGCTGGCATCCCAAGTCGGGGATGGGACCCTTGTGCCATCGTCCCTAGAGAGATGATGCTTCAAGCTCCACTTGTTCCGGGAAACTCAGGCCGCTCTTTCAGTAACAGGGAGAATGCAGTCAACAACCTGCTCTTACTTGCTGGCAATTTCCAAGTGCCTTATCTGCTACGAAAGCTTTCTCTGGGTTTCTCCCTGTGGAGCGCTTGAAAATTTGTGTGAGAATCAGTTGGTTGACTGCATCAGCGAAGCCTGTTACCTAGGCCAGGACAAAAACCACCTCTTTTGACAAGGTAGAAATACAAAGACAGCAGAGATAGAGGAGGACCTTCCGCTCAGAGGGGCTGTAATCCAGTAGAGAAGAAAGGACGCGCACAAAGAGGAAACGTGACAGAATGTGCCGGGTTCCAAAAACACGGTTGGTGGGTCAGCCCCTCCCACACTCTGAGGCCCCAAGTAACCGAATGATCCCCTCAGACCCTGGGCCTCGTTTCCAACCTGGGGGACATCTTATCTATGACATAGGCCCTGATGATGAGATTATTTTCGTTACTCACAGTTACTAACTGTTTTTGCTTAGCACTTAACAAATCACTGGACATTTAGTGTTTTAATAAACAGCAAACATGCTGCTGTTGAGGATTAAATCTTTGGGGGGCTCAGTCGACTGAGCACATCCGACTCTTGATTTTGGGTCAGGTGGTGATCTCGGGGGTCGTGAGGTTGAGCCCTGCATCCAGCTCCACACTCAACGGGGAGTCTGCTAGAGTTTCTCTCTCCCTTGCCCTCTGCCCCTCCCCCCACACTTACATGCATGTGCTCGCTCTTTAAATAAATAAATAAAACCTTTAAAAAAAATCTTTGCCACAATACCTCCCTCACGCTATTTTGACTATGGAGGACCATAGCAAACCGACTTTCCATGAGTTCCCCTGTTTGAGCCGAAAGGTCTGGTGTCCAGGTACTGATGCCTGTGGACCTTGCGGGAGACTCATTCTTCTAGGGGGAAATGGCAGAGGTACTGTCTTGTAAAGAAGCTTGGGCAACGTACTTCTTGAATTTCAGTTTCCTCATTCATAAAATGGGATTATTACCCTTTCGGTTATTGTGCCATCGAAGGAAGAGTTCCTGAATCCAAGCAGAGAAAAGATACAGGAGAGAAATAGGTCAATAATACCCCTTCACCAAAGGCCAGCCATTTTAAGCTAGACCAGTATCCACAATGTGCATTTTCTCCTGTGGGAAGTTCCAGGCTGAACACCACCCCTATCAGCTCATGGAAAGCTGATTGATTGATTGATTTTTAAAGATTTTATTTATTTATTTGACAGAGAGAGAGATCACAAGTAGGCAGAGAGGCAGGCAGAGAGAGAGGAGGAAGCAGGCTTCCCCACTGAGCAGAGAGCCCGATGTGGGGCTCGATCCCAGGACCCTGAGATTATGACCTGAGCCGAAGGCAGAGGCTTAACCCACTGAGCCACCCAGGTGCCCCGAAAGCTGATTTTTTTAAACATTCAGGAATGCCATAAGCCAGTTTCTTAAACCGACGATGACTTGAAGTTGGACCACGGTGACCATGCTGATACCACGTAGATTGGCAAATACTGCAAGTCGGGGTTTGTGTGTGAAACTCAGCGTTTCTCCTCTTGGTGCTGTGTGTCTCCATCCACCACTACAACATGCCTCACAGAATACTTCACTGCTGGGGGCTTTCCAGCAAGCAAGCCTCGGGCAGTCCTACAGTTAACGTGATTCTGACAGTCTCCCTGGAGTTAGCATCAGATCCTGCCCAGCTGAGGGTTCAGTCCCCCAGGCCTGTCCCCCCTTCAGATGCTCATGGCAAGTCCAAGCTGTCACCTGTGCTTCTGACCGACTGCCTTTCAATCAGAGGTTCCCCCTACCCTTCTCAGGGTCAATAACTTGCTAGGGCGGCTCACAGAACTCAGGAAAACATTTTATTGACTAGATTATCACAAAGGGGTATAACTCAGGGATAGCCAGATGGGAGAGACGCGTGGGGCAAAGCGTGTGAGAAGGGGCACGGAGCTCCTCTGCCCTCTCAGGATGCACCACCCTCCCAGTTACCCCCCATGTGTTCCCCAACCCACACGCTCTCAGAAGCCCCTTCAGTGACGGTCTTTATGGAGGCTTCATTTCAAAGGCATCATTGATTTGACTCATTGGCCATTGATGATTAACTCAACCTTCAACCCCTCTCCCCCCTCCCCAGGGGTTTGGAGAGGGGGGACCGGATCTGAAAGTCCCAGCCCTCTCATCAGTCCTGGTTGCCCTGGCAACCAGCCATCCTCCTAAGCCATTTCCAGAAGTCACCTCATTAACATACACTCAGGTGTGGTTGAAAGGGGCTTGTTATGAATTACGGAAGCCGCTCATTTTACATTTATCGCTCTATCACTCAGGAAATTCCAAGGGTTTGGGGGAACTCTGTGCCACAGCAGGACAAAGACCAAATCCATATTTATCATAAACCACAGTAGCACGGTTTGTTTCATTGCTAACTAGTCTACCTGGCAAGGTGACCGGCTTGGCAGTGACCACAGAGTGAGGGTCATATTAGTTCCAAGAATTCCAAAGAGCATTCCAAAGGAAGCTCTTTGTCAGGACAACTCAATTCTGTGGCACTTTAAATTTTGGAGGGTCCATTTTCCTCTGCTTCGCCAGGCGTTCTTTAAATTTCCTCCTATTCCAACACACCTGTCACAGGTAAGACACCTTCCTCTGGGTGTCCCAGCATTAGCCGGATTTCTAATCCCCCTGCCTGTACCCATCCCTCTCCCTCCACTGAAGAAAGCACACGGTTGCCATATGAAGGGTGGCTTTTTTATAGGCATAATCTTGAGGCTACGCTCTTTACTAAGTAAACAACGTGCAAGCATTACTACTTTGTTACTAACCAAAATATCGGTTGTGACCGACCTCCCCAAGGAACCAAGATCTGGCTCTTACCCGTCACCCTACAGAGCATAACATATTTGCCTCCCGACTTATCTCCAATCCAGTTTTCTCATTTTTCAAGCTACCTAAAAGCTGCTCATAACTTTCTCCAAATTGAGTTGGAAAGGGAGAAAAAAATCATCTGAAGAGTTGGCATTTGTGATTTCACACTCAGGCTTCTCCGTAAGAAATCAGTCATTTCCCCCGCCGTCTGTCGAGTAAACACATACTGGGCACCTGTCCTGTCCCCATCCCCCACCTGCTGCCAGGGGCGGCCATCAGAAATGCTCATCTGATCCCCTTTCTTCTTCTTAAACCCTTCAATAACTCTCCATAGCCTACAGAATTCATTTAAACTTGAACCTGACATACAGACTCTCAAAGTCTGGCACCCGCATGCCGTCTCCAACAGCCCCTTTGTAGTTTCTGAAATGAAGCTCGTGCTCTCGCAACTCTGGTTCTTAGAAAATAATGAAGGAACACACTCTCATGATTAGAATTTTGAACAATAAAAAATATGTGGAGTGGAAAAATTAAAGTACCTCTCACCGCTGATCTCAACCCCCTTCCCAAAGGGAACCACATCACAATGTAGGTTCTGTCTTTAGAAACTTTAAAAAAACCACACTTATGTACACACACAGTACATATATGAATATATTGTTTTGATGTCAAAAAATAACTAAAGGGATAGGACCATATGTATTACAGACAAAAGAACTTCGTTCTCACTTTGTATCATAGAGATCTTCCCCTGTCTGTACATCTGTAGACCTATTTCACTCTTCCCAAAAACTAAATTGGTTTTTCGAACTATGAATATATTACATTATTTAATCAATTTCCACATGATTGGGGTTGGGGTTGTTAATTGCTTTTCACAGTTGTGAACAATTCTGCAAGGAATATCCTCATACATATTCGTGCGCATGTATAAGTGTATCTCAAGAACAAAAGTTTTGAATTGGCATTTCTGGGCTAAAAGGTATGTTCATTAAAATTATAATAGGGACTACCAAAATGCCTTCCATAAAGACAGCCCGTTTATACTTCCTCCCTGGCTTAATAACTACAAAGGGCCCTTTGTGCGTTCTTCTGTTCTAGCCTTTTCCATTCAATGAGCACTGTTTCCTCAGGTCTGTTCATGGCCCATTGGCTAGTGTGGCTGGCCCAGGCATCAGAAGGCTGAGTCTCTCTTGACCTGGAGCAATGTCTCCAGCACGTAAGGAATTAGGGGATAAAGGAGGAGGGGCCCACATCAGAGCTTGCACACAAGGAACACACTTGTGAGGCTGACACTGGTTTCTTCTGCTTTCTGAGGAAAAGAGGAAGTAACAACACCCCTCAGAGTGCATGACAACTGTGCCTTTTATGTGACACAGCCATCCAGGAAGCCTACGTACGTACCTCCTGGTCTCGTGAGCATTACTCAAAATGGCCGCTCTTACCTCCTTGGTCTGTAACTGTGCTTTTATATATCGGTGAGCTTCCTGAGAGTAAGGATGGGTCCATATTCTCACTTCTTAGCCTAAGCATTCGTCCCTGTGACTGAAACTCTACAGGCACTCAGTAAATGCACTAATGCATGAATGAATCACACCGCGGCTATGTAACTATTCTGTGTCGGGCCCTGGGCTAAGAACTTTCCATTCCTCATACAATCAAATCCTCACAGCAACACAATGAAGTTGAAGTTATTATGCATATTTTACTGCTGGTGAAACTCCAGGAAAGTGAAGTTAAATGAACTCTCTAAAATCACATGGTGTGGAAGGGGCAGATCCAGAAACAATGTCAAGGTCATCCAGAATCCAAAGCCATTATTCTGACCCATTACCTTATACTGCTTCCTGAACTCAGGTCCACAGTTAAGCAGGATAATGTAATATAATTGTCTTTATTGGGAAAGAAAAAAGCATGGCTCTACCTTCAGAACAGAAAATACACTGTACCTAAAAGTGGGGTGTTTTCAGCTATTACAAATGATGCTAGGATGCTCATTGATAAGAAAAGTATTTATAAGAATGGCCAAAATCAACAAGAC